>VXAK01004322.1:285911-389237 GCA_013399435.1 Arenaria interpres
AAAAATCCAACAAACTGGGGAGATTTCTGCATCAAAATTAAGCATGATGTTTGCCATTGCTATCAAGACTGTTCTCTGATTCTTTTGGACCTGGAAAACCCAGAAATAGGTGCAGACCTCTTATTTTTTCTTCCTTAAAATCTAAGCAACTATGGAACCGTATTCTTATTCTCAAGTACGTTTAATCCAGCCTTCAGACTTACACCAGCATCAGTACTAATGCTAGGGTCCACCCCAGGTTTCTGGGCATGCAGCATTCAGCAGCATGTTCTAACTTTAAATCCTTTCTTTCACAAATCCTAATCCCAACTAAAGCCCACTCCTGGATTTAAAAGCACAAAAATTACTTTCATCAAAACAAAATACGGACCACCAGCCCTGCCCACGTCAGTCCTTCAACTGCCCAATGCCTAGAAGATCCAGCAATAAATGTAGCTCTTTCCAATCTCTTATCAACACAAGGTTCATACTACCTTTAACCTTTTTCAAGTGATGACAGTGTACCTGAGAACTGCATACAAATCCCTCCTCCCTTGCCTATTTTCAGACTACACAAAATACAGCAATTTCAGAATTCAACCATATTTTCTTCCCAAAATCCTTCCCCAGTGCTAACCCTGTTCTTTGCTGCAACTCTAATTCTGCATCACACCAAAGAATCAAATACTACCATTGACACTGCTATTAAAATGCATCCAGAAGGACGTCACAACAAACTTTGGTAAAAAATGATTTTTCCTCCTAAATCTTAATCCGAATCATTTAATTAGCTGAACCTCACTCAAGGGGACAACTAAAAAGAAAACAGGGCTCTATCATTCATCCTTGCTGACACTATTACTTACACAAAACTACGCAAATTTACCCAAAGCAAACTCACACATGCTTCTTTTGCCAAAATTAGCCGGACATTCAACCTTAACCACAGACATCACTATGCCAGGGAATCTAAACACAAGCAACTCCTCTCCACTGACCTCAGCCCTTATCCCAGATTTCATGGACTGGGAGAATACTGCAATAAACCACATGCAGAAATTCTTCTTTTCCAAATCTAACTTAAGTCTCTAACATTTCCCTCATCTGAATCCAGATTATTTGCCTCCAATGAAAACCAAAGATTATCAATTATTCTGTAAGTATATTCACATTTATCCTAGAAAACCAGCAGTACCGCAGCAATAAACCTGATTCATAAATACGTCTTTTCTCTGTCCCTAATCCTATTGCTAGCCTTAACGATACCCAGGAGAGCAGAATCCAGAAGAAAAACAAACAGTTGTCATTTATCACTGCTGACAACCTCACTTATCCTACAGTTCCTCTCCACATAGAAACAGCATTCAGCCTAACTCAGAAATGTCTCTGTTCACAAATTCTTAACTCTAATCATAATCTCTCAACCACTACCCTAGTGCTAACCTTCCCCATATCAGGGAGCCAATACCTAGAGGGAAGCTGATATCAGCCCCTCAAACATCATGCATTTAAGATGAGTGCAAACTCATCCTGCATTTCCCTGCCCTAGAGAATATAGAAATAAATTTGACTCAGAAATGTTTGATTCCCCAGACTTGCCTTACACCAAGCTTTCACTGCAACTGAGGGATCGTTACTTAGCCAAATACTGAGCATCAGGCACTCGTTCCTGATAAGACTTGCAGTTATCCTACATTTCTGAGCCTTCAAAAACGTAGCAATAAATTCAATTGTATTGAATTAAAATTGTATTGCATTCACATGTATCTACATCCCATTCTTAGTTACTTCAAGGTGAACAGTAGCAATTATTTCATTAATTTTGAATTTTCTCATTCATTTTTTATTTCCAAACAGAAACCCTAAGTCATACATGCTTTCTTTAACCCTAAACCTGAACCCTAATTCCAACCTTAACTCAACTTGTCAACTACATCTGTGTCACCAAAGCAGAGAAGAAAACATCTCAGTCATCAAACAAACACCATTTGTTTGAAAGAAGACCTAGAAATCTCCTGGAAAGGATATATACATCTGTGCTTAGAGAAAAACAAACATCAATTGTTCCTCACTACTAACACTTTCTTGTATTTCCATCCCATACAGAACATGGAATTAAAATCAACACACACATGACTCCTTTCTAAACAGTAATCTTAATCATGACCTTTTACTCAAAACGGAACGGTTATGCTGGATTTTATGATACCTACAATATTGGTACTTGCACAAAAATTCATCTCTACCATCATTACATGGATCTTTCATTTCTTCACCTTCTAGAATGCAGCTTCAAACCAAGTTCCTTTTCTGTATGCAGCCTCAACTCCAACAACAGCCCCAAGCAAAGCTGTAGCCTACACAGGGCCATCAGGATAATCAGAAGTCAGTCTATTTTCCCTGCTGGTAACTCTGCTCGTTCCTGACTCCTCCATGTCGCTGAATGAAACCTAAATGCAGTGTATAAATGCATACTTTCCCACCTTTAGCTCTACTCCTTCCCTTGTTAGGCTTCTTTTGACCCATACTGAACATCAGCCTTTAGCCCTTGCAGTGCCCACCTTAGGTTTTGAGGCCACACAGAATACAAGAACAGATTTGAGAATTTAACGCTTACATCTTTTCCAAAGCCCTAACCCTAATCTTCACTAGACATTTAATCACAGCAAGAACTTACATGAAAACCAACACCTGTTATAAATCCCTGCCAATACTCCTACTTTCCTGGGCTATGCAGACTGCAGTGACAAGCTAAAAATATAAACCTTGATTTTCCCACACTCAGGCTGGCACCTAGTTCTAACTTTGAAATCAGTTACGTGAGGTAAGCGGTACCTACAGCAAAATTACCCATTAGCCACACTTCCCTGCTGACACACGGGCTTACCCCAGTTTTCCAGACTTTGTAGAGATACCACTTTCTCTACCAAGCATGGCATTGCGTAAGCGTTTGTGTGTGTGTGTTTATGCATATGTACACATGTATATGTGGAGTACAATACGGTGCATTTCCGTGGTGACTTTTCCCCACATTCCTCCCTCAACGCATGGCAATACCCATAAGAAGGTTTATATGGCTCAAGCAGACTTGAGCTGTGAGGTAAAACACTAGCGTCCAACTACTCCTCTGGAGACAGCAGTCTCCGGAATGGGTAAATACCTGCTGGTAACTTGTTTTACAGCAACAGTACTGCTGGCCAGAAAAGAGCAGTCGTTCCTTGTGCTGCTCCATAGGCGGCTCCTCTGCCAGGCCCTGGCAATGCCCAAAGTTGTGCTGTCTCTCAGGGTTCCTTTAGCGAACTTTTTCTTGGTGCGAACAGGGACTATTCAAGTTTTATAATGAAAGATGAACTTCCTGGCCTTTCCCAGTGTAAGGAAAAGCAGAAAACACAGTGCCTTTCAGCATCGCTTGGTCATTTTTCATCCTGACCAGGAAAATGCAGAGCCTTTGGGACAATCCTCCTTATGACCTTGTGAATTGTTCGCGTTTTCTGTTCCCCTGTGATACAGGCAGTTGGACAGCTGTTATGAGGACAAAACTGTGAGTGTCCACCCATTTCTTTGCATGGATAACTCGTCTAAGTTACAAAGTTATAGCACTCTTATGTGATCATGAATACATTAACTATTCCTCTTATTGAACTCTGAGGGCTGCTGCTCATTACCCTGATGGAGGATCTATTACACATTATAGATGAGGCATTTCTTAAATAATCTTGCGTCTCATATATAACACAAGGAATGTAAACCTAATGATAAACACAGAATATCAAATAATCGATGGAACACTCACACTGAACTGCTCTGCAAACAGTTTATCCACCAGATCAAATAAAAACTATTAATTGAGGAAGTTTGAACAAACACATCCATAACAGTCTTGATCTCCTCAGACAATCTGCAAACAGTTTAAATGAGCTCAGTCACACTAGTTCCTCTTCACAAAACCTTCCTCTTTGAACCTGCTGGCTGACAGATCTCTCTTACCTCTAGCTGAAGAGAACCTATAGGTGTATGAAAATGACAAATGACAAGATGAAGCTGTTGTGGCAGTTACAGTACACCAACGTGAAAGAAGATCTCCAAGCTCCCCCCGAAACATGATATGACCTGCCACCTTCCAAACTCAGGTCCTCGTTCTAGACAGACATGCATTTACTCGTGCAAGCCCAGGCAGCCTGGGGGGCCTTTGCCTGGAAATTTTCTGAAACTTAACTGCTATCATGACCTACCTACAACAAGAAAAACAACAAAAGCAAGCCAACACAAGCAAAGCAATAAATAATAAATCACCACCAAGCCCACTGACTTGGTGGTCCACAAAGAACAGTCAAAATCAGCTTTACCATTCCTTCTCTTAACATTAGCTTTGAATTTTGAGCTAATGATTTTTGAGTAAATCGATTGTCAGGTAAACCATCTAACCATTGGGCACTCCGCACACTAACAGCCAAGGTCTTCTAGAAGACAAACAAAAGCACTTACCTGCCTCCATCCAATTGCATTTAGTAAGTTAGTAAGAAAGCAATCACCCAAAATGTCACACAAACAGCGTAACTCTGCAGCACTTATGATGTCTGACAGTTCAATGTTTTTGTTAAAGTGTACTGAGTGACAACAGTGAAAGCCAAAGGACAGGGAGCTGGACTTTAGGTGCAATAGTGTACCTTCTCTGAATACGTATCTCACACTTGGGTATGCAAAATGAACAGAATAATGCTGAAAACAAAGCTTACATAGAGGAACGCTTACATGGCATGAGTGTCAATCACCTCAGGTTATGCATGACTTTCAAATTATCAGATGAAAGCAGATTTTTTTTTTCTTATTATCAGACACATTAAAAATTAATTATTATTGCCATTTTTTGCAAGTTATCATATGCTTCCCATATCAAAATAGGTTCGTGTTTCTTACTTCAAGAGGCAGGGGCTTTTCCAATGACTTCATTTGTTTGAGGACACAGGAAAGGAATTTTGTGAAGTATCTCTGGGTTCCATGTCATTTCAGAAATTAATTAACTACTTGATCTTTTAAAGCTTCGGAAAGTTGCTAGAGAACTACCTAACTTGTCAGGATTCACATGCTAAGCACATAAAAGTAAATATTTTCAAGCTGAACAGCACGCATAAATTAGGAATCGGTACTGATAGCTATTAAGAACAGGTGAAAGTCAACGGGAGACACCTCAGTAATTTTTTCAGACCATGTAGATTTTTGAAAAACATTTTTTAAAGATAACAGGAGCTTCTGTGAGATTTTCAAATTAAATTTCTGTTGTGTAGAGCACTGCAGAATGCAAAGCACATCTTAGTCAAGAGATCTATCACCCACAGAATCAGTATGCAACTCACTCATCATTAGAGTGAAACATTTCGGTTTGCTGTCTCTAGGTCTAACATATTTTCAAAATACTCAGCCTTTCTGCTTTTTCTTATCTTTTTTTGGCTATGTAGAGGGTTGGCTAATAAATAAGCAGTTCAGGCAGAATGATACGAAGCAGAAGAGCAAACCATGAAATTAATTTGGTAAGCAAAGCAAACCTTAAAATCAAGGTAAGACAAAGAGGAAAAAAAAAATAGATTACGGAGTTAAAAAACTGAAAAGACAACTGGCGTGTTCCTGACTGCTACAACTGGTTGAATGTTTTTCAACAAAAAAAATACTTTTGTAAAGGAAGATTTTTCTTTCACAGAGAAGCAATGACTTTGACAAAGTAAATTTTAAAAGTGAAAATATGATTTACAGAAAATGTCGCTTCCTATGCTTCCTGTGAATGGGTTGCGTCATTCAGTACATGGAAAACAGTAAATAAGCTACGACTATGTTTTTCCTCACTTTTTGAATTTCTTGCAGCTTTTCTGTCTGAAAAAACAAGTAGAAGAAAGCAGAAGAAAACATAGTTTTGTAATTGCACCTAGTTTTCCAGCAGATGGAAAACAGTAACAAAAATGTGAAAAGTTTTTCCCCTTCTCACAGCCTCCCCTCATCCTTTTTAATTCTCACACAGGAAGAAAGTTACTTCTCAAGAAATTTTTCCGTAAGATTTTCTCTGAAAATCCCCATGGGAGAATTCTCATTTCTCCCCAGCCCTATTGAGAGTTATTCTTGTCCCTTGAGATAAGCGTGCCTTGTGCCTGTGCCATCCTGCTTTACAGATTCTTTAGTATGACAGATGGTTAAGTCAGTGATTTTATAGCCCCATTTACTGCATTGGCATTTTCAGATACTGAACTCAGGGCTAAATATCAATTTCCACTTATTTATCAATAATTGAGATTACCCATAGGAGCCTTTTCCCTTAACCTCCCTCACGAACAGCGGGGGGTGAGAGAGCTGTGCAGGAGTTCAGCCGATACGCCTTTCTCTGCCCCCTCCGATGTTCACAGCTTTATTCCAAGAAGTTTGACATATCTAGGTTTTATCTGAAGAAGAGAAGAAAAATGAGGGGTAAAAAACCCAGTAAGGTTCTCTGATGTACTGCTCCCTTCCAGGTAGCTACAATGTACTATGATGTACTGCTTTCAAAAGCTGGCTACTGCTGCTTTAAGAATAAAGATAAAGGACTCACAGAGGTTTCAGATGGGAGAAGTGCAATGGTTTAAACAGCAACAGGTCGTTCTTTGCTCCCACAAGACACTGGAATTTCACAGCTGGCTTTACAACACTGTGGAAGTCCAGCACACAGACCTGCATGTGTTCGGAAATGTCCAAGCCATTAAAAGTCAGCTTTTCCAGATCGTTCCCTATACGCAGGATGCTTTCCCTGGCTGGACTGCAAAGGTATTAATCCGTCTGCCTTCAAGTTCCTTTCCAAGGTATCAGGAGGCCAATTCATATCAGCCAAGACGGGTGACCTGTACGAATCAGTGACATTGATTTTTATTTCCTTCTTGGTTTAAGTGTATTTAAC
Source organism: Arenaria interpres (assembly GCA_013399435.1). Taxonomy (NCBI): domain Eukaryota; kingdom Metazoa; phylum Chordata; class Aves; order Charadriiformes; family Scolopacidae; genus Arenaria; species Arenaria interpres. The sequence goes on from VXAK01004322.1 coordinate 292,804, forward strand.
AAGAGACGACTTTAAAATGAACAATAGCGAGTGATCATACTCATAACCAGTGTATGTTTATATGGCACACTGCTGAGCCCAGGTCAATATTATTTAACTCCCAGCAGGACTCAATAGCTTAGGATCGGCGACCAGGTTGTAGAGCTGTTGCCTGGCTCACCAGGAGTGCAGGCAGAGCAAGCTCACAGCTGCCTTCACATCACTGCATGAGTTCCTTGCAACTCGTGTCCCCATGTGGTATCTGCCCTTTCTACTAATTTTCCAGTTGTTAGTACCTGTTTCTTTGCATAAAAGTACTTTAGGGTGAGGAGAGTCTATTAAACTGTATCTAAATAGTATCATATGGTCAGAGGTATTTGAGCTGGACATCCCTCAAAAAAGAGAAATAATCTAAAAGCAGTCACCGGAAACAAAGCAGATGCCATAGCAGTTCAAGCACAGAATTTAGGAAATTAAAGAGAGAATTCCAAGGTGTTCCATGTCACAAAATTTGTCACCCCTTCAGACTTCTCCGGGTGAGGAGAATATGGGGAAGCCAGCAGAGACTCGCACGGATCTGGCACCCTTGTGTGCCACTTCCAGCTTTCTCACATTTCAATGAGGCACAGAACCCGTTTTATGAACGTATAATGATGATGATAATACTTTGCACTTCAAAAGCTGCTTCTCTTATACAGTCTGAAAGATTAACGAATGAGACTTCACAAACCTATGCTAGTTAGCATTTAACTGATCACAGTGTTTACACTGACACACACGTCTTTATTTTTGAGCAATAATTTCACTGAAAGCTTCAGTAAATTGCCAAGAAGAGGGAACTATAATCATCAAGGGCCAAATCCTGCCTGCTATCTTCATACCAATTCAGAGAGCATCAGGATTTGGTCCAAACCATTTCCCATAAGCAGCAGCACACTTCCCAGCTTGTTTTCCTTTCCCTTATATCCTCATACACTACAATCTTCTTTTGACTCATTCTCTCTCTATTGATTTGATATCATTATTTCTCTTTCTTCCTCTTGTGATAGTAACTGTGCCTGAGAAGACTAAAGCGAGATGAGTACTCGAATTGCTTTCCTTGGCTGCTGAGTTTTCTTTTAAGCTGCAAGTATTCCAAAATCTACAGCATATCTGTCAAGCAGAAACCACAGCATGCAAATCAATAGACATGCCTAGGCTGCTAAGAGTGAAACTCTTGACAATCCCGAAATAGAGCTTGAAAACATGTATTGGTGCATGGTGATTTCTTGCTTCCCCCCCAATGACCACATGTACTTGTTATCCTTGCTCCAGCTCTGGCTCCAGTAGCAGTCAGCTAGTCCTGGTTACAAACTGCAGGCTGCTCTTTATTCTCAGATCTAAGCTATTTTAGTCATTACTGATCTGCAGGAGAATGTTTTTTTGCTCCTGAGTGTTCAGTTCCTCTGAGACATTCAAACTCATTTGAAATACTTACGGAAAATGTAAAGGACAGAGGGGAGGATGGCGCTGTCTGCAGAGACCTGCCAGACTAACCTTGCAAAAACATGTCCATCACAAACACTAATCTTTCACTGAAAACTGAAGCAGGTGTTTCCTTCAATTTTTCTCCTGTTTACAAATGGTGGCCCAATTCTGTCCTGCTCGCTCAGGCACAACTCCCAGTGAAATCCCTCTCCCTCTCTCAAGTTCAGAAATATTGTCTCAGTAGATAGGACAGTACGTCTATACCGACTGAGGGTGACTGCCCTCATTTTCCCTTGCTATCATCATAATGTCACTGATTAAAAAGAAATAACTCAAAAGATACATCTAAGTGGCAAAACACAGTGCTGTGGGTGAATACAGAACTATTACCAAGATAGTTTGGATCCAAGAACAGTAAAGCTAATGAATGCTGTGTCTACCTGGGCAGTACCATGCCAGAGCTGCACCAGTCAAAACCGGTAGACGTCGGCCAGCTCTGCTCTGGGGACTGGGTAGTGGCATTAGCCTTGGAGCTGAAGAACACAGGGCTTCCTCATGCAGTGCGTACTCAAGGGGTTCTATGCAATTGCCACACCAGAGCTGGCCAGTGTTCAATTGGCCCTGTCCTCGCCTCCAGCTGAGGTGTGACCCTGCAGATCCTTAGCCCTCATCAGCCTGCTCAGCGTGTCACTGCCACTGCTCCAATTTTGCACTTTTGTTTTTAGTAAGTAAAATACAGGTAGAGTTTCCAGGGACTGTTCTTTCCTCTGTGCCTTTCTGACCTCCATTATTCTTCTAGTTTCATGAACAATCACCAAACCATGATTGTAACCAGATTTTTAGTCTAATATCCTCCAAGTAAAGAGAGCAAACTAAGGAATTCCTGCCCTAGAGCAAAATAAGAAATTCCTCGTCCTTCAAGAAGATGGATGGCAGAAGGGTGGGTCCAAGCAACACAGTAAAACATAAAGGGGAAGAAAGACTGCAGGTAATATCTTACAGGACACTTTACCACAAACTGCAGAAAGACCTCCTCTTTGTAAACCATGTGTGTACTATGGTACAAAGTAACTTTCTTTGAAAAAAGAAATACAATACTAAAAGGTAAAACTATGCTCAATATACTTTGTTCAGAGACCCATGGAGATGAAATCAGTACTCAAAATCAGAGTATCTTCACATTATTTTACTAGGAGCTGTAACGATGACACTGAACAGAAGCTACTCACAGCTGCTCCACCAAGAGTGAGCTGGGAGAAGCTGGGGAGCACACACCAGGGCCAGGGAGAGACTGCTACCTCTCCCTGGCTAAAGCAAGAACCACTCAATGCAGCAGTCAGGGTAGATGCAATTAATGTCCTTTAAAAAAGCTGCAGTGGCAATACAGCCTCTCTGAGAGATGAATATGATGGTAAAACCACTAATGAGAGAGCTAATTGATTCAGCAGGTTAGACGAGTAATGAAGAATCACCTACTGGATGCCTAAATCAGATCATCTGACACCTGCAGAGTACGAGTGTGGCTCGTCCAAAGTGGCGGGCCTGCTGTTAGCCTATTAATAATTTCATTGTTCATTTCTTGCTTCTTAATCTATTTGTTTCACCCAACTTTGTGTGTTTGATTAAAAAGAGAAGCAAACAAACAAACAGCCACAGGCTCGCTCACTGAAACGATGACATTTCACAACAGCTACCCCTCCTGATTAATGTAATTTTCAACTACTTGCAATGAATCAAGTTATCTGGTATTTACTAGATCTTAACCATTTTTCTCTTCCAAGCTAGACATGGGGCACCCTCAGGGGATTGTTATAGCTTTTATATGTTGACATTTTATATACTGTTTTATATATTGGTTTTTGAAGTACTGTGAATTTCCATTTTGCCAGAAATTTGTTCATTTTTCTTGGTGTTACCACCAGTTTTCCTAGGTGACCAAAAAAGCCTGAATTAAAATTCTGCCTGGCCAACTGCAACCTCTAATCCTTGGCAGACAGCCTGCATGTGAAAAAAGCCTACCTGGTGAGTAAGAAATTGAATGTTTGTGGCCGTTATGAGGGTGAGTTTATGGAAGGAGAAAAACAAACCAAGTTGTCCTCATGGGATCACAAGCTAAATCAGGTAGTGGCGTCTGCCAGAAAGCCACCTGCTAGAAGACATTGTGGCCATCGTGCACGTTTCATTAAGAAATAATCCTGCAGCATGTTATAACCCTGATTCAGAATACCAAAGTATCAATATCTTAAGAGTCACTGCAGAGAAAGAAGCACAATTGAGAATTCCCCATTGTGTGAAGAACGCACTTATCCTTGGGAAGTAAGCAAACATTCTTGCCTCTCAAATAAAGTATGTCAATAAGCCCATCACAAAGTACTGACCCTGGTAGGTACCCAGTATTTTGGGCTTCACTGAATTGTTTCCATCGGGAGACAGAGTTGCTTGTATGAAGCAGGTACATATCCGGAACAAGTCCGTGTACAGAGAGAGAGAGTACAGACAAAATTCTCCTTCTGTAAAACCAAATGGGAAAAAAAAAATGAATCCTAAAAATGACCAAGAGTTTCTTGTTCAGAAACCCAAGCCATCTTACCATTCAGGTCCTGGGTCAAAAGAAACTCTTTTAAAGATTATTTTGGGGGCAATGCTTGTACTCACTGCTCTTGAGACTTGACACACTTCTCTTCCACCCACCATCCTACTCCTGCATCTGCAACAAGGCTCGGGGAAATCTTTATTTAAATCTTTCGTAAGTCAGACCTCTCTGACTCAGTGTTTTGGATGAAAAGCCTGACTTCTTCAACTATCCTAAAATTAACCAATGTGTAACTACTCCCCTACTTAGTATGAAAGAACAGTAGTTGATATGAGGTTTACAATAAAATGCATATTTTTAACTCCTCAACATCCAACAGCAGGTCAACAGAGAGAAGTTTCATGGTAGAAAAAAATGGGTCCCTCATAGAGCTCTTAAGGATTTATTACTGAAGGAAACATTTAAATTATTGTAAAGTCCCAAATCAGACTTTCAAGCCATTTATTTCTGTTCCTACTCGAGGTACCAATACCAGAACATTATTTTCTTCCAGGCTTTAGACATACTGGTACATCTGTGTCTACTTACAACCCATTTGCAAATTAAATGAACAAAATTCCATTTTTCTTTCCAATCAGAAGACCAATGGTGTACCTAACCATTTTCTTGTTGTGCCACTGCCAGCTTAAGGTGACCCTTACCCTGTGATGCTCAGCCTTCCCCTGTTCCCAGTACATGTTGGACCAGTACAACCGCGTTTGCCACTGTATTCCGGACCGGATCAAGGTATGGATCCAGATTAAAAATAAATGCTTTTCTGGATGACTTGTGCCCTGCATCACGTCACTGATCTGGTTCACCACCTGCACCCCCGAGCAGTTTAGCGCCATGAGGGACGGGGCTGCACGGGACTGCACAGAGATGGATACAAACTGCTGAAGCCAGTACTGCCACCAAAAGAAACGTTTGTCAAACTACAGCTTTAAGATACAAACCAAATCCATTTAACAGCTTTTTACTGCCACTCTGGAAGATGTTTTCTCTAAGAACAGACTGTCAATATCCTATTTACTCTTCAGTTCAGAAAGGTGGGTTTTGTTTGTTTCCTTTAGCATGACAAACCATGCTCCTATTGCCAAACTACAAGCAAGAACACACGAGTCCCCAGGGTGTCAGCCAGAGGGAGGTAAGATCAGTCCCTTGCAGCTTTGGAGACTCGCCCATTCATTTGCTGGTGATGTCAACTCCTGACCGTGGCAGGTTGCTACATACTGCGATGCTATCCCTCCTGTTTTCCCCCTTCCCAGTCAGGCAGATGCTGCTTTTTCTCATTGCCCTCTCATATGTCTCCTTTATTACCCTGCTTGCACTGTCATTTATCTGAGTTTGGCCTTTCTCATGTATCTTCCAATTGTCATTTGCAGTTTACAGTCACTGTTCCTGTGTTTGGAGGAAGCCAGTCTCAAATGTTGAACATTTTGCTAGAGCAAGGTAGTCTCTGCAGGGATACTTACAGCTTCTGCTCTTAGTGCCTTCCAGAAATGTTTCTTTAATAACACACATAAATATTAAAGGAAGAGAAGGAAAATTGGGAGGAAGAGAAGGAGGGTTTTGTTATTTTTTCTGACCCAATTTCCATCCATCACTTCAATTAGGTTCTCAGAGACAGATGAACTTCTGCATCCTTTTTCCCTCCGATACCTTCTGTACAACTCCATATGGATCTTCAAAAAATCCTGCCTTGCTCAACCTTCCCTCCCTGTTCCCTGTCTGCATGAGTGCCCTATTTCTATTCCTTATTTCTTGGTAATTGTATTCAAACACTCCCTTTGTTCTTTGTTTGCTAACCTGCATTTTTTTTCTCTAGTCAGCTTATCTCTTTTTTAGTCCTTTTGATTAAAGTTCTCAATTCATTTAGTATCTTTCTGTTTCTCCCCAGTCCTTCTAAAGTGAAACTATAAAGCACTGCAGGGAATGCTTGTATTTACCTCCCAATTCTCTTAGCCAGGCTTTCAGGCTGACTTGTGAGCTGTAAACTACTACATCTTAAAAGTTTCCAATCCTATACTGAGCCATTTTACTCTCCCCTTCCCGTTCTCCTCTGGCAACAGCAATAGTTTACCTTCCACACCCATCACAGTCTTTTAGAATTGTGATTTGCTGCTGCTAAAACCCTTTCCTGATGATCAGATAAACTGAACTAGCTGCACAATTTGGCGCAAACACCTCAGTGCACTGGCAGCATGACTGCGGCAGCAGCAGAGAGGTGACAGGTTGCTACACTGGGCATTTCTCAAGATACACATCAGGTCACAGTTTTTCATCTACCCTCTGTCTGAAGTAGCACGGAAATTGGAGAAGCGTTAGACTGTAATTTTCCTTGGATTTGTCTTACATTTTTAAACAAAAACTAAGGGAAACAGCAAAGAAGTATGCATCATAGCTCGGTTTGGTTTGATTTGGGCTTTTACTGTTAATCCAAATGATTGCTTTTCTCTCTTCCACAGGCAACAGGTGGGTTTGCAGCCTGGATGTGTTTCTACCCACCACATCGATACCAGTGAGTTAGTCTTTCCATTTTCACTGAAGTTGCTTAGTAACAGAAGATGAGGGAAAAGCGTGTCCAGACTGCATTTGCAATGTCTTATCTTCAGGTTCATTGAAAAAGATGGACTAATGGACCACCAATGTGAAAACGATGTTCACATTTGAATCAGTGGATCCATTTGATATTCCTCAAGGAGCTTTTAGAAGAATATTTTTGTCATATTTCTTTTCAGCACATATATTTTTATGCGAATACCCTTCGACTATGCCACATGTAAGAAATAATAAAGTATTCCCTTATTTATTTGATTTTTCACATGGCATTCTGACCACTTTAGTAAATACACAGAATGAGAGTTTCCGTATATTGTTCAGACACACTTTGAATCATTTTTTAGTATCATTTTGAAAGTGAACTTACAGTTCATGAAAAGAAAAGGCAATCTCAAGAATTTTTAATAGTTTGGGCCTGAGCTTAATAAAGACACAGTCTCACAGATGATTTCCCTCACTACTGTGATCCTCAGAATGATCTCCACTCCCACAGTGGCTGTATCACGCTGTTCACAAGCAGTACTGCTCTAAGGATGTGTAAGTCAGATTTTAAGGCTTCAGCTGTGGTCTACCTCTGCAGTTCCTGCAGGCAAAGAGTAAGAGCACAGTAGTTCCAAAATCCATTACAAGATTTTTAATTATCTTTCAAGAAAATTTCCTATTAAAAAGAAAAACAAAAATGACAAACCCCGAACAGACAGGAAGCAAGATCAACAGACACCAATCTCCAGAACAGATTTAGAACAGAGGCAGCTCAGGACTCATCAGCAATACAATCAAAGCTGAATTTTACCTCCGTGTCCCTCCCTTTGGTCTTGCACTAAGGTAAGCATCTCTCCTCTAATTTATACCTTCACATGAACTTATCCCTACAGAAACACCTCTTCTAGACTAGCTTACTGCATCCAAAGACAACAGCAGGAGCCATCAGAGCCGCAAACCTAGGTAGGAGTCACTTCCTTTTTATCCTAAGGGGCCAGGGAAGAGTGGACATTAAGCCCAGGAAGGTGTTTTTCCCCTCCCCGCAGTGACAGCACGTGGCTGTGGCCTCACCACCAGCCCCAGCAAGACAAGCAGAGGGGCCAGAGCAGGGAGAGCAGAGCTGGTGGCACAAACACCATCACTTGGCAGCCTGATGATGCAGATGCTGTGCCTCCAGCATGGGGAAGCTTAGATGACTCCCTGCACTGTATATAAAGCCAGCTGCAATTTGGAGCTCTTTATGTATGTGTAGTGTGATGGCAGTAAATGGCTCAGCCCACAGTGTGAGTTACACACTTCGACTGCCTTGTAATATTACTGTATGAACAACCTTTGCTGGTTCTCGTTGATCCATACCCTTGTCATGAAAGGCTTCTCCTGCTTACACGGATGAAAGAGGGTGATGGGAATAAATACTGAATATACGCTTGAATGTATGAGGTACGTAACTATTCCAAACACAGCTTTTCATTTATCTGTTAACAATGAATAATAAACAGCACTTTTAAAAGATGAGTGCTGGGTTCAGTTTTGGATTTATTTTTGTTTTGAAAAGGAGAAATATGTCTGTATATCATTACAGAATACTTAAGGTCTGTGTGAGACTACCTCTTGATCATTAGTTTTTTATTTTTATGTTTGAATCTTAAGAGAAAATGTGTTGCTGCTCCACAGCACTACTTATTCAACATCCTCAAATCCCTAAGGCAAAGAGTTTGGTTAGACACAAGCTGGCAGAGTACAGATCATAATTATACTGAAAGAGAAGGTTTTTAAAATTCAAGATTAAAAAAATGTGATACGAAATACACAATTTGACTAAGAACTTAGAAACGGGTGGTCAGGATCCTACAGGAATATCTTTAAATACTTAAGGGCGCATTATGCAAGGCCTTGCATTATGCATTTATCATTACACTCAACCTCAGTATCGTAGCAGGAAATATATGTGATAAAAAATTACTCCTATAAATCCTAGCAAACAGCTGATACTTCTGCTGCATATTTCCCTCTGGAGTTTTCTAAAATTCTTTAGAAATTATAGCCTATATCTTGCAGAATGATAATTGTTTTATCTGTACTGAGATTACAGGAGCAGTTTTATTTGATAAATACATCTGAATTTGGCCTGATGAAGAAACTGCCTGATCTACCACTGAAACTTAGACATACCTATAAAGCACACGAAATCAAACACCCGTCAGCGCACGGTGTCACTACACAGAGTTTAGGACAGGAATTGAAGATACTGAAAATAGGTGAAACTAAAAGGAAGAAGGATATTAATGTGACACAAAAATAGCTTGAGCCTGTACTTTCTTCTTTGCCAAAAAGCCTCAAAGATTCTTAAATGTCTACGCACACATACTAAGAACAGAAACGCCTGCAAGAGGGAAGCCAGTGTTCTGCTCAAAGCCGTAACATGGCTGCGAGGACCCGCTCACGAGCTGGAAGCAGCACTGCCTTTTCATCCCCTGCCATCCTCCACCTAAGCTGTGAGCCACTCTGTTGCTGGTTGCTCGACACATTCACAAGAGTAATAAAAAGAACTAGACCATGTCCCAAAGGGATGGAATGAAAGAGAGAAAAAAAAAAGCGAACAATAAAAATTCCATTGCAGATACTTCCAGCTTTTCTGTACTTCTCCTCCAATCTCCTCATTTTGAACAAGGGAGGTTCCCTTCTTGTTTTGTGTGCTTTGTAAATAGTAGCAGCCATTATTTATTCAACATATTTGCCTTTTGTAATGTCGGCTTTAATTTTTAATATTCACACTGATATTCTTCTTCAATAGCGTTGTGTACAGGGGCATATCTGTTTGTATTTATTCATTAGTGTGTTGTTAATTAAATATGTGTTTCATTAAACTTGTTTAAAAAAAGGAGAAGTTGAGAAGAAGGAACATACTGAAGTACAACACCCCAAGGCTCTGAAAAAGCTTCCACAGCTGAGTTGTTAAAAGTAATGTGGGCAGCAGGAGTGTCAAAAGCATCTAATGTTTTCTGCACAGTACCAAGTTTAAACAAAATGCGTGTGCTAAAGGTAGCAGGTAAAGTTAACATGTATCTGTCTGCTTAGAATATTCATGCCTGGGAATCAAAGCGCTTCAGTTACTTTTCCTCTGGCTGCTCCCCTGGCTGGCTTTTTGCCACATGCATTATTTTCTTAGAAGATGCCTTTACAAAGATGTACAGAGATACATCACGCATAAATGAGTATAAAGTGATCGCCTGCTTTGACTATCTCTGCATAGTGAATACTAAAGGACTGTTTTTCTCTGCAAAGCCTGGAAGCCCAAGTCCCTGCCCAGCTTCTTAAGTGCCACCAAATCTTTGGTGTTGCTTCAGACATCCCAACCCCAAAACCACATCCTGGAACACTGGGATGCTCCTGCGAGCTGCACAGCGGTCACTGCCTGCTTTTACAGCACTGCAGCCCCGAGGCACAGCAAATGCCGCAACGGAACGGCCTCCTGATAACATGGAATGGTTTGGGTTAGAAGGGACCTTAAAGACCATCTAGTTCCAACCCCCTGCCATGGGCAGGGACACCTCCCTCTAGATCAGGTTGCTCAATAACCTTAATTTTAGGATGGGCACACGCTGAAACTCAAGGCACAAACCTCCAAGGGGTATTTTACTGGTTTTTGATCCTGTGGCTGAACTTTGACAGTAATTCTGTTGAGCTTCGCCATGCAAGGCTACACCCACTGATCCTGCCTCCACTAGCTTTGCCAATCTAGCGCGACAGCTGAGAGTGACAAGTTCCAGTGAAAAATGAAATTCGCTATCGCCAAGCTAAAGCCCCGTTGCCAACCCCACCAGAACAGCCTGTTGAACAGCTCAGGTCAGGTACATGGGATATTCATAAAGCCGGGTTGTTCGGTGAGCATCCGACCACGTGAACTGGACGGAAAGGAGCACAGCCCTAAGTGGTAACTGCCAGCTACACAAGGGCTGCATTTACCGCTCCGGAGAAAGAGTGGGAAAACAAGCATGCGACTGGCACAGGAACAAACACATCGAGCTGGAGCACCAGGAATTATGACATGAACTCAGCATATCAGAGATTTGCAGCAACATTACAGCAATCTGTAGATCTTGCAGTAATGGCACATAAAATGAAAGGATATGCACGGGAAATCACCAGTCTATGCAAAACAAAAGGGTAGGCAGATGAGAAAATTTTCAGAAGGAACATTTATCATGCATTCACCATGAATACTAATGGACAGATATGATGATGGTGGATACAGAGAATGACCTGGGTGCTAGATGAAGTCAAACGGTACTAGCTACAAAAATATGCTTGTTAGAAGGAATAATGATGGCTTCAACAAAGGAGAAATAAAAGATAAGTTTTAATAAAAGGTCTAGGGCATGAAGCGAGTCTGTTGCAAAAGACTGCAAAAAGACAGTTGCTACAATCTCAGCTTATGTGAAGAATGAACTTAGAAGGATATTGTACATGATAATATATACTAGAGTGTAAGGAATGATAAACGGAAGAAAGATCAAGAGTGTGCAGAACAGACAGAGTGAAGAATGGCAGAGAACAAAAAGGTTTAGAGATAAACAGTTATGGAGCAGATGCAGAACACAAAGTGCAAGAATGTCATTCAGCTCCACTGTCACAGCTGCACTGGCAGATGGAAAAATACAAATAAGATATAAAACAATGCTCTAAGATCCATAAGGTATCTGTTCCGTGGTTACAACGGTCCTAAATGCACCGGTGTAGTTCTCAAAAAGAATCAGTATTTAATCTCTAAGCATTTAAATACAATATGTTCCCTGCACATATAGAACAAACAAATGCTTCTCACACATGAATTTAGTCTCTTTGGCCATTTACTTCTGTCTTGCCCTTGAGGATTTGGTCAGCAGTAGAATCCAAATGAAAAATCATGTGATAAAAGTTACAGATGATCACACAAAAAATGGATTACTTGATCTTTATTTGTAGCCAATTGATCCCTATAAACAGCAGTTGGCCAAGACAGAAAATCAACAAAATTGAATTAAAATTTGGGCATATTTAACAACATATGGAGTGTTTTCATTCAACTGGAAGATTAAATTTTTATTATTATTTCATCAAACTTTAACTATCATCTGGAAGAAGTAACTTGTTTTCATTATTTCCTTAGGATATTTAATTCTTTTACAGTAAAATATTAATGTTCAATCATGTATATTTTCCTTCTGTTCCTCATTCTCTCCAGTTTGTGTCCATTTAAACATTAAAATAACATAATTAAACAACTTCTTCCTTCATGTTGAAAGACTATTTCCATGATGAAATATTTTTAGTTTACCACTGCATGTTTATTGTCTATGAATAGAGTGAAACAGAAACTCTTCCTCAAAGACCTGTATACTGGGAAAAAAGGGCAAATTGACAATGGACAATAGTTTAAGTGACACTGTCTGGACTATTGATAAGGGAAAGGTAAAAGACTGCTTAAGGCATCCTGTAAAATCCTGAAGTCCCTTGAGTGTCTTTACTGATTTCAGTCGACCTGATTTTCTAGGCAGAATTTATGGAAGAATTTAATGGAAAAAAGAGAAGTTGCTCAGTAGACAAGAGAGAAAGATCGTTCCAGATATGAACTAATTATCTCAGAGGCAGATCAAGACGAAGAAATAAAGGTCATATTAAGAAGAGGGATGAATAGATCAAGTGAAATAGCACAACAAAAGGTTGTAAGAATGAGAAGACAATTTTCACTGATGGACAGTACTGAGGAATCCATAGAAGGAGTGAGAACAAAAGGAGCAAAGAACAACTGAAATGGAAACAAAACAACTTCTGCACATCCACAGCAGTAGAAAGAAGACTCAGATTGGAGGAGTATAATTAAGTCAATACATAGATTCCAGGGTAAGATATTAATAGAACAGAGGAAAGAAAAACAAACCATTATAAATGTCAAAGTTAACATAATATTTACAAGATAGACAGTAAGGAATGTCTGGATCAACACTGTAGAGATAAAGCTAGAGGAAGTAGGTGATAACATCAGCTATAAAGATGGTAACATTCAGATAGTGACAAAATAGCAAACAAATGATTTCAAAGTGATAGTCCAAGACATTGGACGACAGGTCAGGAAAGAGACAGTTATTTAGGATTCATCTGAATATGAGTATCGACTATGCCACTCAAGCATGTCACAGAAGTCAGGAGAGAGCCAGAAGCAGAGTAATTTAACTGTAAACACCAGAAATTATTCTTCTATCATTACCATACTAGCAGATGTCCCCTTACAAGCTGACTGTGATGGCCTATCAATTAAGACCTGAACTGTCTGCTTAGGAAACTGAAGTAATGGCTTCTTAAGATTATTTTTGGATTGTACTTGACCGCGCTACAGATAACCTTAACACAGAGAGGTGTATTAATTCCTACACAAAGTAACCAATGATAGTGACATAACCCGCACGATAGTCAATCTAAATTAATATTATGCGGCTTTTGTATAACTACAGGATTTAAGTATTGCAGATACAGAACAGGACACTGTAGTGTTAGTCTAACTACAGATACAGAACTGAAGTCTAAAAACTTTTCCAAAAATTAAACACAACAGTAACACATCCTAATCTCATTACAACACTGATTAATCTACCACCGCTTAGCTAATCTTCAAAAGCACTATTTCCCCAGAATTCATTCTCTGATTCTTTATCACGCCAGATATAAAATGTATTTTGGTATCAGTATTCTGAAGAGTATTTATAATTATTCTATATAGTTGGTTCTAAAAATCAGGGAAGTGTTAAATTAATGTTAGAATTTATCATTCTCTAGTTATGAGAAGTGAAACCATAAAGGCCAGAAATAGTCTAGATCTGCCACAGCCTGCTGCCAAAATACTATATGGATATCCATAATTTAATCTTATACAGAAGCGAGGAGATCAACCCATTTCTATTCCATTGCTGACATCAAAAACAGGCCAGATACTAACACTGTTGTTTCCCTCACCATCAAGTCCCTTCGTTCAGTTCCCACACGTGAATGAGCAGCCACACTCCAGGATCAGCTCCTGCTCGTTACCAGTCTGATTCCTGTGCAGAAGAGCTCTGAACCTGCAGCAGATTCTGCTGAAACCAGTGAGCATCGCACTGCTGGAATAAACCAAAGAATGGAAATTGTTGCCATTTCGTTAATCCTTAAAACATCACTTTCTAAAACCTATATCGAAAATCATGCAAGGTTCCAATAACTGGGTGGATGAGCTTGATACCTCTCACTGCAACCGCTTCCATTTAATCATCTGCCCCATCTCTAAGAACTCGCCAGTTCTTGTGTCATACACAGGTAATAAACCCCTGGGGCACTCAGCAGAAATTTTGCTCCAGTGCTTGCATCACTCTACACAGTGAGATCATGGACTGTTCTGGGGGATTTTTAAACTACTAATACAAATGGCTACAACCAAACAAAAACTCTTCCAATTTTATCTAGCATGCGCTAATGAACATTTAGATATCAAATCAATACCCAAAGCTTTGTGCTGTCTAAACCACGGAGATGTTGGTACATAATCATCCCTGGAACCGCTGCCCACATGAGAGCATGCACACTTCATTCATCTAATTACATTAAGATTCTCCTAAAGTGACATGCTAAAACAATAAAATGATTTGAATGCTACCTCTGCTGAGTATCACATAATTTATACCGTCATTTCAGTTTTGAGTGAAAATCTCTCTCCTTGGTGCTACATATATTAAACAAAAATCATTATTTGCTTTCAATCCCTGCTAGTAACGATAATGCTATTCCACTTTTTATAATGAAGCTAAGCGCATCAAAAAGTCCTTCATGTGGTAGCATCATCTGTGTGCTAAGATGAAGTGTCCACATCTACCACTTCAAAAAGCATTCTCCTTGCTACGGATACCTATTGACATACGCCTTGTGCCAAAGACCCCTTCTCATTTCCTGGGAACTGACTGTGGTGCTCGGAGAAAAACTGTTCACCACCCATCTCAACTCACAAAAACATACCCAATGTCTGAGTACAAAGAAAAATGACAACTGCACTAACATGATTTCAGTGCATCTAGTGTTCATAAAGAAATGACAATTTCAAGCTGTCACGCTGCTGAAGAATTCTAAAATTGCTGTTGATGCACCATGTAACCAGAGAACAGGTGCTAGAAATGATTGGAGCGCGGTTCATATTAAATAGAGACCTTTGGAAAAGAAAGATACATTCTGCCAGGCAAATGCGGAGAGGTTCAGCTGATAACGCATATTTATGAATACTAGCAAGCAATGGCAAAAGAACAGGAGGTAGAAACAAAAATAAATAAATAAATAAATCTTGGATGAACACAGTGATATCAGAGCAGAAAAGCAGACTGTTTTTCTGCTGAGAGATTATAGCCATACACTGTGCAGGACGGTCAGACCTTTAATAACAACAATGACACAGCACGAAAAAGACTTCCCTCTTGAAAAGAAAAATCAGCCACTGTATTTAATGAAAATCCTGTTTTCCTAACATTACTGGTATCTGAAGGACAATCTAGGTGCTTTGAGACACCCCATGGCTGTTATCTCACTGAAGGTTAAATGGAGTTACCAACTCTTCAGCAACTTCTCTCTCTTTACTAAACTCAACAGCTTAAATTCAACTACAGATCCAAAACAAAGGTAGCCAAAGGTGTGTAGAAAGCTGTTTCAGCCAGCGCATAAAACAGTGGGAAGCATTGGCCAGGTTTTAATGGAGAACTAAGACAGTCCCTTCCAAAGGAACCAGACAGTTCAATGCCTCTTTTGTACCTCTCAGTCTCCACAGCTTTTACTGATGGTTTGGCCAGTCTGCCTTTGCCGGAGTTACTGCAGTGTTGGGATGGCGGCGTGGAGGGATTCATGAGAGAAAAATGTATTAACAGAGGAGGGAGAAGGTATTAACAGTTAGAAATAAAAATCAAGCAAGCTCATTCAGCTGTTGGAAGTGGAACTTAAATGGCTGATGTCGAACACCCCCCGTCCTGTTACCTTCTTCTACAAAACACTCAGTGATCTGGCATGTTTGTGCTGTTCCTGCCAACCTGCATGGAAATTGTAGAGAGCTCTAAAATGTACCATTTGGGTGCCACAATTGTGCCACTTTGATGTATGGGTTTACATTAGGCAAACAGGACAGAAAAATAGCTACAAGGAAAACAAAGATCATTTCCTGTGTTCTTTCCTCGCGTTCTGATGTAGCACACTAACGCGCCTCAGACTATCAGGCTGCAGAAGCCAGGACTGGGGGCAACAGGTATTACCCGCTCACTAATTTTTATGTGCAAATGGGTCTGAAAAGGGCAAAACCAGATCCTTGGTCAGCTGCAATATTTTACTCCTGTAGTTACCCCAGACCGGACGATAGCTGCAAAAAACCCAACCCCTCCTTTCTGAAATAACCTGACAAAATTTGCCTTGTGACCCTTTGTTTTATTTAATACCGGATTGTGAATATTGCATAAACAAGCTATTTTTTAATACAGAATTGATCATCTTTACTTCAATGGCTGAATCCTTGATCCTGTACTGTGGGGTGGCAGAAGCCAGGCAGCGATCTGATACTGTGGCAATGAAAGTGCTGATCAGGTGTTATAAATTTTGTATTTTAGTCAATTGCCTCTAAATAAATATAAATTTGCATAACTTCTATTCTTCTACTCTTTTATAAATGCAACTAAAAAATCAGCATTTGGGCAACAGCAGCAAGTCTACAAATATACCCCTGGGAAAGCCAAGTACGCCCAGCTCCTTCCCTATGCCTAAATATTTCCCTTTTCAGACAGCTGCAGTGGATAGCATTTTTCCAAGCCTATCTAAGACACTTGGGTTTGATTTCAGGAACAAGTGTGGAGAATCTAGAGAAGCTTCCAGTGAAATCTACTTCACAAAATGTGTATTCAGAGCTCAATTTATGTAAAGGTCCTGCAAACTCAAAGCTTCTGTGTTTGAATCCATCCTTAAGGAGAATAAATCCTTCAGGTAGCCCTTACTATCTTTGAAATTTTGTTTTAGGTTAGCAGAAAACGAAGATATGGATAAGACTTTGGCAGAGTAAATAATACAAAACACAATGTCAAACACAAAGTGTCTGACAAGAACTTTACTAGTGGCTTGTAAGTGATACGACAAGACGTGGGTGATAAAAGTCTTACATCCAACAGCCAGATATCAGTTTTCAGGTTCTACTCAAATGGTATTTGTTAATACCTTGTCAGGCCACGTGGAGGTGTAGCAAAAAGCACGGTTCTCATTTCATCCAATGATCTGCACGGGATGTCACAATTCCAGTAACTCATGCAGCAAAGGCAGGAAAACAAGAATCTGTTAAGATTACTAAAGGTACTGGCAGAACAGATATTGAAGTGGCAAACAGAATGCAAGGGAACAGAGTGACCTTAGCAGAATCACACACACCCCCCCTGCTGACAGAGGCACTCCTACTAATTATATGGGTATTTTGCTAATACGCCGAGAGAGACGAGTGTAGAGAAGCCAATCATTCTGCTGTGTCTGCTTCTCAAATCTTTCAAAGGTCAAAATGAAACTGGAAGTAATCTAAAATGCCCTGCTCTTACCCCTCTGTCCCCAGTGACATTTTGGAACCACGTGCTAAACTAAGCAGCTCACCACAGAGAAGGTACTTGGCCGTGTCTCCACAGAAGGGAGTATATGAAAAAGCACTTAACATTGACCTATTTGTGCTCCCATTTTAATCAACTGGAAAACACAGGCTGGTCAAAAATGGATGCACCTGAAAGTCCCACCTGTACGCATTAATGTTACAAGAAGTTAAATGTGAATAAGCAACACTGATAACTCTGCAATGGTCTCCTAAGGCTTGGTTCTCCCAAAAGAGTTGATGGGAGAACCATCTGTGGTTCTCAGATTCCCTAGCCTGAGAGAGAGATGAGGCCTGGACAACAGACAAAGGACAGATACGCAGGGGAAGGGGACACCACAACGGATGACAAATTCTGTGCTAGAACTGCCCTTCAACTGAGTGAGAGAGATACTGCGGTATCTCAAGAGGCAAAGTGTACCCTTTCATACAATTGCTTTCATATTTTTAAGATAAATCCTGACTTGAGTAGCAATTTGTTTGCTTAAGTGTGACTTTTTAATTTTGAAATAAGGCTTTAAACTTTCTTTGCCACACTCTTCCCCCTCCCTCTCTTTATACTTTATATGCTGTACAGCATGCCATTTTGGTTTCCTGCTGAATTCACACTTTTTGTTTGCTTATGTATTTCAAGATCTCAATCAATCATGTTGTCAAAACAGCCTTTTTGTATCATCTACCTACCACCACTTGTCATTAGAGATGTTTAAAGCTCCACTGCTGCAGAAAGTCTGATTTACACTCTGACATCTCCCACACTGAGCTTATTATAATTGTCTATAAACTGCCCTTTCACAAGCTTTAATTAGGAAATAACAAATGGTTCAGGAGCATGCTGTTAGGCAGTTTATTCTTTCTAAATTCAGTATTTCCACTGTACTCTACTGATCACAATGTCACGCTATGCAACAATCATGTTGATTTCTAAATTTTTACTTTAACATTTAAATCTCTTCATGACCTTTTTCCTTCTACTCCTCCTCCTCCTCTGCTCGAATAGATTTTACAGCTTTCTGAATTGTTCTAGATGCAATATTTCTGAGCTGAAACAGGAATAAGCTAAAAATAAGTACTGCACCATCAGAAAACGTTTATTTTATTAAAGGCCCACTGGAGAGGTGGCTTTCTTGGTTACACACAGTACTCTCTGCATTCTAATATACCACTATAGCCTTACAATTTCACTGAGGACTTTAATAAAAAGTCTGAGATGAATTATATTGTTCAGTGGCTTGGAGTCACAAATTCCAGAAAGGGTTATATAGTTCAATTAACTAGTCACCACATTGCCAGAGCTTATTTTATATAGTAAAATTAACACTGGGGAAATGCATCTACAGCAGCTGCTGCAGTCCGCAGCATTATGTCGAACAAGGTCTGAAGAGATAATCACGCAGATCCCAAAATAAATGGGGGAGGAAGTTCTAAAGGTCGAACACGAATTCAAGCTTTCGGATGCATATCTATGCATCTCTTGTTTGCAAAACTTTGTTTTCTATGTCTATAAATGGAATAGTTTATTTAGAGAAAAAGATGGTTTGAGCGTCACTGATACAAACAGCCCTGCACTACCTATTTCCTTGAACTTCACAAAAGAATGTTTTACTATTTATGAGGAATAGTCACAGCCTAGTCCACCTGCAATCAGTCACTGCTGTTTTGCAGCAGAACAAAGACTTCTGAACAGATTCGTCACTAGAATTGCCCATCTAACAATAATTCCATTCCAAAATCTTGTTTTTACCATACAGCACTGATTGCAGCAACAAAAGGTTTGAATGGGCTCAAGATACTTCTCTAACTTATTCAGCTGCTATTTCTCATCTGGGAACTTGGATATTGTTCAGGTATGTGGTCCCCTCCTCTTCAGTACGAAGTCAGACTACTTCAATACTCTGTTATAACTGTTTCGGTACTGAAATAGCAGAGGGATGCATATTTGGTTCAAATACACGTAAGAAGCTTCTGCCCAGCTTGCTGTTCAACTACGTGTGGTGGCTGTGCTCTCCACTTGGCATGGGCTCTCCAACAGCATTCTGCTGCCACAGGCACTTTTGGAAGGGAAACTAGAGAAAACATTTCACGTTCTAATAGTCTGAGTACTCTTCCAGTTGAGCTTAGACTCAGCAAAGAAATAAGAATTAGCATGCACATATTCACAGAGACCTCAGCAGCAAGAAGCTCAAATGGCAATGAGTAACACTCAGGTTTCCGTATTGTCTTTTAGAGCGATATTCACACTAGGGACAAAAGTGTAGGCATTGCACACTGATAACTTGTTGAGACAAACACGCTGAAACAGCAACTTGCTTTGTCAACGCCTGACAATGTAGAATATTGCCTCGGTTGATAACTGATGCCGTTTTCCTCCATGAAGGAGGAAGACCCCATGTCTTGGGGTCTGTTCATAAAGCCTAAAATCTGTCTCTATAATGGACATTTTGTTGAGTTTCTTCTCTGTGATTTTCATACAGTAAAAAATACACACAGAAATACTAATACAATACTTCATTAAACCCACCATACGGTACTTTCCTCTATAATACACAAATATGCATTTGTTTGACATATGAAGATAGATGCATGGTTATACAAGTGGTGTACTGGAGTGCACTGTTGATCAAACTAAGCCTAACCTGTTGAAAATTGTATTTCTGCTTTGTTAGCTCCAATCATTCATCAACTTGCACAAAATTCAGTGAACATCTTTCTCAAAGGGTTCTTCAGGGAACAGAATACATAGCATGTTTTAAGAACTGATATATTTTGTTTTAATAAAATGTTTGGCTTTGCATACATAGACTGATACACTCTGTCAAAATGTGTTAGATCCCTAGATAACTGCATAACACCAGAGTATTATATGACACGTTTTTGAAGTCTATTTTTACTTATTTTTATCTATTATTTTATTTATGTTTTGTGCTAGGCTTTATTTTTATTTATTCACATTTGTTATTTTCAAAGTTTAGTCCTGGCATTTCATCTGCACACACTGTGTACTTCTGGCATGCTCAAAGGGAAACTAATGGGATTGGTACGTGTAAAATTCGTACCAGCCTGTGCATCCTGCAGGACGTGGATCTAAAACGGGGTAACATGGTTAGGTTGAGAGAGGGCCAGATTCAACTGTGTGCTGAATGACTTCCAAAAGATGGTAACTTTCCACTTTCCAGGAATGTCTTTATGTTGCAGATATAAAGGACCAATTTCCATTTCTTCTAGGTCTGACTCAAACTCTCATTTACTTATAAAGCCTGTTTTAAAGCCTGCTTTTGTCTAGGTCATTTTGTGATACGTGTTAATATTCTTCTACATAAAATAAGCGAGAGTGAATATCTCAAGTGTGAATTATTCTATGTCAAAACAAGAAGTGAAACAATACGGAAATTATTTGTTTCCAAAGTTCCAAGGAATAAAAGTTTAAACGGAATTTTAAAATTCTAATAAATAACCGATTAGTTACTACTGTTTATAATCTCTCTGCTCTGCAGAACGTTCTGCCAGATTGAGCTTCCCAAGGCAAAAATACAGTTCTAGTTTATAAATAATTTCCTGAGTCCACAGAAACACCTATACAGAAGTTACAGGCAATAAACCATCTCACAGAAATCTGGAACATCCTTCCTTTTTACCGCTGAGGGGTGTTTTAACACCGCTCTGTTTTGGAAGACAGGCTCTGACTGCAACCACCACTGCCTGAATATCTTGCTTAGTCCTCGTTACAGTACGTGGGCTTTCTTAGCAGGGAGATTTATTACACTAGCAACAATACCTTACAAAGTCCAAGAGGCAAAATTTGGTATCACTCAGAGTGATCCATCTGAATCAAAGGGCCACAGATGGCCAAATCCTGTAAATGCTGTTTGTTGAGACTACTATATGAAATCCAAGGCATGTACAACAAACTCAAAGGGCATTCTCAGTGTTTAGACACAATTGTTAGTTTAGATACACAATTTAACCCAAAATGCATCACTTGCAAGTTTTTGTATTATTGTCTATAAGATTATTCCAGGAATTTGCACTGAGAAATCCCTACTTTTAATACATAAACAAATGGAAGAATCTGAAGAAAAGTTTCCCTTTTATTTCAGTCTAATAGTCAGCTGCTTCTTCATACTCAGAATTCATCCCCAGTTTCTCAAAATCCCTTTGTTATAGGTGAAAAATGATAGCTTGACAATGCAGTTATTTCTGCCATATATTACAATAATAGCACATTTTTCCTGTGCATGCGTGTATATCTGAAATGTCCTAAATGAAGTTCCTCTGTGTTATGCAGGTATAGATTGGACTGTACATCAGCTGCACGTCTGCTCCTCCCAAATGCATGACAAAGGCTTTGGATACATAATGTACAATAGTTGTCACAGATGTAATGCCTGCACAGAATACTTCACACAGATATTCGCACTAGTACTCACTATACGAGATGTACTGTTTATTGTGAAATTTATCTGAAAAAAACAGCTTTTGTAAGTGAAGAATCTCCTGCCTTTCAGTATATGTAAGGTAGAGCACGGATGCACAAACCCATTCCCTCTGTGTGTGCTTTTAATGCTATCAAAAATTCCTTTCAGGAATTCAATTTTCTGAAAGGCAGTAAAAGCACAGAGAGGCCTAGAAATCAAGATAGCACGAGAGCACCAAAATATGATGAAGTCTCTGAAAATACTGAAAATTTAATGGATTCAAATAAAGAGAGAGAAAGAAGCAGGAATATAATTTTCCTGAGATCTTTGTTTTCTTCCCTCATTTTTCCATTCTGCTGTACAAGTCTCAAGCACGAGTACATATATAGCCCTAATTGGAGTTGGAAACCTTCATGGGGAGGAAGAGCTGTGCCAAATGATACCACAGAGCTTCAAATCTGTAAGGCTAAATACCTCCATAAAGTCGTCGTTAGACACGTCTGTAGAGTCTTCTGCAGAGGGATGTGAGCTCACTGGTTGTGAGCTGAGGAAAAGCACAGTGACGTTAAGCTCAAGTTAATAAGACCTGCTGGGAGGTATTTGCTGCAAAGGAAGAGGTAGACAGGCTCTTTCTTTCTGGTTCCAATACGTTCCATGTTGACTTTATGAGCTTTTTCCAGAAAAAAAGCACAGACACCTTGGTGGGCCATGTAGGGAAATCATATAGTAGCTAAATAGTAGCAGAAGGGCTGATGGCTTAAGGATCAGGACCAAGGTCCTAAATGAGTGACAAATAAGCACTGAGAATCAGTGGAAGGTACTAAAATGTCAGGATGCTGAAAACTAGACGGATTACAGAGCCCATAGGTTTTGATAAATAGCTCTCTTGAAATAAAGCTGTAATACCTTATTGGACAAAGCACTGGTTGCTCTTCAGCTGAACAAACAGGTCAAGTACGTGTCCGGGCAAATATCTGTTCTTCAACGTTAAAGAGGGTGTTGCAACTCCATTTCTCCTCTCTGTCAGTTTGCTTTTGGATACATTTTGACTTCTGCTGGACTTGTGGGGATTTAAATAGGACACATCAGAGCTGGGGGCACCATTTAACTACGTCTCAGTAATGTGTGTATATTTTATTCAAAACCAGATTATTGACAGGAGTCATTCCTGATGTATATTTACACCTTGCACAAGGAACACAGTCTGGATATCACTGATTAGACAAATATACTAGTTCATTAAATAATACAAATCCAGAGAAGTGCTTACCACTTCCGTGAGTTAGCACTCACAGTCTATTTATCCTGCCAAAATGACACATTTCTGAAGTTTTTATACCTGGCTAACTGAACTCTACTAGGGGTTTCTAGGATATCGCGGCTACAGTAGGTAAGATTTATAAGAGCAGACAGTATTTTATATTTATGTCAAACCTTTCACTCTGAGATATTTCAAAATCATAAATTAAATTCTAATTTGGACAAAGATAATTTGTTACACCTCCGTAGTACAGCCCTATATTATGGTGGGATGAACTAACCTTTATTTGAAAGATCACAGCACACCAGGTTTGCACAAAAAAATAATCCTGAAGTGACTGTTAACCTAGATGCAGATTAATAGCAACAGCAAATCATCTGGGTATATAGCTTTCTTTCAGGATTGACTAAGGGAGTCCGCGATAATTTCTCACAGGCTGCTAAATGCCAGTTAGTGGGAGGTTCTTTGCTTATTTGTTTGTCTTTTATATGAAGAAAGACTTCTACGTACGTGAGCTAGACCCAGAACTGTCAGCTTCTCCACAGTTCCTGCAAAAACCACTGAGATGTCCAGATCCCGAGAAGTGTTTTAAATTAATATTTGAAATCATCTGGTCAAGCAAAATATACTGAAGCTTGACAAAACACAACTGGCAGGAGACAGAGGTATAATTAATTCAATTTTACTACACAAAGGCAATACTAAGGCATGACTAGGAAAATCAAGAATTTAATTTCCCTGTTCCGAACTTTCTGCCACTCTGTAAGAATAACTACGACTACTGCTGTCTGAAAATGCTTTCAGCAAAAGCCTTAACGTTCCAAATGATCCTGCAAATCTCATTTCTGTATGCTTTTTAAGTTGTTTAGTTCTGAATCAGCAGTCTAAAAGTGTGTTTAAACACTGCAGGTAACCATTTCCCATGGAACAAATAGGGAGGAAATCAGGTTATAGCGAGGGCACCCAGCAGGACTCTTCTACTGTCTACTCAGTGTCAATGTAAACTGATTCCTTTAAGAAAGACACTCAGGGAGAAGTGAACAGATTGTGGGAAACATGTTCTGCATGCAAGAAAGAGCAAAGAGATGGGAATACTGGATACTATGAGATAATTATGCAGAGGGAAAAAAAGAGGAATCAGACAGGATAGCAACAGAATAACAATATTTTCAGGAGATGGGAGCTGTACAAACCAGGCTGACTTGCAGCAGCACAAAGCAGATAATAGATGAGCATCTTCTCTTTCAGTTCTGTGCTCACTTACTAATTCTTTCATGCAAAATAACTGCCACATTGCAAGTTTCTGATGGCTTCTTTATCACCGTTCAGGTTACTAAAATTACTGGTTTTGCCAAGCATTCAGTTATGAACTAAATAAGAAAGATACTACAGAGAACTATAAATGTTTATGCATTAAAATAAAAAAAACCAAAACCCACTTTCAGACTGACCGAAATATTGATTATGACAGCTGAAAAATTGAGAAAAGTTTGCTGTAATAAGCACAGAAAAACACCAAGACAGATACTAAGTAGGCATAAATCTTAAATGTAGGTAGCCCAACACCTCTCTGCATGTGACCTTCGCTAAGCTACATGGTAGCTATAAGGAACAATATCTCTCCAGGTACAATCTCATAACACATCATGTCACACGCTACCAAAAAAGCGAGAGGAGGCAATTGGAGACGTGCTTCTCCGATACAATATCAAGATGTTTAAATAGGATTCAAATAGTTCTAACAATGATGTAGCAGAACAGAACACACAAAAGAGTGGGATTATGTTAGCCATTAATATGAAACACCATTACTTTTCACACAAAGTTTTATTATTTTACAGTTCTGTAATATAGGCTCATTAAAGGGGCTACAGAAGTGATGCCCATCCAACAGAAATGACCCATCAGACACCCTGCTGGAGCAAACCATCTTCTTTGGATGCTGCAACAGCAGCTGGAGGAGAGGGCCCTGCACATACCACGACCAAGACTGGAAAGCTGCCATGATCTCATCCCTACGAGTAAACTGAGCACAGCCAAAAGGTAAAGGACAATAAATTCAACTGTTCTCTAATTTCAAATCCACTTGGTTACTGTGGGTTTGAAATTTCAACTCTGACAAATTTCTTTTTTAGTAGAGATAATATAATTAAAGAAGAGAGGCTGAAAATATCTAGTGGGCAAAATAATGTAAAAATGCAGCAGGGAAACAAAAGCTACTGACAAAGTGAAAAGGTATTTTATATAAACGTATATATAAAAATAAAGCATAGAGCATTGCGTGTACGAGAGAACTGACCTGGGCCAACTGAGAACTCTGAGTATCTTTTTCGTGCATATATACAAGAAAAAAAAAAAACAACAACTTTTGAACGGATTCATCCTTGAATCAAATTTAAGGCTTCCATGACAGTCAAAAATCTAGTTCTAATCAAAGAAGTTCTTGAACCTTAAAACAGCCGACCTTTCTTTGTCCGTTTTGAATAATCAGTGAGTCTGTAAGCCTGTGACAAGGTCTGAGCTTTTGTTTATCTTATTTCTGAATCTGCTGCTTCCCTTCTAAAACCTCTTTAAACAGAGCAACAGCACAAAGCCAAACACTTTGTTTGAGCGCTATGCTGCAATACATGCCATATCAAGAAAATAAAACCTTATTTTAGACTGTGACAGAGTGAAAGCTATGATTTTGCTAGTTCAAAGCTTTCTGCTTCAGAAAAAAAAGAAGACGACCATGGCACAAGCCACCCCTAGACAGAATTCTGAGATTCTCCCACATAAATTCACAAAGTCAAGTTACCTCAAGAGCATGAGGATGAGGTAAAATAAAATAAATAGGGAACACAGTATACAGGCACCAAGGAATGGCAGAGGAATAACAGGAGGGTATATACACTGTGACTACAGAATGTGAAAGGTAAGGGGAAAGTACAGCAAGCACTAGTAGCCTTGATATAATGACAATCATAGATTTCAAAATTGGAAAGGTTTCAAAACTAATGAAGTGAGAGTAAACAGGAACTCTCTGCATTGCTGAAAAACTAGGCAACAAAATTACGGAGCAAACAAAACACTCTGGAATGGCTAGTAATTACAGGAGCTTGCAAATGGCAAGTGTGATACTCCAGAAGCCCCGATACTGTAAGGGAATAGATAATCATGTGTGTAATAAAGAAACAAAGACAACTGTGGTAACCAGGAGATCAGAAAGGATTCTATAAAGGGTAATACAAAAAAGGGAGTAAATACAGAATAACTTCAGACACCAAAATGAAGAAGCCGGGGAGAAAGAATGATAAGGGAGCAGGAGGGATTTTGTAACATGCTTGATAGGGGTTTTTTTTTTTTTTTGGTTTGTTTTAAAGACCAAGCTAATTAGATACAGAAGAGTCATCTAGAACAAAGGTTAAACATCAGCTGTTAAGACAGAACAGAGCACTCAAGGTGAACTTATCACAGATTTGCAAGTTACAATGAAAGATAAGAGGAAGATGATGGAAGATTGGCTTAAAATTTTTGGGATAGAAATAGCATATGAAGAGAAGATTTCCCCTGTGGTTTTGTTATTGCTGGGAACAAGTGTTACCTGTAACACTCATGGAGTATATCTTCGTGATGCACTTTTTAAAAGGATATAGCATGGTGTAATAGCTTACTGGTAATGGAAATATTTTCAAGTATATTCAATAATTAGAATAACATCCACATAAGTCAGAAAAAATTTCTGCTGTAGAAAGTAGTTGGTTTGGTTTCCTGCTTATTATGACACAATTCCTGGAAATGTGATTTTAAGTAAATATTCATGTTTATGCAGAACAGGACCTACATACCTCAGCTCCAAAGCAGAATGGGAAACAGAAGCTACATGGAAGAGAACTATTCTGGGTAGCAGTCCATTCCACACATAATAATTCTTTATTTTGTTGCCATTTCCACCAGTAAATTACTACTCTTCTACAGTAGTAGAAGAATGTAACATCCTTTTTGCAGTCATATCGTAAGTGCAGGCGTATTAGTTGGAAGAATCTCTGTGGAAACTCAGAACTGTATAAATACCAGAAAAAAAACCACCAGTTCAAACAGCTCCCTGCTTTGTGTGATCACTCGAACAATTCACCCCAGTCCCTGATCGTGCTTCTGGGCAGTGTCATTTTGTAAAGGGCGTCTTCATCAACTTCTACAAGCCTGTTCCACTAACTGCTTTAGGCAATACTTGGGTTCTCTTCTGATGTCCAGAGGAGGGCTGCCTTATTGCTAGTTTTTATATCTTTCACTCAAATACAATGGTATTTGATGGATTTACACTGTATGTATTTATAAGAAATGTCTGCACTACTAAAACCCTATCAAGATTTTCAAAGTGTCACATTGAAATAAACAAAACTATCAGCAAGTTCAGTGAGACTGCCTGTATGTTTTTAAAAATGTTTCAACATTTTTTTCTAAAGAATCATTTTACTACATGTACCACAAATACATGTACACATAATTCATTTTATCTGAACGCATGCTGGTCATTGAAATGAAACTTCTCTTTATTTTGAGAGCATAAATGGACTTAAGTTGTTCTTTCTTTGACATGTTGCAAGGTGATATATTTCTGCTGCAAGAATTACAGACACTAAATTTCCTACTAAGTATATACATATATATCCATATCATTTTTCCTAGGAATGTTTAAAGAGATTAATTTTTCTTTTTACAGTGACAGTTACATTTTATAGTATCCTAGGAAAATCCAAGCTAGAAGGGATCTAAGGAGGTGGCTAGTTCGAACTCCTATTCAAAGGAGGTCCAGCTGTGAGATCAGGCTAGATTTCTCAGCACTTAACCCACTCACGTCTTGAAACTCTTTCAGGACAGGGACTACACAACCTCTCTGTGCAGCCTGTTTCGATGTCTGTCCCAACAGTAAAAAAAGATTTTCCTTCTATCCAGTAAGAGCCTCTCTGCCCATCGTCTCTCATCTTCTGACCATGTGAAGACACTGATAAGCACTGGAAGGCTGCTGTTAGGTCCCCTCTAGACCTTCTCTTCTCCAGGCTAAACTGCTCTCAATCTCACTGCACGGGACTTGTGCTCCTGCCCCCTGCCCAGCTCGGCAGCCCTCTGCTGGGTTCACTCAGGGTAATCAATGTCTGTCTTGTGCTGGGTGTCTGTAGGGGCAAGGAACAAAACCAGGCACAGACATCTCGACATGGTCTACCAACATCTGAGTAAAAGGCGGATAACGACTTCCCTCGATGTACTGGCTGTGCCCCTGTCCCTGCAGCCCGAGGCAACTTTGCTGCTGGGCTATGCCGCTGGCTCACGTCCAGCTTGCTGACAGTGGCTTTTCAGCACAGCTGCTCCCCAGCCAGTCGGTGCCCAACTTGTGCCACTGGAAGGGGTTCTCTCCTCCCAGGTGCAGGCCTGTGCATTGGGCCTTGGTGGATTTCATAAGGTTCCTGTCTGCCCATTCTTCCAGCCTATGTCCCTCTGAACGCACATTGACCGATCCCCAGAAATTCCCATCATTAAAACCTTGATGAGAGGTGTCACTAGATACAGAAGGTTAAATTGCCTATTAGGTAGACCAAATAGAAATGCCACGACCTTAAATAGGTGATTCCATGTATGGAATTTAATTTGAATGACTGATAACTAATTTCACCTGCACAGGTATAAAGAAGATGAGAACAAAGACTCTCAAGTGCAAATCTGTGCTAAAAAGTTGCCCCTAAAATGAGGGGCATCTTCTGAGTCCAACAGCTCGTTCCTCTGCTGATAGTGCTCCAACCTAATCCAGAGTATTCCACACATGTAGAACTGAGGTAACACAGGGGGGGAATCAGCCTCATCTGTAAGCGTGCAAAAACTTTCTAAATTGTGTAAAGGAAAATGAAAATAGAAAGCCAAAGAGGCAAGAGTTGAATATTTTCCTATGTAAGCATTAGAAAACACAATATGACTATAAAACACAAATCATACACATCTGAGGTGTGATACACCAAGTGCAGCATTCTGGAACAACAAGTTTGGTAAAACCTGGAAAATTACTACATACAGAAAATACCAAGCTGCAAAGTCACTTAAGTGACAGGTAAATTAAACACAACAGAACAAGGACACTGATTTGGTTCAAAATTCTATGTCTGCAGCAAGAATTATACAAATAAATTGGCAGACAGGCACTGGCAATTCATACAGAAGATGACAACAAAATTATGAACAACGATTGTGGAATCGTGAGTTGTTATTACAATTCTCTGAGACATTTCTTGATCTTCTTCAAATTATTTATATTACAGAAAACTCAAATACAAACACCAGAACACTGACCACGCGCGTAACATAACTACTTGGCTGTACAGTCTTTGGAGACCGTAGTCTATAATGACTACAGTCAGCAGCCCTGCTGACTTCAAGCCACGTTAGCTGGTTAATAGTTCCCTGGGTCACGTCTGAGCTGCCAGGACAGCTCTCTGACTCACTGCCATTCACTTTCCTCAAGACTTCACAAAAAAAGGCAGACAGCAGGGTGGTGGCATATCCCAATTTACTTTGGTGGCTCACAGGTTTTTCCCAACAACCCTTTTTCCTACAGACACGGTGAGGAGAGGCAGTCATGACAGGAACTCTTGTATGTTGATTAGAAAATGAGTCAACCTCTAGGTAGCAACCATTACGCTGCCGTTACACTTAGGGAAAGGGCCATCACGGAAGAGCCTTGAGTGGCTCTGTACCAGGCTATTCCATCTGCTTTTGAAAGAACAACTGGGAGATCTAGCAGGACTCTCGGATAAACAGCTAATGTCATGGTTGTTAGTTGAGAGAAAATAAAGAGGAAAAAAAAGAGAAAAATATGTAAAGAGGAAAAAATAAGCAAAAAGTAGGTTGCTCCTGTATCTGCAAGATCAAAATTGCCACAAATATAATACTGCAGCTAGAAATGACTAGAAAATCTTCCTACAGGAATGACCAGACACATAGAAATGACCAAGTCAGGAAATTTAAGAATGTCCTGGCTGAAAACAACCCCATCCTCAACTGAGAAAAAATACTGCATTTATTCTGGAGTCCAAACTGTGTAAACTGAAAATAACTTCATCAAAAGTGACTTAACCTACAACATATAATCTTATACTGTAATAAACTATGAATTTACTCACAGTCAATTATCCCGTATCAGCTGGGGGTGGAGGGGAAGGATGAAATTCCCAGCTGAGTGTCAGTAATTTCTTCAATAGCTGAAACATTTTTTTAATAGTCCAAACATCATTTAATTATCATAACCGTACAGAATATGTGGCAGTTATTGAACAAAATCTCCAATTTAATTCTCTGCAGTCCAAATCTGCCTGATATAAACTAAGAGTGAATTTGACTTCCAATAGGTACTACATATGTAACTCTTCAGCCAGAATCCTAACGATTTTTGAGAGCTTCTGTGAGGAATGACTTGAATAAAAGTATAAGGAATTTGGTACCTTGAAGAAACAAGCCTACTTTAAAAGGTAAATTCTGTGTGCCTTGCATACGCAGAACTCCCCTAGACAACTTTCAAATGAGCCCTGCTGTTACCACATTCACGCTGCTCTATTCACAGTAAGGAAAAAAGAAATGTAAACATGAAAGATCTTTAGAAAGTGTACTTCCTTAGAGATTTTTTTCTTCTTTATATTTCAGCTTCTTGTTCCATTTCCACTACGCTTGTTTTTTGTTTTCTCTGCTGAAAGAAGTTTAAGCCTGATTGCTTCAAAGAATGCCAATAATCACATATCACTATCCATAATATCTTACAGGAAGCCCTAGTGTATGTAACTGCATTACCTTTCCCAACATTTTAAGATCAGAATAGCATGAAACTGCTGTTTCTCATGTCACAGAGGTTAGTTCTCTTCTGAGTTTGTATGAAACAGCTAGTAAAAAGTAACTATTATCTGAATCCAAATACACAAAATAATCTTAAGTGGCTAGCATTTTACTGATAGTCTGTGACAAGATTGTGTCATTTACTGAATCCAGTCACTAAATGACAACGTGAGCTGGAACTGTGCAAACAATTCTTTTCAGAGCCATGTCTGCAAATTGTCTGGAAATTGCAAGCACAGTAGAGGGGGGTGAAAAACCCCATGAAAATAACAATGACCCCTCCCAAAACAAGTAATTGTTTTGAAAATGCAATTCAGAATAATACTGCCTCACCCAACTGAAGTGACTCCCACTCTTCCTTTCAAATGCTTATGTGTGAATCTACCAGGCTATGTTTCAGAGAAATTACACATGTAGCCCCAGATAGAACAGTGAAACATCACAGGAAGTGACATTTCTTTGTGTGCTGTACAGTGTTAATAGGTGAGATCAAAACAACAGGACAAAATACAGTAAATAAAGATACAGCAGGACACATGGAGAGATCCAATCCTATAATCCCCCTGAAGACTCCAGAATACAGACATTATTTACACTGATTTGTAACAGAAAAAAACTTGCTTTTTGCTCATAGTGGTGATTTTTTTTTTTTCCCAGCAAGGAAAACATAAGCATTTACTCAAAGCTGAATAAAACTTACTTATCAATTAGAGTTACTAGTACTTTGTGAGAGCCAAATCAAACATAAAACAAGCAGGTGTAACTTACATGTAAGATCATGCTGAAGTTTCACATGAGGACATTGTACCTCAAAGTAATGAAGAAGCTGAGCTAACAAGAATTTTGTCCACAGGCCTTGTTTCACTGTTGTCCACCCCTAGTTAAGAGAAAAGTTTCCACAAAACATTAGATTTTTGCTGGTTCTGCTTTAACCTACGTAAACACAAACAGTGACACAAACACAGGCAGATCTGACCTTTCACTAACAACAAATTTGAAACAGGATGAGAGGCTGCACAGATCATCACTGTCCATTCCTGGAACGGCTGTTTGCATTCAGGGCCCTGCAGGACAACCAAGGATCCAGACACAGGCTTGAGTCTTGGAAGCTTGGCTGCTTTTCCCAACTGCTTCACCCAACTTAATAGAAGACACTACCTCTTCTTCAAGATTCTGCTTTCCTTTCCTCCTTAGACACCAGGTTTGTGTCAGGCAACAACCAAAGCACACAATATACGGAAGTTTAACTCTCTTCCCCTTCACTGTATGTCTGAGAAACAACTGGCCAGCTGGGCCTGAGGCGGACATCTTGCAGCCGAAGAATCCTCTCAGCAGATCACACAGCTACGACCGTCGCCACTGAGACGCTGCCAGAAACTGCAAATTAGGTTGCTAGAGGTTGCGAGATCCTCCTATCTAATCTTAGCTACACATCATTTACAACTCTACTACAAAATACAGAGTCAAAGCAAGACGCGTGTGTTTTACAAGCCTTTTACAGCAGGTAGGTAGGCATCAATTATACTAAGCCATCATTTACATCCAATTCTTTCTGTCAGCTACGTTTGTGTTACTGTTGATTCTGGTGCTGAAGCAGTTATTTTGAAGAGTATTCAAAGGTAGGTAGCAAGCATAGTTACCGATGTATTTGCTTTGCAACTTGTTACTTCAAATTTCTAGACCACACTATGGGCGGAGAGAGCGAGCTGAACGCTGCTGAGTAATGAGGCCTGCATAGTCCAGGAACATCTTTTTTGGCATTTCACAGAATCATAGAATAGTTTAGGTTGGAAAAGCTCTTTAAGAGCAAGTCCAACCATTAACCTAACACTGCCAAAACACCACTAAACCGTGTCCCTCAGCACCACATTTTTTTTAAATACCTCCAGGGATGGTGACTCAACCACTTTCCCTGGGCAGCCTGTTCCCATGTTTGATAACCTTTTCTGTGAGGAAATTTTTCCTCATATCCATCCTAAACCTCCCCTGGTGCAACTTGAGGCAGTTTCCTCTTGTCCCATCGCCTGTTCCTTGGGAGAAGAGACCGACCCCCCCCGCCTACACCCTCCTTTCAGGGAGTTGGAGAGAGCGAGAAGGTCTCCCCTCAGCCTCCTCTTCTCCAGGCTGAACACCCCCAGCTCCCTCAGCCTCTCCTCACAAGACTTGTGCTCCAGATCCCTCACCAGGACAAGGTTTGTTGCCTTTCAACACCTCAGTGTCTTTCTTGTAGTGGGGGGCCCAAAACTGAACACAGTACTCGAGGTGGGGCCTCACCAGTGACAAGTACAGGGGGATGATACTTGCCACACTATTCTTGATACAGGCCAGGATGCTGTTGGCCTTCTTGGCCACATAACTGGCTCCAATACCAAGCCCCAGGGAACACCACTCGTGACCGGCCGCCAACTGGATTTATCTCCATTCACCACCGCTCTCTGGGCCCGGCCTCCAGCCAGTTTTTCACCCCATGAAGAGCACTCCCGTCCAAGCCACAGGCAGCCAGTTTCTCCAGGAGAATGCTGTGGCAAACCATGTCAAAGGCCTTACTGAAGTCCGGGTAAACAACATCCACAGCCTTTCCCTCACCCACCAAGCGGGTCACTTTGTCATAGAAGGAGATCAGGTTTGTCAAGCAGGACNCGGGTCACTTTGTCATAGAAGGAGATCAGGTTTGTCAAGTAGGACCTGCCTTTCATGAACCCATGCTGACTGGGCCGGATTGCCTGGGTGTCCTGTACGTGCCGCATGACGGCACTCAGGGTGATCTGTTCCATCACCTTCCCAGGCACCGAGATCAGACTGACAGGCCTGTAGTTCCCTGGATCCTCTTTCTAGCCCTTCCTGTAGATGGGCACCTGGCTTCATGAGCACTTCTGCCAGATCCCCCAGTACCTTCAGGTGAATCCCATCTGGCCCCATAGACTTGTGCATATTTAAGTCATGTAGCAGGTCCCTCACCATTTCACCTTGGATTACGGGGGCTTCATTCTGCTCCCTGCTCCTGTCTTCCAGCTCGGGGGGCTGGGTACCCGGAGAACAACTGGTCTTACTGTTAAAGACTGAGGCAAAGCAAGCATTAAGTACCTCAGCCTTTTCCTCAGCCTTTGTCACTATGTTTCTCCCCACATCCAATAGAGGATGGACCTTCTCCTTAGCCCTCCTTTTATTGTTACTGTATTTATAGAAATTTCTGTGAGGTGACAAGCCTATGGGCCTTTGCTGCACCCATCCCTTCAAAAGGCTCTTGACTGACTGTTCTCCTTGGGAGTCATACACAGCACAGTACACAACAGCGCCATCACCACTCAACACCACTTCCATTACTGATTTTAGACCCCAAATGTTCTTTAGTTCAAAACAAAATTAGAATAATAACAACAAAATTGGTGCAGCAGCTGACTTAAACATCTACATCTCAACTTTGCCAATTCAAAAACATTCAGAACTGGAGTTCCCTGTGCATGCTCCCAGTACATGCCAATTCCACTTTCAAGTAAAATCCATGATTATCAACTATTCTTTGGGACAAAGACCATCAGTCTTTCATCATGATCTCAAAGCACTCCCACAGTGAAGAACAGGGTCTCGGTTTAGCTCACTCCAGTGTGAAAAGCCGATCACAAAAATCAGAGCAGAGTCTTGATTACCTGCCTCTTATTAGAGGGACTTTTTAAATAAAGTATCTAATTTGTGACATTTCTTGGTGCAAGGTGAATAATGGAAAATATTGAGCACAATTATTAGTTTGCATGGCACATACAATTATTCCTCCCTATTAACACAGTCATGACTATTTGAGACAGCAAACTGTTAAGCTTGTACACGTGAAGATGCACAGGAAATATTTTAAATTCAATTTCCATGAGCTCATTTGAATTATTTGAATTGTTCAAATATTATCCAAGTTAGACTCATCTTATTGGCAACAGAAACAATGTCACGTGACTTATTATTTTAGATTTCTGCATCTAATCAGTGCAGCTGGAAAAGCGAGTATTGAATTAACAATTGATCATTAATTCATGACAAATGACACTGAATAAATCCACAGAGAAAACAACTGTGAACACTCACTCTTTTGGCAAGTGAACACTCACCCTTCTAACCATCAGCTGACAGGGCCAAACTCTGCCTCAAATTTCAGACTACACATTCAGCTCTAAGTTGCAGATTAATACTGATGAAGTGAAATTTCATTTTGACACTTCATTTTCAGTGAGATGGCCTACGAAACTGTTTTGTAGGTTCCAGTACACAGATCTCAAGAGATCTTTTAAGCGTGGAGCACCTGATGATACAGAAGGGAAAAAAATTTCTTTCCAGTTCACTAAGTTCCATCAGCTTTGACTAACATTTCGGGATATTGCTCCTTCCTGTCTGAACAGTCACAGCTTAGTACTACTGTACGTGTGCTAAGCTGTCCTGCTGAAACTCCTGCTGTGATGTCTAAAATGGCAGCCACCCTAAACACTCAACCCCACCCCTCTAACAGTCATTATCTTGCCTTCAATTTGCAAGTTTAAATTAAATTACAATTTAATATTAGTTAGAAAACAAACAATAGAGAAATCAGAGAGGGCAGCCATCTCTACCCACACAGTAGTGATAGGAAGCTGAGGGCTGACAGAGGATGCTGACTTCTTTAGCTAGAAAAGCTGCAGCTGGGAAAGAACATTAAAGTGGACCTTTAATGATATAGCTATAACACTTATTTTGGTATAAGATGGCCCTTTTCTAGTTAGGTCACATCTATTCCTGATTAAAAGCATCCACATGGGAAATTATACACAGGACTGTAGCAGTAAAGCTGCCCTGATACAGCTATGTTGGTAAATCGCTTCATTTAGACAAGCTGTACGTTCTTTTTCTCCATACATAATTCCACTAAAAGCAATGTATTATCAAATTTACTTCAGGGGAGAGGTAACTATACTAATTTGCAATTGAAGTGAATATCTAAGCTAAAACGCTACAAGCATAGTACACTTTGCCAAAAAGGAGGTGTCTGGGGAACTTTTCCTCCAAAGCAGTTCTGAAACAGCACATCCTATTGCTACAATGCAGAGAGAGCTTGGGGAAGAAAAAAAAGAAGCAAACGCACAGTTGTACACACAGACACAAAAAGATATCTGGAATCCATCATTCTCCTCCTAATTGACAGCTAGTTAAAGCCAAATGCTCTCTGATCCAGTTACATTTGTAGTTTTTGGATGTCTTTATTGGCATAAGACCTACAAACACCAGCCGGTCATAATTAGAAGCATGCGAACTGGATGAAATTCAGTTCACCATTAACTTTCAGACACTTGCATTCAGCTAGCATAATGGCTTAGTGACTTAATCATGTATCCCACAGCATGGAGCTGTGGAATTACATCCTTTCTTAAACCAGCGAGGCATTCTACATTAAATAGAGATGCGAGTGTCTGGGCTTTAGTCTGGCCCCAAGGAAAAAAATCAAAGCAAAGATACTGGAACTTTCTCAAGGCTATACTAGTAAACCATAAAATCCCCAAGCGGAGGAATGTTTCTGTTTGGTGAAATCTGTAACTCAGATACCCAATAAATATTAGCTCAGAGGATACCAATGAATTAGGTCAAACTGGTAACAGTGATGTCAAGGCACAAGATCATGAGAAAGTTCAGAAGTATCACAACTGGCTCAAGCCGTTTGCTTAGTCTTTGGCTAGTAGGCAAGATGAGCCTCTCTTACGCTGCTCATAGCCACAGAAACCACCATTGCTCTTCCTGTCACCTCAGATTGCAGCAAAGTGCAATATTGCCCTTGAGCATGTTATTTTCCTGGTGTCCATGAGGACAGCAGCTATTTACCCAACCTCTTGCTTCTAAATGAGAGAGAGTCTGGAACTTGTGCATCTTGAGGAAAGCTGGCTCCTCTGATAGAGGACAAAAGGAATAAATCTCCTGTGCACAAATGCATTGTATCTTTACAAATTACAGCTGCTCGTTTTGCTGGGCTTTTTTTGTTTTAGAAACAAGTTGAGCAAATAATTCCTAACTTAATCCTGTTTTCATTTTTTAAAAAAAGATATTTCAGAGTGAGCTGCACTTCAAGGCTCCTGGGCATAGGCAGCATCCCACTGTTGTGGCAGCTTCAGTCCTCCCCTACCAGCCATTGACTGCAGCTTTCAAACAACCCATGCAAATCTGACCGTTGCAGATACTATCCATGAGTTTATACACGAGCTGTTGGGAGCATTTTAATTCAAATAGTCTTATTTCCTTTCAGAAATAAAAAAGTGAGACATAATACAACTGCAGCTAAGCTGGCTGTGCTCTTCAAAGCCACCTACCATTCATTCTCAATAGAGCAGCCTTCAAACCAAATCTGGCTCCCATGTACACATTCTGAAAAAGCTTTACTGAAATGTTAAGTGGGGGTATTGATGCAAAACTCCAAAGTTAGACACTGATGCTTGCTTAGGTAAGAACTGCACACGCATATCCGGAAGGAAGAATTCGACCCTCAGAAAGAGACTACAATCCCCTACAAAAGACATTACAGAACACTCCTTGTATTGGCAATCAGCATTGCACTAACTGTTGAAAATTAGGAAATCACACTGCCTCTATACAATGCCACTGGCACAAGTGCAAACTTGCAAGCATAGACAGGTCCGAATATGACTTGCTGAGAAAAAAAAAAAAATTACCTATTAATCATTGAACAATAACTTTAATGTTAATTGTTACTACTGAGTAACAAATAACTACTCTTATTACTACATCTCGATAAAGCTGAAAACAAGCCATGCAGACTTAAAACCTAGATTTTCACAATTCTAATGCAGTTTAAGGATTCTGGAGAAAAAGTAAAATAAAATGAGACATACATATTCCAGAATATGACTGTATTTCACTCGCCTAGGATTACCATTGTGCTCAGTCTTTGGTAAGAGTCTCACTGACTTCAGCAGGAGAACTGCACAAACATTGACTGCTTCTGAAAAGTCAATGCTATTTATTTAGAGTGTTCTGCACCAGGTACCTAGGAGATTTACACATGAAGGGAAGCAGCATCTGCCTGCTTTTCTATACTATACTGAAAAAAAACCACCCGAGTCCACTCCTGCAGAAGGGGAAGTAAGGGAGATGAAGCCAAGTAAGACATAAACCAAAAGCAGTGGCTTTGATCAGCAGAGACTTGCTAATGGGTTAATCACAGTGATGTTCTCACTATACCAGGTATCACTGTGTGCAGCTGTAGCTATGTTAGCAACCAGCACCACCCAACAGCCATGGATCTGTAGGGTGGGACAGCTGGTGGTGTGTAACTGTGCACATTTACAATACATCCACACCTTTTGAACCTGATGGCATGAACCGAGCACCCACTTGCAGCTGGAACACTTCCAGCACGCTTCTGGAGCCCTCTTCCACATGCTGGGCTCAGCCCTCTCCAAGAGCAAAGTCTATTTTCTCTCCTGGACTTGTGCTAGTGGCTTTTCTTCCCCCAAGGTCCAAAAAGGTGCCCAGAGAAATCAGAGTGCAGTTATCAAAAGCAGTTTCTGTTTAGATTTGTAGAAATACATAAATATCACATAACTGCTTGAAGTGGAACTCAAGAGACACAAAGGGAGAGTACTATACAAGTATATTATCCTTCCAGGTAGAAGTTTATACTGTATTAAGTTTCGTGAACATTACCAGATTACAAAGAGGCCCAGATGAGTGGAGGAACCACACAAATACCAGCAGCGGTGTAATGTAAGTTGCTGTTGCCTGACCTCAAGAACTAACCATATTTTCTTGTAGGAATGTTAGGTTATAATCCTCCACAAACTGCTGGAGAGGGACACATTTTGTATTCCACCTGTCTGATCCACAATGATAGATTCTATATTCTGCTTTCTGTGAGAAATGAGAACGTATTATGATGAAAGTTAGCTGATCCCACCACCATATTTAGGAAAAAGAATACTTTAAAGGAGGACAGAAGCAACCAAAACAAATCACATGGAGGCATCACAATCTAATGAGCAGGGCACTGTCATGTTCCTGGAGATCTGAATTCTCTTCTTGATTAAACAGTAGGAGTGGACTGTTTTGCAAATATTTAATTTTCAAGCTTCTAATTACAGTGGCTGAGTATTTTCTCCTGAGAAAACAGGTGTTGACACAAGATCTGACAGATCCTAGCAACTGGCATTTGCTGGTCCCTTTCTCAGATTTACAAACTCACATGGAAAAAAGGAAAATGTATAATCTAACCTAGGAGACAACTATTTGGGCTGTGCATCAAGAATTTTTTTGATCTGTGTTTGCATGGTGAGCTGTTTGTAATCTGACTCGGTCTTTCTAGAAATGGAATTTTCAGCATGCTCCATTTTGAAATGGCATTATCCTGGCTGAGAAAACCTTCACACATGGGTCAGTTAATAGGGAGTAATTAAATACCACCACAATTAAATCCTTTCAGTGGGGGAGATTTAATCTTGTCATCTTCCCTAGGCACATCAAAAAGGGAAATAAAATGCATAGAAGAAAATACAAAGAGGATATTTGCTGTACTTCAAGAAAACCTGAAAACCTATGATGCTTGCAGCTCAGATTTAAGCTACAAATGTGAGTAAAGTCAAATTTACAGTTTAAAGTATATCCTAGTTCATATGCATGCTCAAATACTGCTAAAATTTTAATGCTTTTGATGGAAGCAGGATAACCAGGAAAAATGCTACCTATTGCACAGTTTTGCAGCACTGCCTACATATAGCTAATTACAGCCTCCCTGGCTTCACTCTAAAATCTCTTGCTTTTGTGGGTTTTATTCATTGTCCTTAATGTTGTTTAAATATAGGGATTTGTCTGAATTAGCATTTTATTGTAGTATTAAACTTGTGTTGAGACACATTAATAGCACTGTGTTATCCCATGTCAGTCAGTTCAGTCATTAATATACGTAACCACTATATTTAGTTTATTTGTGTCGTNTGAGTACTAATTTGCAAATGCATAGTACTTACCCATTGGAGTAGCCTATTGTTTATGTTCCCACTGAGATGTTTCTGAAAGTGCATTTTTGGCACAAAGCACTAAAAGCTCTATGGGCTGGCTACTATATACACACACTAAATTCACCCTTTCTTCATGTTTCTGCTGCAATAACATAAAAAAAGTCAGGAAAGTATGTTTTACACTGCTGAAACACTCTATAGCTGACGAACCTGCCTTGCCTTGGTTTTTTTCTGATGTCGAAATATTATTATCCATTGCCTCTCCATTCCCCTTATTAGATCAAGAAGACTCTATTAATACAATCTAGATGCTTTGATACCCTCAAATGAAAGATGATAGTTCTTGACATCAAAGTGTCTCATGTCTGCATCACACAACTTGATCTTAAAGAGAGGTAGCCCATCCAGCCAGTGTGCTCTGCAGCCGCGAGTTGGCCAGCTCAGGTGGAGGCCGTGTCATACAGCTGCATCGCTTGAGGATCTGAGCTCATAGCCTTGGAGATATTTCCTGAAACTAGCTATTTCAGAGCTATCTGAAGGAGTTCAAAATGGCACTGAGCCATATGGTATATGTATTAAAGAAGGGGCTTTCTTTCATTTTGTTCAAACCTATTCTCTTTTATATTGAATTCCTTGCTATGTAAAAAGAAATCAGTTCGAGGCCTGTTAGATTATTTGTTACTTCCACACCATTCAAAGGCATCCCAAACTCAGAGATTAATTCATCCAGAAGGGACTTCTGAAAATGTCTGGTCTGACCTTTCATGTAACATGGAATCCAAAATGCAAGGGCATAGAAGTTAACGTCTTTACAAGAGGGATGGATCCAGAACATTCAGCCTGAACTGCACCCAGCACATCCATTTTTAGTGCTGCCAAGTGATATAAGTCAGGTCTCTGCAGTGCATTACCAGGGATGATCCTTCTGGATTTTACAGAATCTAGTCCTTCACAGAACCATATGCTGTATCATGTGTTTTGCTTGCTATCTATGCATTTCAGGTTGTTAAATTTTGCCCAGCCCATGTCTTCAGTAATGCAGAATATTTCAGTTCTCAATTTACTAAAATGTGCACAAAAGGTAAAGGAGAGACCAAAGCTTGAGCCTACAAAGCAGACACGGTCCCAATAGAGGAAATATACCCATGCTACGGAAAAGGAATAAAACCCCACAAGGTCCAATAATCAGAAAATAGTGGAAGAAAATGTATTCCAACCCAAATCTGGTAGTCAGTCCGCACTAACCACATGAATATGATATAAAAAGAGAACTTGCTCAAAAACATGCTTGCAATGTCCAGGCACAGGTCCATCTTCTTTGTATCCCATCTCCACGTCCTTTTCTTTTCTACTTCCATTAAACAGCCATGAGATTTCTCAGCCTCTTCTTAAATTAACTGAAGGATAAACTGAATGTGAACTTCCCTTCCAACCCCAGGAACATTTCTAACCCATTTAAAAACTCTGCTCAGTATTTCTGTATCCCTTGAAGCTCCGACACCAGAACAAGGCACAAAAATTCTCGTGACAATCTTGGTAAGGCTGTACCCAGAAGCAAGATCACCTTCTCACTTACATTTTAAACATCTCTCATTTATCTAAAATATCTTGCTTCCTTTCAATCACAGCACTGTACCAAGAGCTCACGTTTAGGGGCTTTCTTACGGCAGCCCCTTGGACCTTACCCATGTATGTGCAAAAGTTTTTGGCCCATGGAGCCTACGCTTATTGTTCCCAGGCAAGTTATCTTCCATCGGTTTTATTGAAGACAGTCCTTTGCAACTGTAGTCAAGTGACTAACAAAACTTAGATAAATCGACAAGAGCAACTTGTCCTCTCTATTCTTACTACTCCACCAATATTCGCAAAGGCTGCAACCCTTGCAAAAAAATCACATTGACAATTGAAATCACTGATAATATTAAACGTTAGACACAACTCAGTCCCTTACTGCCCCTACAAAGAGAGTATTGCTCACTGATCTCTCTCTCTTCACAACTATCTTTTGAGATTACCAATGAATCAAATTTTAAAAGATATCCAGCTAAATCCAAGCTTTTAAATCAAAATGTCATACAGTATTAAGTTCTGAAGTTCAAACACACAGTGTCAGTTAATTTGTCTTTATCAACCTGCCCATAATCTACTAAAAAAACCCACATGAACCAAACAAAAAAAGAGCGATACTAAGTGTCTGTCTGACAAGGTCTGTATTTCCAAGTCACTGTGCTAGTATTAATTAATTTTTTAGCTGCCAAGCCTTGCTGATGAACTCCTGAATCAAGTGTTTTGTTATTTTACATAGAATCAATATCAGGTCAATTTCCCTATAGTGCCCTGGTTGTTCTTCTTTACCTCTTTTAAGCAAGAAACAATATACACATTTTCTCAAATTCTGTGACATTTCGTTGGTTTCCAGCATTGTTTAATTAGTGATTTGGAAAGCTTCTCATCTTTTTAAAATAGATCTTAGACGTGAAGTCCATGACATTTTTCCAAATTATCCTTTGTTACATATGGCAAACCTATTTCAGCTACAGCCACAATATAAAGAAAGGATATCTCCCCCTGCTTCACCCCAAATAATGAGCAGATACATCAAGTGAACATCTCACTTTTTTGGTTCATCGTTGGTTATGACATTCTGACAATCACCCTTATTTCAAATCATACCATTTAATGAAGGGCTAGTTATCTATTTCATTACTTTCTAGCAGTGCATACTCTCTCAGAATGGATGAGATGCAATCAAAGCTGGTACCACCAAGTCTATGGTAAAAGAAAAAAAAAAAACCAAACACAAAGATTAATTCAATTTTGGAGCTAAAACACAGAAACCACACTAGATTTCTGCTTTCAGTGGAATCCCTCCTCTTCAGGAGGGAAGCATACTGAGTATCTGAGACCTGTCAAGATCATCTCAGCTCACCTGTGAAAAAGTCAAGTTTGTTACAGGCAGGAATGAACAGATAATCAATAACAAAGCAGACACTCTTCAGGGAGGGAGGCTATTTGCCCCAATAACAGACTGAAGAAGAGAGACAGACAGCTGGTGCCTAGAGACTGAGAACAGCAAAAGAATTATACCTTTACTAACGTGGTAATAATGAGTTTATATAAACTAGGGAAACACAAACTTCCAAGGTGCATGAAGCAACTAAATCCAGGAATATTTTAAAATGTAACAGGCACAGACAGTATGACAGGATAAAGAGTCCCCTTTGTAACCAAGCTCTGCACCACTTACAAACGCACAAACAGCTTCAGACTATAAGGAGGAAACAAAAGTGTTCTTGGTCTCTCCAGAGAGGTTGTTCATGTTCTGGCACACAGCTAAAAGGAAAGAACGACCCCCCCAGTCACCTTGACACAGAATTTCTGCCTCTCAAGTTCATACTACTGTCCCCTTTCTGTGCAATCTCCCTGCAGAGTGGGAAAAATATCTGAGCTTTGCAGGTTGGTTTCTCTGGGAGAATAAAGTCAGCGACTCGGAGGCTGCAAATACTCTTGTACACAAAAATCCCCCCAAAAATCCCATCTTCTGGGATTTTCAGCTCACAGCCAGCTCTTAGTTCTCAAGGAGCAACTTCAGATCCAGGACAGAGCTTAACTTGAGGTGGGACAACGACCCTTTTGCCTAACTTCTTTTAGCCAGAATCTGATATAGCCAAAAGTTAATGGATTCTTTCTAGCAGGACTAAAAATGTACCAGTGCACCAATCAGAAGGAACTAAAAAGGTCTGTGCAGCAGCATTGCTTGGCAACACCTTCTGTATCACAAGTGTGAGACTGTGAGTGCTTCACCACGTCACAACACCCGGGCAAGCTCTTGGTATCATAGGGCTGAGCTCTTTGATCATGCACCGAGTTAGATGAGAGGCTTCATCAGAGGGGTCTGAGTAACAGCTGATGGTAATGATTTTCAAATTAAAAAGAAAGTATTGACTATTTTGTGCTGGTATATTTTCAATGGCCACTGCTGTTTCATAAAACTAATAAAATATAAAACCAATGAAAAAATCCAGAAGCAAAATTGCAAAATTTAAGAAGTCAAAATTAAGCTAATTTTTCTCCCACAAACTAAAATTTCTGAAGAATCCCAACAGTATATTCCACTGCTTGAAAACAGAAATGTTTCTGAACTATCAGGAACCCCAGAAAACATAAATCCTGAATTTCAGCCAGCTTCAGTAAACAGTTTATCAACACTCATTACTCACAGTCAGTGTACTGCTGCACACAGCCTTAACATATGCTGCCTGACACCCAGCCTCCCAGGAAAAAGAGCGACTGCTCTAAAGATCTGGTTACTTAAGCCTGAGAGCTAAGAGACATAAAGGAGATGAATCTGTAATTATAGCCCAGTTACTATGCAAATACTTCAGCACACTATCTTGGTAAGAAATCTAGGTCTTCCCTTTCAGAACAGTTTCATTATTAGAAACGATTATTGCCTTTATTCCACCACTGTGATATTTCATGCATCTTATATAGCACAGATAAGAAGCAAACAAGAACAAACAGCTTTTACCTCTGCAATCCTCACTGGCAGCATCAAAATTACAGCCCTGAAAGGACCAGAGATGAGAAATACCCAGGGATTTTAAATCTGTGGTTAGCAGAAAGCCTGAATAATAAGTTGCATCTCATATCTTAAGACTGCAGATATTTTTAACGAGTTCATAAGGTTGCACGCATTTAAAGCCTCAAAGGTCAGACACACAGTGATTCCTCGTGTCATGGAAGTGGTGAGGCTATAATGGATCGTCAACATGTTGTCCTGGCTGCAAACAGGTT
Organism: Arenaria interpres; assembly: GCA_013399435.1. Taxonomy (NCBI): domain Eukaryota; kingdom Metazoa; phylum Chordata; class Aves; order Charadriiformes; family Scolopacidae; genus Arenaria; species Arenaria interpres. The sequence continues at coordinate 337,313 of VXAK01004322.1, forward strand.
TTTTTTAAAGCCTGTTTTCTTCTGCTAGCACTCTCGACTGTCTTCGTGTGATAGAACTAAGGCAGGATTTTCACCAAGGAGTACATATTAAAAAGGATGGTACTGTCCGAAGCCTGGCTGCAGTTCCAGCCCCAGTAAGCAGGGTGGTAGGGAGCAGGCAGCCAGGGGCCAGGAATGGGCTCATACAGACTTTCCTACTCTACACGATTACTGCTGACAGGCACCAGGGTTGACACTGGAAGCACCAGGATGAATGCTGTGCAGACACAACTGGGCTAAGCACACTGCACTGGATAAGCACATCAGACCCAGCTATGCATAGCATGGTTTTATCTGTAGTGTGGGCAAGCTGCTTTAAAGCAGCTTGGCTGAAACATAATTCAGAAAGGAGAAAAATCCAAAAGCAAAGGCTTGCCATTGAAAATGTCCTGCACCTTAGCCACAACTTCATTATCTCACATTCACTGGACTACTTCAAACATTCAACATGTTATTCACAGCCACACAGTTTTCACAGAATCAGCAGAGGAAGGAAAAAAGATGCTTAAAAAGAACTTTCTGCTCAAGGAAGTGAAAAAGCAAACCGTCCTGTCTACTTCATCTAGTCCCTCACATTTATTAAGGGTAAAATAATTTCTCTCTCCTCATGTAAATTGAGCACATACAGTACCTCTCCCCAGGGCACCAGAAGCCTCAAGGGCAGCCTAGATTAGGCTTACCGGGCTGATGCAACCTTGTGTGAGGCATTACTTCATGAAGAAGTGAGTTAGCAACACGTTTTTTGCAAAATATGTGGTTGCATCTTCTGTCATGCAAACAAAAGCGGTAATTGTGGGGACATCTGTTTTGATTTTTCTGTGCTGCTGCCTCTTCCTTAGATGTAAGCACCGTGTCAGACAACTTCCAAATGACATCTCATCCCACAAATGAGTATTATGGTTGATTATTAAAGATTGCTACGATATTTGCTAAAAGGATAAAAGAGATCTGGACAAAACATGCATAATAGTATCTGATACACGGAAACAGATGTTTTTATGGAGTGCTGATAAATTCACTGCATTTTTTTGCATTTCTCTGCTTGCTATCTTTTCTCGTTTGAAGGACAGATCTGTATTAGTTTCCAAACAGAGAGCATATTGTTCCACATGTTCTACAGCTCCTGAATCACACTAATTTGTATTACTACATTTTTAATTTAATGATTGATATGTTGGCTTTGCAAACTGACTGTCAGAATAATTCATATAGTATTAAAAAACCCAAGCGTACAGTACTTTTATTAATGCACCCTTAAAGAATAATGAAACCTTCAGCCTCGCTCTAATGAATTCTGGCGAAACACTTATGAATGATACTATTCATATATGCCTGTCCCTCAGGTGGGGAGGAGGGTGAGGGAAGGGAAGGAGCAAGGAACAAAAAAAGCAAAAAATTTCTAGTGATAAAATGGAAACATTTCTGAAATAACCTTCAGATATTAAGTCCTGGTAGGAGAAATGGCAGCTTCAAACATCCACTTATTTATTCCCCTGCACCGCAGGATTATGAAGGATTGTTTCTTGGTTTGTTTCATTTAAAACCCCAGGCACCGCTGTTCCAGGCTCTCTAACAGTACCAAGGCAAGATCTATATACCTAAGGTCAAGTCCTGAAGCCCTAAATCAGTTTTTCAATTGAGGTTTTGCTTCAGGGGCAAATACTGTTCTCAGCCCGTACCCCTGGCTCCGGGGACTCATCAGCACGCTATGAACATGATGCATGTGAGTACAGGAAGGTTTGAAGCCCTGCGTACAAGGAAAGTACACATAATGCACGTGTTGGATTTGCCTTCAGATGGCCCAGCTATGTATGGCCAAGAGAGGAGAGGAATGAGATTAACTACCAGCCATTGTGAGGCTCCTTTCTGTATTTCTGCCTAAGGATACTGTAGTACAAACTTCTGATATTGCACTGCAAAATACCAACACATCGCGACGTAAACTCTTTCCCCAAAATATCTGTAGTTTAATAACTTTCACTAAGTTTAAGACAGAGTTACAAAGCACATACTTGGATTCCTACCTGCTGTTCGCGTGTCAGGAAGTATTATGCAGGAAGTGGAATGTGGTTATAGTGTCCAGGCCAGTTGAAGGAGAGACTCAATCAATAACATTGCAAGAACAGACAGATGAGAACACCTCTTCTGTTAATACTTTGCTGCCAGCAACCTGCATAGGACTTCAGAATAAAATCAAAACTCCAGGAGAGACACTGCTTGTTTCCCTTCAATCACAGCACTGTACCAAGAGCTCATGTTTAGGGGCTTCTCACACAGTGAGAAGTGTTTTGTTTCAAAAACACTCAGCCCAACCCAAACAAAACAAAACAAAACCTCCAAGATGTTACACTGACCTAACAGAGAACAGATCTGGAAATCCTGTTTGATGACTGTAGGCAAGGAAGGATTCAGCCAGTAGCTTTGAGAGGGGCTGACTTCTTGCAGGGTGTCTAAGCCCCCGTCATGTTCATGACAGTGTGGAACACAGCATGGTACCTTCAAGTACCAAAGCACCATGGCCTCCTCTACTTCTTTTGCAGCATTTTATCTTCCTCTCAGGGGCAAGATGAAACAGGGTTTCTTCTTCACTATCTTCCAAAGGTAATGGATGTAAGAGTGAGGAACCGGACTTTGGTTATTTGTCACATCCTCATCTCCAGAGACTCACTCCTTCAGGGACCTTTGGATCTCTGAGATGGACAGGACACTAAGACCTAGAAGTAAAAATTGTCTGAAGATTGTTGGGCCTCCTGCATAGAAAACTCTCCAAGCTCTTAGAAGCTGACAGCATTGGAAGGGAGACATAATAAAGACGATGAGGCTCTGAGGAAATGTCCAAGCCAGGAGAGACAAATGAGTTGACTGGACATACCGGGAGGACAACATTTCCCCCACTCAGATTATGCCTTCCAAACATGGTGGGTGTACTGTGTTTTAAATTTTATCATGTTTAGGCTCCTCACATTTTCAATACTCTTTCACTTGTTGAGAAGGTGGCACCTCTGCAAGCCTGATGGTCTCAGCCCACAAAGGACAAGACAACGAAAATAAAAATCTCTCTCTCAAGAACATACTGAGACGAGATGAAACTTCCAAACCTGTTTCCAACCCTGATGTTTTTCTCCTCCAAAAAGCATCTGGATGGTGCACTACACAAGGGTTATGCTGGGTTACACCAGAGCAACCCAGCACAAAGGGCAGCTGACTGAATTCCCAGAAGATATAGCCTTTTCTGGTCTCTGCAGTGGATAGGTAAGGGATTTGGTACCGCCCTAATCAACATGGGCTATGCCAGAGACAACTTGCCCATTCAACTTTGCCAGAGCTTATACAGTTATGTTAAAAGCAATATAAAACTATCCAGGTGTTCCAAATTGCTGAAATATGACAAAAAGTGCAGAGAGATAAACAGAAGAAAGTCTAAATCACAGAGGTTGTGTGCTGCAGAACACATCCCTTCGGTGGCCAACGGTCTGGTTCAGACACGTCGTTGAGAGGGACGGAAAATTGCAGCACACTTCCATACTTCATTTGCTTGGCGCATATATGGGGTAGCACACGCTGCCTGGGTGAAGATATCTTCAGTTTGATTCAGCTGTACTGTACAGCACAGCACAAGTAGGAACAATCACTGGCAGCAGAATTTCCTGGGAGAAGCCCACTGCTTAGGTCACCCCTCTTGAAATAGCCCTTCCACCCAAGGCCTGGACCCCACCACAGCACTCCAGGGAGTGACACCGCGCTGCACCACAGAGGTGGGGGCAGGAAGCACCCCTCCTGACAGAGCACAGTCACAACTACAGCTCCTCTGAATCAGGGTGCCACAATAAGGAAAACTTCATATTTTATGACAGTTCATTTAACTGAAATACTGCATGCAATTCAGATACAACAGGTCCGACAGCCGGATCTATTTCTGTTGTTAACCTTTCAAATCACTTACCTGTGAAAACTCCATCTCTCTCTGTCTAAATTAACAACGATCATGGAAACTAAAAGCTGTCTGAATCCCTTAATGACAAGTAAAGGATGTTTTCATTCTGCAGCTCCTGACTACTAATGTAAAACCAAATTGCAGCCAAATTTGCAATTGCAAATAGTGGTAAAGTGTTACTGATTCCAGCACTTGGACCTCAAAGAGGAAAATTGTTTTCAAAGAAATCACAAGAGAACGGAATAAATACTGCGAGTACATTTTAACAGTAACAAATATAAGAGCAATTGACCGAAGTCCAGCAAAGTCTTCCCAAACACTAAGTAATTTCAACAAAATTTCAGCTGCAGGTGAGGAATAAGAAAAACATCTCAGAAAAAGAAGTATTTAAAGGCAACTTTAAGCTTTACTCATTTTTTTATGTCAGCCACGTGCCAAGATAGGCCCTCACATGGTTTTCTCTGCTTTATTGCATTTGGTAACACTACTCAGTTGCTCCCCTAAAGGAGGACCCACTACAACGCAAAGGCTCACTCTGCAAAAGCTATAGTGCTTTTCTTTTTTCTTCATGCACCATATCATAAAATTTTATCAGGAAAAATCTATTTCTCTGCTCTTAAGAGTGTGTGAGTTAACAACACAGCAACAGATCATGAACGCTGTTATAACGTGTATAAGGTGCCTCGTAATATTAATGGCAGATTAGGACACAGACCATTATTTTTTTTCAGAAATGCATCAAAAAATTCCAGCAATTACAAAAAAGAAAGATCACTTGCTGCCTTTTTGGGATGGGGGAGCAGGGGGGTTGTAGGACCAACAGGGGATGGCTCAGGCTTTCTTGTAATTGTACTGACATCCTACATCAATATAAAAACACTTGGGTGATGCGTGACACCGTACTGCCAGATGAGAGATGTGCTTACTGGCTCCTACAAAATTTTTATGACATTACTAGTAAGAATTATTCAAGACTGTAACCCTGATCTATAAGACAAAGCCCAGCGCAGTCAAAACAAAACAGCAACAAAACCCCCTCCGCAATGAAGCTGACAAGGAAGCCAAAGCCAGTGGCCCAGAAGCCCCGGTGCACGGTCGTTCGTACACATGATGGGAAGGGGATGACGGGAGGCCACAGAAAGTGCAAGGAGGTACCAGCTTCTCCACTTGTCTGGAAAGCACCTTATTAAATACACCAAATCAGTGGCTAGAAGTCCCTTCCAGCTCTCATTTGTTTTTCTTCTGACTGCTATGAAATAGGTTCTATTTTAGTGTAGTAAGGCAACAAGCTGTACTGAGTCAATACCACACAGAACCTACAGATACACTTTTCTCAGCCCTTGCCAACTCACCTGATGCATTCTGCATCCTCTACAGAAAATCACGTCACTTACTTTTCCCAGTCTTTCAAAGAGTACCTGCATCATGCCACAAAATTACCAGTGGAACAGAATTCCAAGCCAGTAAAAAAAATAATCCAGTTTATGTGGAAAAAAAACATTAATAGATATTGGTAAGAAATTAATAAGAAATTAGTCCTGTTCTTGTCTGTATTTACTTGTTCAGGAACTGGGAAAAAAATCCTGTAAGTGGTATTTAGGTGCAACCATCAACAAGCACTAATTGTACAGCAGAACTTGGAATTGTTTTAGAAACCACCTCAATTGCTCATATTTTTAGCAACAAATCTTCTTCGTATATATAAAAAGAGAAATCCTTTCCAATGCTAGTGGCCCTATCATTTCCTGATTTAGACCACCTGAACAAAATATACCTTACCCTTGTCTCAGGGTGGTTACTACCAAAAGCTTTCCCACTGACCTGCCTAGCCTAGCCCTCTTCCTAAGGATATTCTTTGAAGGTGAGCAATGAGTTTATTCTTCATGATCTATGCAATTGCTTCTTTATCACTGTCAAACGGCGTTAGTCAATTTGTGGTTTTGTGGCAGGCGCACTTTTCTATTAAAAAGAATTAGATGAACCGCTTCCTGCACCTCAGGCTGAATAATTGTAAAATAATCATAGTTTCTGTGAACATGGGGATGATTTAAAATGGTATTTTAGTGGTTCCAAATTTTACTGAAAGTCTCTAATGAATGCCATATTCAGCCACAACAGGAACATAGTGCCTAGGGAGATGTTGGCAGCCCCATATATTCACTTGAACCCTGCCAAAGAGCAGTACAAATTTTCATTTTCTGTTTGTTCATACCATTTTTACACTGTAGATTTATAACAAAAGAGGAAGGAGATTCAGACTATTTTGGTAGATACTCAGTATTTCTGAATTATAAAAACCTGCCCCTGCCACCCACCAGGCCTTTCAGTTTGAAGCCATTAAATAATCTAGACCAGTTACTACCCTGTCAGATCTCTGTTCATTAAAGTGATTTTCAGTAAGTGCCTTTTGGTACTCCAGTAGTGCCAAACAAAAACCTAATTAATATTTTTAAAAACTAACCAGGGTGAAAGAGAACTAAAAAATGTTTCTAGAAGTTTTCATTCTAACTCCACTTATCTATTCACTGAAAAAGTGACAAGTGTCACCACATCACAGTATCTGTAATGTGTGCACTGTATCTCTACACAACAACTTTTCTCTTTAACCAGAAAAAGAACAAAGGAAGATAAAGATAAATGTAATATTAGTGCTGGATTTATGTGCTGCAGTAGAAATAAGATGAATACACAACTATCGGGCTTGTCAAAGACATATTTGGGTAGCGGCAAACACTCACATTTCAGAAAATGTGAGTCTCTCGTCTGTCAGATGAAGTGCAGATACAAGTTCAACATTAAAACAAAAAAATAAAAACCCAAGATGAAAGTAAAAATGTGAAAAAAAAATCCAAAAAACTCCAAGCACTTTCAGGGAAATTCATCGCTTTCTAAAGAGAACAATCAGCTCCAAGCACTGGTGTCTACTTTGCAGTACATTCAGACAGATCTAGTCTAGCAATAACATGCTACAAATACTTCCTGAGCTTCACTAGCCCCATGCTTCTCAGTCTTTTTTTTTTTTTGGAACATGCAAGTTTAAGGTTGATTCAGTTCTCCTCTGCAAAACCCTTTATTTTCAAAGGTTGTATAGGTGGATTTACAGTGGCTGGTTATTGCAAGGAGAAGGAGAGGGAGGAGAGTGTAATCCTACAAGCCTAGGAAAATTGCAAGAATAAATCATGATGGAGACTTTTTCTTTTATTACATTTACTTTTAGAAAAACAGTATAAATAAAAGACTGCAAACAAGAATGAAGCAGGAAACAGGAATAATCCTTTCTTCTATTCCTGCTAAGGTGTATTCTGTCTTTACTCTAGAAACACAGCACTATCAAAATCTATTAATATTCCTCGTTTTCCCTAGCTAACTGTCATTATTACAGAAAGTGAGAAATGGCTGTCAAGCTCAAAAGCAAAACCAAGCACATTCTAAATCCCCTACAGCCACGCTTGCTCCATGTAAGGACATTGCTGCTATTACGGAAGCAAGCAGAGTAAATAATTTTAAAAAATAATTAAAAATGTTAATAATTAACAATCCCAAAGCACCCTGTTGGTTTTTTTTCACCCAGTTTTTCTCCAAACGGAAGCAGGGATCTTTTATTCTACCCAGTGCTTATCAATGCCCAGGTCACAGGAGACTAGGAAACTTAGATCACATAGCATGTACTCTATTAGTGGGAGAACACATTCAAACAAGACAAAAATCTATACCCAAATGGAACGATCAGCATGGATTCATCAAAATGGAAGGTTGTGCTCAGAGATGTCTGTGTGCTTCCATCCTGAGCACTCAAAGGATAAGGCACAATCCATCAGCCTTCAAGAACTTCGCCCTTCTTGGCTCCAGAGAGCAACTACGGGAGAAGAAATATGAATGTCTTCTCACGAGAAGCAGACTTAAATACAGTCTGGAATTGGTTCATTAGTTCATATTCCAACCGTAGGGTCAGACTTTAATGACGAGGCCAATGCAAGCCAGTAACTTCCAGTCATAATCACAAATTCAGTGCCGCACCGACATGGCTAGAAATAAAACAGGCTATTTCACTACTCCCAGCTTTCTGGGAAATGTACTTTTAATCTGTCCAGCTGAAAGTCATTTCAAGTCACTTAGGGTTAATAATTCTTAGCATAGCTCAGATATTAAAATGCTCTGAACACACAACCGAGGCTGGACCTCCAGTAATACCTTCTTGACAGTTTTTCAAAATGGACTGGCACCCAAAATGCAGAACACTTCTGAAAATCTGGTCCTCCTTCTCTGCCCACCATGCTGAAGTTGATCCTTCCACCCAGTGACCTTGGAAGAAGACCCTTCACACTTCCCCTATGTTCTTACTCAAGGCAGGTCCTCCACTGCCTTTGCTGGAAACTGGCTTTTCTAAATATCATGATTGTGACCAAACTGTTAAGTCGTCCTGCTATAGTTGTTTTAATGACAATTAAAAAGCCCTATTTCTGATCATTTAAAAGTACATTAAAATTCAGCCCTAAGGCAATGAACAAATAGCAAAAGAGTAGAAGTCCCAATGAAATTTAGGATTTCCTTGTCTTTCTCTTTTTTTATTTGCCAAGTAACCTCAGAGAAGCAGGGTTTGTGAGGGGAGGTAATGCGCTTCATTAAACCAAATGATGCAGCCAGGAGAAGCAGACAAGCTTCCAGAGACACAGTTCCTTCAGGTCAAACATCATAATAAAATAAAATGAAATAATGTTCAAAATATTGCAGAAGTGTACTTATCTCCAGTGATAGCAAATGTGCTTTTGAGCTTTACCACTGCTTATTAAAGCCTTTACAGTTTGGTTTGGGAATGGACACAAGCTCTGCACAGCACTGGAGCAGAAGACTTCTCCATTTGAGTTTATGTACCAGAAAGAGCATAGACTCAAAATCCTTGGTCTGTGCAGCAAATTTCCATTATTTACAGGGCAATCCAAATATTTTCCCCTCCAGCATTTCAAAATATTTTCTTGGAAGTAATTTAATTTCTCCCAGGATGTTTTAATTTTGGTTTTTCTTAATGCATAAAGAAATCATACGTGGAAACATCTTCCCCAGACTCACACCTCAGCCTTTCATTATTGTCACCATCTTTCCAGTCACTTGTGAAAATCCTACGTGGGACCTTACATCTGCAGTTGTTACTACTCTGGAGCTACTGTGGGTTTGTTAAATCACAAAATCTGAACAGAGCCACTTTCCATGGTGGTCAGAAAAAGTGAAAGGAGGAAGTCTCCGCTCACCTCCCCCATGGAACCCCTGGTGGCCTTCACTCCTGGGCAGGGAAGTGGCTGCTCAGTCCCAGCACCCGCAGGCTGAGCCCCAGTGAGGGCTTGGACCCAGCAAACCATGGCAGCCTGAACGCTGAGATGGGGAAGAGCTCGACGTTGAACCAAGGCTCAGAGGTGGAGGAAAGCATCCCTTCTCCGAGGAAGCCATGAAGGGCTTGCGACGACCCTGTGCCTGTGGCACTCAGTAGGACAGGGAATGCTGCTGGAGTACAAAGAAAGCCTGGAGGACATCCTGGCTTGACACATATGGAGTACATTTGCTTTTTGGCCTTTCATTTACCTGCTCTCTCAGAAAATATGTGTTTTCTCCTTCAAAACAGTTGCTTTATTATTCTGTGTTATAATGAAACACAGTGAAGAAGTTACAAGTCTTTGGTCTCTTTTTGGCATATTAGCTTCGAGAAAGGGGAAAAGTAGTTCAAGTCATCATTTGAAGGACATGAGGTCTAATCACACTCCCCTTCTCCCCAGGTTTCACCACACTTAGAGGGTATTTTGGAAGGCAGAAAATGTCTGTTACTGGGCTCTGTGATTTTTGGGTGCAGCATTTCAACAGCTATTGCCGGTTTGCTTAAAGAGAGAACAAAGATGCTACTAAATTCTGATTTTCTCAACTCCCTGAGGCTCTGTTATGAAGTATTTAGTAAGTGACAGCGATCTCATTTGTGACATTCTTATTTCTAAGTTTGTACTGATAATCCCTCATGGTGTTAAAAGCAGCCCAGACATACCAAGGGCTTTGGCTTGCAGGCAAAATATAAAAACTATATCCTTCTGCTCTCAGGAATGACAAACTCCTACACAACCCAGTTGTTAAGGTTAGTGTCCTGGCTAAATTCCCCCCTGAGCCACTGTCATCTTTTCTCCTCACTCCTCCCTGAGTCTTCTTTCTTCTACCCAAGGGAAGATTAGGCAGTAAAAACTCAACTCACAAGTTGTCCCAAAGCCATGTGTCACAGCACTGGGCTCAGAGAGCCCCACAGTGTTTATACCATGCTGAATCCAGGACAACAAAAGGTGTAATCTACACAAATCATTAAATCCTTATTTGGAAGCTTTATAGGACTAAAAATACTATATATATGGTACAATGAAGTATAAATACACAACTCCACTGAATATAAACTCTATATAGTAACCTGGAAAGTGAGTCCCAATGTAACAGTGGCTTCAGATGTGGAAGGTGGCAGCAGTGTGACAACATACACCAAAATACTCATTTAGTTAGCACTAGGCTTAGTACAACCCTCTGATAAACATGCAAGAGTTGATGCAAGGTCTTTGCTTGCACCCTGCTAACACTTTAATCCTGCATAAACCTGTGGCTGCCAAAAGCAGGTCCACAACCCCCAGCCTGGCTGGCCAGCCCGTGACCCTTGCCTAATGGGGCAACCTAGATTAGACAACTAAAGAAGCTGAAAAAGACTCTCTTCTTCCAGTTTTTAACCAGCTCAGTTGACCGAAGCCAGCTCATCCCGCAGATAAGAGAGATGTTAGTTCCAGGACAAGGGAAGTGGGCAGGAGTCGGGGGGTAGGGACTCCACCAGTCCTTGGGGAGGCAGCTCAGGCTTCTGCCACTAACTGCAGATTCAGAGAGATCTGAAACACAGAGCTGCTGTTTGCTGAATTCACACTCTGTATGTGACTTGTGCTTTTCTGCAAGCTCTTCAGGATTTGCTTTAGGCTTCTCTCAACACTGGCTCAGTAACTAGTCAAAAGAAGCCACTGCCTGATCACCCACTGGCAGATCTGTAATAGCGTGGCATCTGACTGATACAGGTTTGCCAAGGAGACCTCAGTCTTCATCTGGGGAACTGAGGCACATCCTCTTTACCACAGAATTCTTTTATTCCTCCTTGAACATATCAGCTAGTATTTTTGTACAACTGAATTGTATCCTAACTTTAGTACCCTACATCTCAAAGTCATTGAATTCTTCTCATATAACGCTCTAATCTTCCTCTTTACTGACTACACCATCTAAACTTGGGTAAATGGCAAATTTCATTAGCATGCTCTCAATTTTTCATGAAGTTCCTCAGTCAAAACGTTATATATGATCAGGCCCAAGTTAAAGCAAGTTGAGTTTCAGATTCAACTTCCCCCGTTATTTTGGATCTGAAACCTGAAATTAAACCAAAGCTAATCTATTCAAATAACCTATGCAACACACCGTACACCTAGGGCACCAACATTTAAGGCAGGAAATAGCAAACACATGGGTTTGCTCCATGTACTAATTTGAGCTGCTGCTGTGGGGGGTTTTTTCCCCCTGATAAATAAGTGTAAACTCCAATAAGTTGATAGGCCTTTTCTCATATTTAGAGCATTCATCTAGAGGCTGACTTTAGAGATTTGTCTATCAATCGTTCACACTTGGTGCTGCCCTGAACTGATCACCCCTTTAATTAACCATGTTAAACTAGCTCCCTGAAGCTTATGATGCTTCTGTCACTCGCCTGTGGGTTTCCTCTTCACTACAAGCCTGAGTGCTTCCATTAAGTTTACAGTGAAAAGGAACCAATAGAGGAAATGATGAAGGATATCCCTGGGCTCCATTTGACAGAACTGTTAAAGAAAGGCTTCACAACAAAAGAGAATTTAATGAAATAGCACTTTTTTTTTTTTCTTTGATACCTAGCGAAAACAGAGAGAATATATTTGGTTTTGCTCTATTTAAAAATGTTTTTTGTAATAGCAAAACAAACATTACCAGGCAATGTCTCACCATCACAGAGGACGTAGTGTATTCACCAGCTGTAATACTGTAGTCCCCTGACCTGGTGTATCCACAGTGTCATCTTTGAAAATGTGAATATTAACATCATATGTATGGGAAGAAGTTGGAAACAAAGAAAGGTTTATTGGATTGTAGATAGTTAGACTATATCCTTATAGAATCTTCTGAAAAGTCTTGCCTATATATTAAGAACGCAGTGGCCACCTTTGAGATCTACAAAATTTTGTCAGGTCAGTATTTGTAGCATCACCATTATCTCCTTTAATGAGCACTGTAAATGATGAAGTGTCAAACAATTAACACATTTCTCCTAGTCTTGCACTCAGGATAACACATATTTCCCAAGAGTGGGAAAGAATTTATTTGGCTTTCTTTCAATTTGTGCAACAAGGGTACAAATCTAGCCTCAAGAGCAGCAAGTCTGGTACATCATTACCACTTTCTGCAGGTACACATTTAAAAGTTAGGAAGACTTCTGCCTGAGCTCACTAAATTAATAATGATGAAGCAAATACGACTGTTGGCAAATATGCATTTTGTAAAGTGAGCTAAGTGTTTTAGCACCTTGAAAAAGTAATGGCAGGGATTTGAAAATACTCTTCCTCCTTGCCTTGCTCTGAACAAAACCAAAAATAATCACAAACCTTAATAGCTCTAGGTGAATTTATGTATTTTTCAGTGCTTAATGCTATCTGCAGCCATCATCTTTTTTTGGCAAACATTACCTTTTTTACCAGCTATGATACAGAATAAGCAATATGTGGGTGATTTAGAGCTGGAACAGATAGATATAAGCAAGGACCTCTGCAAATTCAGTGGAACCAGCTTGCTAGAGCCACGTTCCCATTCTGCGTGTGCAACTCCTCTGGGTAAATCAGAAAGTAATTCAGCTCCCTCTAATAAAGTCTCCTTTTGTGCAACAAACACAACTAGAAGCAAATTGCAACATCCCTGTTTCTCTCATTGAAAAGAGAGAGTTTGGCCTGCCAGCAAATGCAAACTGGAATGCAACGTGCCAGCTCTGAACAGCTGTATGTATCCCACTTCTCCCGAGGCTCCATCACATGCCACATGCCAGTCACCATAATTAGCGAGAGTTAGAAGGAAAACTCACGGTACAGTTAGGAAATGTACAGCATTATACATAAATAAAAGATTACTGCTCCCCAGTGCTCTTGTCTCTTCTAATTCCTGTTTTTCCTCCCCACAGACCAATAGCAGTGTTGAATTCTGATGCAGCAAAGTGTGGTTCAACCTCAGGCATTTTGTGAGGCAGAGAGCAATTAATTGGTCTTAAAGCAATACATAACAACACATACTTTTCTGGCAGGGAAATGGCCACCTGAAGAGTTAATTTTGGCATTACTATGAACTTTAACCACAGATTTTAAAGTTTACTTTACTTATCTTTCCCCATTGTGAAGTAACTGCTGCCCAATTCATCTAAGCATTTAAATATGATTTTAACTCTAACCTGCCCATACAATCTATGGAAGTTGAAGGACAACTCAGGAAGTTGCTGAATAGAGCTTGGACAAATTATGGATTAGGTGATAAGTCTTGATAGGAGAAAATACAGTAAAGTTTTCATTTGTGAATGAAAGAAACAGCAGTAGTTACATTGTGCCCCTTATAAGATCTAGTGAACTCTAACACAGTTGCTAATTTGTCTTTTGTTTCCTGAAAACACAGACAGACCCACAAAAGGGGAGCGATAAATGGCAGATATGGATGCAAAATTCTACCTATCCCAGAGCCACCACTCACAAAAGGATTATTCTGTTCTGCCTTTGGAAAATCACTATTAAATCTGTGCTTCCGTCTGCAGAGGGCAGGGATGGGCACACCTAGCAAAAAATGAAGGACGTTCAACATTTTTCTGGTTTTATTTTCAGAAGATCCATGGTTGACAGAACATATGAGACACAGCAAGATGGACAGTGTGCCTAGATCTTTCAAGTTTACAACTGTCAAAATTGTTAAACTAAACTATTTTTAGAGAAATTACAATTTGGAACTGGCATGTTGATTCCACACAGTTGGAGCCTGCATCAATGCCAGTGAACATATTTTGATTTATTGCTCTTTTATTCAGGTCAGGAACCATAACCTCAGGAGCAGTCAATTCATCCGTCTTAGTGTTCTAAACAAGAGGTGAATGTGGCCTTCAGAATTAAAACTGTTTATGCTATGAAGGAGAGGACAATCTTCAAAGGGCTGAAACAAGTTTTCTCTAATTAGCTACAACCAAATTTGACTGCAACCTACTGAAACAGACAACAGGGTAGAAAAATAGAACTGTTCAACATGCTTAAGGGAAATGAAGTCTGGAAATCAGGAATAAGCTTGAGTGTTAGAAAAAAAACAAACACCAAAAACCAAACCAAACTTGAAGAGAAACATTAAAGAAAAAAATTAAAAGCTGAGAGATGATTAATTCTAAGCATAAATCATTCCTTAGATAAATGGGGACTGGCAGAATTTTAAGATGGTGGCAGTGGAAACATCCTAAAGATCTTGATATAGAAAACAGTGAGCTTCTGACAACAGTTAATTTCTCTCATCCATACAACTTCAGTTCAAATGCTACTTCTGCATTCTCTATGCTTTGATCAATAATGTACCAGTACCTGAAGTACAAGCAGCAGCATCTGAATCTCAAAGAAAAGAAAGTAAGCCAAACCCACCCTGTACAGTAGAGGGAGGTACTAAGTAGTCCACTGGAGAACAGCAATGGTTCTCTAAATGCCCTTTCTCAAAGCAACAGTACGGAAGTTGGCAGTTACACAAGGAAAATTAGGAACGTAAACATCCATCGCTCCCAACAAAACCAACAGAGTTCATTCAAGTCTTCCTGATGACATGTGTAATAACAGGAGGCATTTACTGCAGTGTGCTGAGTAAAAGAATTGTCTTGATTAGTGCTGCTAGGAGACAATGAAAAGAAACTTGATCTTTGTGGCAACCTGACAATTCACTAACAACTGCTCTCAGACTGATGGTGGCTAAGTTTGAAAAGCCTAATGTTATGACAGGTGTCAAGGAGACGCATATAAAAAAAGGCAATCTTAAAACAAAATCCATGAAAATATAATAAACCTTTAAACCTGGCACCACTCCTTTAAAGTGAAAACAATTAAGCACCATTTTAAGCAAAGTAGCCAAGGGGAATGACAGAAATCAAACATTTTTATTTCCAGATTAAGTAACATTAAGAGAAGAAAAACACAAAACACAAAGAATAAAAAGGATTGGTTCTGCATTGCTAAACCATAAGGGACAAAACACAGCGTTGGCATAACATTTTTCATTAACTACAGCAAAAGCAAAATGTACATATCAGTGTTACACATCCTTTTCTTGCCTAAGGCTCTGATTAAGTTCCCCAAACTTCCTTTGCTCTACAGCTTTTAATGCACCACCACAGATTTTTCTGCTATCATTGAACATGTCAGAGAAATATCTCTGCAGCACGCTAAATCTAGGTTAAGAATCACGGAGACAAAGAATTCTATTTTCTTATTTGGTATATTAAAATGGCCGTGGTAAGGGATTTTTTTTGCTAGTCAATCTGTGAAATAACAATCTTGGGTTTCTTGCAGCATCAGCCATAATTGATTATTTGATTGATAATGGCCACTGGGGAATTTCTGTTGCAGAAGAAAATGTCCAGATATGAATCTGATATAAGTGGCATTGTGTCCTCCCCAAATAAGTCCCTTTCAATTTCTGGTGTATACCAGAAGGGAACACAGCAGAGGAAAATGCAGTTTATGGGATTTTACGGAAGCACAAGAATGATTCCTTAATTTTTCATCTCACAGCACCTCCAAACTGTAAAATGTTTCCTTGACAAAATTCCCTTTCCTTCCCAGAAGGCCGGAACACTTATGACCCAGTATAACTGCTCTGTCAGTCTTTCCAAAGGCAGGAAAATACGACTCCTGACACAGACGTCCAGACTGTTAAGGGCTGAATAGTTACTGGTGCATGTATCTAGACAACACCACACGTACGATCAGGTGCATAGAACTTCTCCTTGAGTAGTTCTAAAAAGAACTTTTCCCTCCACTTTTTCAGGGTCCAGGCAGATGAAGGTGAATATACGAAATAGCGTGCACTATAGTGTACACAGAAATAACACAGTGCATATAGATAATATAGATGTAATACATGAACAAATATTGTTAACAAATTTTCCTTTGCAAGTATGGATTTCTACTGTGCAACATAATTAGAATTGTGTCTACTTCAGCTCTCTCCAACCTCATGAATTTTTGGGAAGTGGGATAATATTTCAATATCAATAAAACAAGACCAGCTGTTAAACTGATACAGGAAACATCTTTGGCCAGTAGCAAGTGAAATTTTCCCTGCAGCATGAAGGAATTTTTATCAGTTTCAGAATGATGTTATGTGCATTTGCCTCGCACGCGTACTCCCTTCACAAAGACACACGCTCCCTAACAGAGGGACAAACTGCATCTAAAGCTTTCTCATCCTCCTCCACAGGATATTACAGAACAGCTGCAAAATTTGGATTTCAGATGTACAGATGGCCGCGTTAGAGGAAAGAGAGCACATGGATTTCTTCTATCCTCCACTGCGTGTTCCGGGAGGTTGCCTGTGATTCTGCGACAGCCCCAGTCCTACCAGTATCTAGGGGGGCATTCGGTGAGTGATTCATGCCTAAAGGTGAAACTGATGGAAAAATGGGGGTGATTTGCATTTCTCACCAAACCAAAGGGGAGGGGAAAAAAAACCCACAATGACAAACATCAGCTACTGAATGCTCAAATCTGCTAACTGCACTTCTGATTGCACCTTTTACCTGGCATTTCTGCAAGCACCTCAGTAAGCCAATCGTATTTAACACAGGTAAGAAAATTTAGAATTATTTTAGGCTTTTGTGGCAAAATTTGTTCTGAAAGTATTGGATTTACGTTGGTAGGGAGATCAATATAAGAATACTAAGCCATACACTTCATTTTAGTTTTCAAACACTGACTGACTTTTTTAGGCACCATTAAAATCTTATTTATGCACTGAATTTAGCATGAAACAAGCGCACAATTTGTGTACACTGTCAACCTTAGTGCCAGTAAGATAATGTCTTAGGATAGAAGCCCACAGACACAAGGTCTTGTCACACCTACCAGGAAAAAAAACAAACCAAAAAAACCCAAATAAACAAACACCCCAAAAGAGTTGTTTTTTCCAATGAGGTTCCTACACTGTGCCCCTCCCCACAGAATCAAAGGATAAGGTACAATGACATCTATAATGACCAAAAAGGAAAAAAGATATTTTATCATTATTTGGGAGAGTTGCAGTCAATTTTATACTACTAAATATATTATCCTCAAAAGAATAGCCTGAGGTTTAGGCAACCCAATTAGTATTTGAGTGTGTGCTTAAGTAATCTGTGTATAGTCCAAGTTAATACATGGTCCAGTATAACTGTTTTGACATCTAGGCCAGAGCTAAATATTTGCATTGATGACATACTGATGTCAGGTCCTCACCAGGCCTCCTGGAGGCTGCAGAGTATTATGTTGTTTTCTTTCTCTCGCTTATTTTGTCTACGCGTCTCTGAATTGCCAAAATCTGCCTGGAAACAGAATGGAGGGAACTAATATAACAGGGAAAGTCAGCATTTCAGAACAATTCAGAAGTCACAAATATTAATAATAGGGTTTTTCAGGAGGTCAACATCAGGAGACTTTCAACAAACTTGAATTCTAAGGAGGTTCAGTCTGGCTTAGAAGAGTAAGTCAAAACAAAACACCAAAACTTTTGTTGTGCCATATATCACAATTACTGCTAACATACTGCATTTGATTTAATTCCAGTTTCACATTTCCACTGACAGTCTCCATAAAAATCAGTGAAAATTTAGTTACTGGATTTCTCATGCCAATCTCCCAAGTGCAGAGAAACTTCTAGACTGTGTCTAGAAAAAGACCATTTAATATTGCCAGTAAAACATCTCATGCAGAAGCTAGTAAATAAAATGGTTTCTCCTGTCTAATTCTAATGCACTATATAATGTGTGAAACCTTTCCTTGGCAGGGAAGCTGGAGGAAACAGGGGGTTGCTTTCTGTCTTCCTTGCTCTGTCTCCATCCTTCAGCAATTTCTCAGTTCTCTATGGGCCCAGAAACACAAAAAACGACTCCACTCTCTTACCTGACAAAGAAGTCAGCACTTTATCTATCTTTATCTCCTAGAGCAAGAAATTAAAAAGCCAGTTATTTTTCTTTAAACATCACTTAAAGGATTATCTAGCTGGAACTATTATACTTCACAAAAATATTCTCAGTCATCTTCTGTCAGTAGAAACAGATCATTATTAGTATTGCTAAAAATTCTGTGACAACATGTTAACAGTTGGAAACTGCTGACAAGGAACCCAGTAGCGCAGTCTATCACAAGACACTACGTGACATCAGCACGTAGTGAGGGTGGAAACAGCAAATATAATCTTCAGCAAATACCCTCATTTATAACATCTTGTGTTCCAGAAAGAGGAATTTGCTGTGGCATGGGCCTGGAGCAAGACTACTGGGATGGTGAGAAGAACGGGGAGTCTCTCTGAGCCTGATTTTGTTTGGCTTTCCAAAATGAAAACTATTACAACTATTACAAAATAGCTGCAAACTCTTACAATTGCTATCCATAAATATACCCAGAGAACATACATTCAAGCTGAAAAATAACACTGATGGAGGAATAAGTGTACATGAAGTGGCCATGATTAAGTTGCAGCTGAGAAGTCACATGAAGGATTACTGCCTGTGGTATAACGGGATTCTAAAACTCCTGCCTCCCATTAACAATTGGACAAAATGTCTGACTTGTTTGAGGAGGGAACTCAATCGATGTATTTCATGACTTGTACAATCCAGAGTCTGGGTAATGATTGATGTGACTTTGTGATGGCACCTTCTATCTGCAGCTGTTTGTGCAGGTCTACAATGGTGACAGCCCAACCATTTCACGTTCTCAGTTTCAGGACAATTTTGCTTTACAAAGAATATATACACACACACACACTTTTCTTCTTAAATGAGTTAAGACACTAAAGGGACAAAAAGGTTTACTATTACAGGGAACAATGCATGGTGAATTCTACCTCAGGCTGGAAATCCAGAACTGCTGGAAGAAAAATATCCTTTTCAAACTCAAGCCTTGCAAAATTTCCCAAGTTTTTCTCCCTTCATTTTGAGAAGTCTCCTTTCCATCCCGATTCACTTTTAACTAGCTCTAACATCCTAGTCACAGATAGTCTGTGTGTCTACACCACACTGGCAGACATTATATTCTCAATATTTTATTACAGCTATTAAAAGCCATCACAGGATTGGTTTGTTTCTAAGTTTCCGTCATTTCCTATTTTAATTATGAATTGTTTAGCTGAACAAAGCCATATTAAATGAAAAGCACAGTGCAGAAGTAGAGGAAGAACTTTACAATCTCAGTTGACAGCTTAGCTATCTATGCTGTAAATGCATCATAAATAATTTCTGAGGTCTTCATACATTTCTGTACATGGTCTGTAGCAGGCTCATAAATAGATTGATACACCTTTATTAACTAGTGATATCCAAACCTTAAAGAAAGCAGTGCCACAGCCCTCTCTCTAAAGTGCAATGCTAGTTATAATGTCCACAGACCTGCTTTTCACAGGCAGATGCAGAGAATTTAGGAAACAGATTCAAAATGAGAAATATCAGATTAATTTTTCTCACTGAGGATCTCAGACACACGAAAAGAATCAAAATTCCAGAGACCCTCAATACAGCCAAAAGCACACACAATTACAGCTTTTCTAGGACTCTCTCCTATTGCTATGTCATCAAGCTTCCATCTACCCATCTTTTCCACCCAGGTCCTGACCTCATGTCCATTCCCTCCTCGCTGTCTTCTGTACTACTTTTCCTTTCTTTGTTATCAGATTTTGCTAATGGCTCCTCTTCTGCTTTCCTTGTGCTGACTCCTCACCCTTAGAAATCCTTTAGTTTTTCTCCAGGTCCTCACCTCTTGTTCTAACACCTGCTTTCCCTTTCCTCCAACCTATGTCTGCATCCATTCCTCTTCCATTTGTTGCCAGGCTCCTTTTCCATCCAGCCCTAGTTCTGTACCTCTTGATCTCAACCCTTTTGTCCTGCTAATTAGTGTACAGTTACACCTTTTCCTTCTCGAGCACTCAGGATATACAGGGCTTTGGGTTCCTTCTGATGAACAGCAACTTCTAACAACCTGAAGGACTAAGTACATGAACCTCCTCCTCAGCTGCTTCACATCTGCAACAGAACGTCCTCTGCAGAGATGGTATACTCTGAGATATATTTCTCCATATGATAAAGGGACAACATTTTCTTTCCCATTAAAAAGTTACTGTAGAAGACATCATTTTCTGCTTAGAAAAGCTTTTTTCCAGAGAAAAAGAGAATAAGAAGAAATAAAGGAACAATAAAAATTTGCCAATAATATTGGAATTAACAAACTTAGGTATTTCTATAAAAATAGAGTAATTTACTAACAGTAAACACTGTACAAGGCTTAAAAGTGACAGACATTTGTGGAAGAAAATATCCATCAAGAGTTACTAAATATAAATATACTATCTGCCAACTCAAAAAATAAATAAAAAAAAAGTCACAGGTACACGAAGTGCAAAGTACTTGCTCACCAAGTTTTTCTGTAGGCATCTGTTGTATTTGAGACCCGCTGGATACTGGAGGATGCCAACCTTTGGTCTGTCACCGAACGGCTGTTCTTACACAGCTCCTACTTCACCCACCTTGCCCCTTCTCCTCCCGCGCATCCCACAGCCAGCCTGCCGTCTCTGACATACTCCCGTACACTCCTAGAGCAGGCACCTGCAAACCGGCTACATCAGGTGACTTAGATTCCTTAAGGTCTGCCTCAATTGTTTTTTTAACTACTCCTGACAAGCCGCCTAGCCTAAAGAGGTACCCAGACAGCTCCACCACAACACAGCAACAACAAACATTGAACACAAAAGGTAAAAACCAGCTGATATTTTAAGCCTGAAAATACTCCATACTTTCCAGGCCAAGTTTTTCTTCAATTGCTCAGCACTGATAATTTAAGCCTGCTGCTGAATCCCCACTGCCCCCCTCTGTACATCCTCTGCCTAACTGTAGTGCTTAGCAACGCGCTCGGGTGCTGGCAGAGTGGGCTGGGAGCTGGAGCTCCGGCTGGCGAGGCAGAGGAGTGACGATGGCTTCGCGCGGGGTGTGATTTCTCAGCTGCGTCCCCTCTGCACAGAAACGGAGAAAACTCACGTACGTTCACCTCGTATCCGAGGGTTAAAGCAGGGGAGACTCTCAACGCGTCCAGCAATATAGTCCCTCCTCAGCAAAACCGCTGCTGAGGATGCAGATTCTCTAAGGCAACTTTGTGAACCTTTCAACCACACCTCTTCAGGACCGTCTTACACAGTCTTCGAAAGCTGCAGTATGCAAAAGAGGTGAACCTTGGCATATACAGTACCTAATTTTTATTCTGGCCCCTGAGCAGGTAAGTAATCTCAGCCTCTGCTTCTATCTGGCAAAAGTCACACAAGATGGAAAAACAGAATTTTGATCCCAAAGTGCTTCACAAACACTAACCAACTGCCACACTGCAAGTGAAACTGTACAGGAACCCAAAATAAGGAGATCAGTAAAGAGGAGAAATGTGTCCTGCTTTGAACCTTTTCTTTAAAAGCCACAAGGGGTGGAAGGGGTTGGCAAGTAAACAACAGTGGAGGACAGACAAAGAAATTCAGCGATAATAAAGGTCATCTGGTCCAATGTAGTGGAGGACCTGATTGGTGTTAGCCAGAAAAGAAAAACAAAGTGTGTTAAAACAAGGATCCTGGGCAAACGATCATGTCAAATGAGAGCAGCCTCACAGAGAATGTGAATCGGAGATAACTGCAATGTGACAGAACAGCAATTGCTAAGTGTTTCACAAGCATGAGAAGATACAACGTGGTAGTAGAGTAGCCTGATGTAATAACGCTGTGAAGAAATAGGAAGAGAACAGCAAAGACGGTTCAGAACCTTGTGTGATCAAAATCACTTTTGAGAGAAACATAGTAAAAGAATAAGATCCTTTAAAGGCCTCCACAATCAGACTTGAGTACACCTAAAGATCTTAATGTTATTGTAAAGGTAAATTCTGTCAAAATGTTTCCATAAGCTTCCCAGAAAGAGAAAGGAAAATGGGAGTAGGGAAATGTCACCTGGAGGTGTTGTCTTTCAGGGACTCAGCACAAATAAGAGCTAGGAATCTTCCACTTTGGCCATCCTCCCTGTACAAACCCATCACAGAACAGCTTTATGAGATACGCTCTTTGACAGCCATGTTATTAAAATATTATAGGAGGCTTACAATAACATCTCATTATTTGGAAACCTAGAGAAAAAATTTGGATCTAATGCCTTATGACAGAAGGATCACAAGCCTGTAACATTAATTCAGCTGTGAAAGGTTAAATCAGGAGAGGTATTTAAACAGTACCAGTGAGGCCTCATCTAGAATAATGTACACAATCCCACCCAAGGAAAACAAATTCAATCTCCATTAGTAGTATTTTGATGAAATTGAAACTTATTTTAAAGAAGACACTCATGGTTTGTATAACCTCACAAAATGCAAGTTCTGAAGGATTTTACCTGTTTTCTGCTCTTTCTCATCACAGAACCAACCGGCAAGGGAAAAGAACCATTCCACCTAAAGCGTGATGCTGGCACAAGAACAAATGACATAAATTGGCCATAAACACACTTAGGTCCAAAAGTACAGTATCATTATCTAATAAGCAAGGAGGGAGGAAAGGGAATAGAAACAGCAAAAAACCCACAGCTAGTTAGGATAATCAATAGACAAAAATATTATGTAAACCTGGTTGCGTGAGACTGGATTTGCCAATCAACAAGGTTTCTGCTTGTCTACACGCCTGTTTGCCCGACTCCATCCGTCAGACTTTCTCTAACTCCGGTCTGTGCCGCCGTGCATTAGACCGAGCAAGAAGTACCCACAGTGTTAGAGGAAGCCGAGGAGCCACACGCCTTCCCTGCAACGGGGTCTTTCTTATTCGCACTGTCAGAAGGATCCACAGTGAATTACTGAGTCATGTGAATTCGGGAGTGGAAAAGCCAGGCTTGCCAGATGTGCTTTTTTCACATATTTTGACAATTACAGTTCAGCTTAATCATCTATGATAATACTTCATGATGTTCTAGCAAATGCTCTGGAGTATACTTTGCAAAAAATAATGAAGTCTTAAGTAACATGGCAACTCACTCAGCTTTTAAATCTTTGCTGAGAAGCAGGAGGAAACAGCCAGTGTTTTGTGCAGATTGTGGAGAATTACTGTAGTAAAATTAGGACCCCTCCCATTATTGCTTCCCTATCAGTTTCTTAAGCATTAACTATTGTAAGATTACCATGGTTATACAGCAATAAGACACCCACAAATAAGATCAAATAAGACCATTTAGAGCTTCACAACTTTAAGGGAAGCGATGCTATTACATAGTAACATGGGGTTATATAAAAGAAACCCCAAGAAAGGAAAGGACTAATAATTTCTGTGCCCACATTCAATTCAGGACTCTAATTCTCACCGAAAGTCAGCTGTCAAGTCCTACATAACTTAACCTTCTACTCCCTTGCTTATCACGGCTTTGCTCAGCAATTCAGCTGGCTGCAAACTATCAAAAATTGCTTCTTTCACTTTAAAAAAAGAAAAGAAAAATATAATTCTGATAGAAATTTTCCATCTGACTCCTTTATCACAACTTCTGGACAGGGTTGGATAAGCACCAGGAAACGAGTCATGTGAGCTGGCAGAGCTCATTTACAGAATGCACAAAGTTAATATAAGCAGTTAAACATCTTGTGTCACTAACACCGGCACTATCTCAGCTTTGAAAAATGTCAACAATTGAACAGTGCCTGTACTTAATTTCAAGGAAATTAAGGAAGCCTGTGGCATTCACAGAAATTCGCTACTTTCAAAATCCCGTGTTTTGCTGATTGGCAGCAGTTGCCATTATAACATAAGGTGGAAAATAGGAACAACTTGCACAGATCTATCATATGTTTCACATTCTGTAAGCGTTTAGGTGGGAAAGAGTTATTGTTCCAAGGCTCGAAAAGAGGTAACAGAGTATTCACTGCAGATGCAAGTCTGAGGCGCTCTCCATTTCATAAAATCAGAATCCTTCCAAATGTTGTGCCAATGGAGACAGTAAACTGACAAGAAATGTAGATCAATGTTCTTTAAACATTTCAGCTTTTCTGATAAGCAAACATTTCAGTCTGCGTAATATTGTCAAACTACAGCTGCAGAGAATTTTGAAGAGGCTCCTATATACGCTTTAAATGTTCCTATTCCTTTCTACCAGAAAATGTTCTCAAGAGAGCATAACGCCAACACAATCCTGCTCGCGCTGCAGTCAGTTCCCTCGATTGATTGTGGCAGAGAGAATGGGCAAAACCTCACCCAAAGCCTGGAATTCGATGTCACTGCCTGACGGAGGTACTTGACGAGTTGCACCAGTGCAAACAGCAAGATAATTTGCCCCTAAACTTGTGCGTGGAAAACATAACTGACACTGCAGAGAGAGGGGATTTGGCAAAGCAGGCAGAAGGCTACAGGCGTTATGCTGCCATTAAATTAGCATTTAATCTTTCCTTCGCAAGATGCAACATTTTCCTGAGAAATGTGATCTTTGCAAGATACAAGACTCTGGGATCTGTCAAATAATCAAAAAGCTGATTTGACGGCACAGAAAATTCTTCCCATGAAGTAAGACTTTTTGAATGACACATAGAGAAATTACAGGAAGGTAGCGAGAACTCCTTGGTTGACGGGAAGAAAAATTATAAAGAGCTCACACTAAGAGGCAAAGAGAGTCTTCAATATTAAGAAGATTTGATACACATGTGAAGGGATCTATATAAAATTTAGATTCTATCATTAAAATTGAGCCCAAAGAGTCCAAGGAGATAAACAGAGTAATGCATCTAAGTCCCAATGGCCTCAGGAAACTTTGTCCTGTGTAATGACAGAGGAATAGCAATTTGTACCCTTAGGTCCATGTTCTGCACGTGCAAAGACTAAAACACGCAAATTTGGAAGGCAGGAATGAGCTGTATTTTGTAGTGTTCTTTCCACACAAATCAGTAACTCTCTCAAATTGCTCTCCTTCCATACCTCACAGTTTGGAAAACAAGAAAATATTCTGTAAAAATAAACTATGATCCAGTATCCACTTTGATTATTTTCTTTGTACCTTCTCCCTTTCCTTATCAGATCCTAGAATAAAGAACAAAAAGTCTGTCTTAGGCCTGAATGAAAACACTCAAACTGATGCTTCTGGGTGCAACAGCAATAACTATTCACTTTCCAACATACACTATTTAATAAATCTGTTTTGATGATAAAAACTAATCTGTATGCTTGTGAGACACCAAGTAGGGGTGTTCTTCAGATGGCAGAAACTTCCTATACACGTAGGAGACAAAGCACAAGGAAACATGTACAAGAACATTATTAAACTTACCACAAGCCAGAAAGCAATTTGCTAATCACTTGGCAGTGGCTATCAATACTTTGGCTATGGCCTTCCCAAATGAAAAACTAACCCAGATAGTTCCTCGTTACCCTTTCAATAGCCAGGATTCATCATATAAAGGCAGAAGTAACAGTAGCAACTAGAAAACTGAGTTTTCATGTCATATTTCAAAGAGATTGAGCTCTGCAGGTTTCACAAAGACTTCAAGGGAATTTGAGTTACAGAATTTGAGCTCATTACATAAGCTCAAAATCGAAGACGATCAGAAATGCCAAGAAAAAACAAAAGATACGTCTAGCTTTTTCCAGAAAATCAACTTGTGTCTATGATTTTACAACAACATATAAAATGATAGTAACAACAGAGTCAAACACCTTTGCATCAAGTTGCTTCTAAAAAGTGACATAAAAATATTGTGTGTTTCTATGCTTTTATGAAAGGCAGCAGAGCCTCCATATTGATACGCAAGCTCTGCTGTGCAGCCTTTCAGCCTTATGGTACAACAAATTTAACAACACTGTTTAAAGGAAACCGATGGCTATAAATTTCAATGACTTTTCAATGTCATTATTTTTAAGACCTTTCACCTGACCACCTTGTCCCTTTTGATACACTGTGTGGCTGTTTGGCACTTCCCCTCTCTTTTCCTTTTCTCTCTCCCCAGTTTCCCTCTCATCCTTCAGCTGCTCTAGGCTATGGGAGCACCAATGAGGAGTGGCTGATCTTGCAAATTCCCAGTCTCCATTTTACAATTGAGAAAAGAGACACCTACAGAAAAGCTGTGAGGAAGATACTAGCTCAATACATTAACACGCTAACACTTCATGCATGTGCTTGTTTAACGTTATTCACCACTGGACATTTCAGAGATATACAATGAACATAAGCATATCATTAAATCAATACCAAAGGCTCATTAATGAAAAGGACCATTTTTGAAGTTGGCTGCTATGGTCTATTCACCCCCTGTAGTGTAACAGGGTTCCTGGTATGACTTTATACTCCAGCAGAGCCAGAGGTTGCCATGGAAAGCAGTGGAGGAAGGCAGCACGTATACCAAGGTGTAAAATGATACGGGCTTATCCAACAGTTCAACATGAGAATAAAGGCCTCTGAGGTCTTATCTCGTATTGATTCAGCTCTTCATACAGCAGTTAAAGCAAAAATCTCTCTTCCTTTCTGGACAAAAATAAAATAAATAAAAATCAAGCAATCTTACAGCACAGAGATTTTTTTGTTCAAGACAGTATTTACTTCCGTACAGGATTAAGCAGGGACCTATTCTCAGGGAGCGGATGGGATAACCTGGATTAAGTTTGTTGCTTCTCCTAGTGAGAAATAACTTGTTTGCCAAATACTTTTGAAGTAACTGAGCCATCCAGAAAGTCTACTTGAATTTGGAAAGAGAGAAAAGTGGTAGCAAAGAAAAGAGCTTAGAAAACAAACGTACCATCAAGAAAAATAATGTACCGAATGGCTATATGGCAAATATTTATTGGTATATATCTACCTGACTCCCTCTGCAAAAACACACTAGGGGCCCCTAGATGGGTAGAAGGAAAAACAACACACAACAGACTCTAAGAGATACTGAAGGAAGTATGTAATAAAAAGAGTTATAAACACTTGGCAAGACAGTGACAACTACTTTTTTGAAGCTTAGCTATTGGACTGGCAATGTGAAAGATTTCAAGCAATATGAAATCCATGCATTTTGTTGCTCTAATTCAGACATTATTGGGAATTGGCTACCCCACGGTATTACAATTCCTTACAGCCATCTAAGGATGCTCTTTAGTAAATGCCGCTCCACAGTAACTCCCAGCCAGGAACAGAGGCTTTTACACAAGCTGGTGAAGGAGGAAACAAAGACATAGCTACACTCTGACATCAGGGTGACCACACAGAGAGCCAACAAAGCTTTTCGTAAGGCCAATCCAGAACCAACAAGCTCTAAACAAACCAATTGTGCAGTTATGCACAAGCAAATACACTAACATGATAACATAGAAGAAAGAAACCAAAGCCTTCAGGAAACATTTAAGAAGCTGGAAGCACTGAAGGACCTGCGCGCTCCACGGGTGGCATCCACAACTTGCTAAAAAGAGGTTCGATCTATTGTCTGTTCAGCACATGTCCTGCACGCGCCGAAGATCAGTTCCATAAAAGCATGCTCCAAATGTTCAGAAAACTGACTGGTATAAGATTCAGATTCAGAAGTATGTCTCTACAAGAAGATTGCTATATTATAAGAATATTCTAGTGAGGCACAGGTAGAGAGATCTTTGAGATACGGATAAGATGCAGTGGCCATAGAAGATGTGTCATATTGTCCAGGAAGGCAGCTCATGTTCACAATCAGATGCCTGCAAATTTCTAGCAACATGTCCGTTTCAGTGAATCACGAAAGGAAGAAATATATCAATACTGAAAAACATCATCTTGCATTTCTTCTTTGATGCAAAGGTGAAAATTACAACTATTAAACCTACATATTTGTTCTTCTCTTGTCTATAACAGTCAGAAAGGTGACAACTGTCTCGAAATCGTGACAGCATTTAGGTAATGGGAAGTACCCAGCGCTAACAGTAACTGACCCCCTCCCTCCCCGACAGACCTGTGTTACCAGAGATGCTTTGTTCTTCCTACGGAAAGGCGAACTAGACCCAGCAGCAGACAACACGGTAATAGCACGAGCAACACTCCAACTTTCCCACTGCTGAGCATCCTTGAGAAACTATTAATTAGTTATAAAGTTTAAATAGGCACCTTCCACTGGTTTCTTTATGAAACCATGTTGTTCATCTCAATTAAGTGGAACCCCACAGAATGGCTGTGGGGAGTTCAGAATAACATCTACTTTTTCAGAAGACTCTTTCTAATTTCACTGCTTTCTCTTCTTTTGTTAATTGCCTAATTCCACCTTTTCCTGACTGCACACCCCTTGGGAGGTAAAGACCACTTAGCTATTTATTCACACAAGCAAAGGGGCCTTGAAAAAAAACACTGTGTTCTCATTTTCAGACATCTGACAAATGAGACCAATTCATTAGTAATTAAAAAGTATAGCTTTTTAATAGCTCATCTTATTGGCATACTGGAAGGCAGAGGGAGGAAAACAGAGTAAGTTTGGAGAATGAGGTTGTCAAATGTGCATATGTTTGCTCACATGAGAAAGGTGAAATTCTCACATGGTTCATCCTCCCCATTTCTCCGTCCTGCCAGCTTCAGCTGTAATGACTGATTAAACCTCCCAAAGCAGTTTCATGGGACGTTCATGCCTGACGATAGTCAGAAGGATGATTCAGTCTGCATCTGCTGCCATTTCTGAAAAGTCACGGGTGCCTGGGAGTTTACCATCTGAACGTTAGCCTTGTGGCTCCAAAGAGAGAGATAGGTGCAGTTACACTGGTGGTAGCAGGTTTTGGATAGGAAACCAGCACTCACCCGTTCTAACACAGTACTTGCGTTCTAACTTTTACGGTAAAAAAACCAAAACAGAAACCCCCCACTCTCTCAAAACTATATCTATACAAGAAAAAAAACCCATCTGTTGCAGGATACTCTACCCTATTGACTTCTTGCAGTATAATCTTCATCACTGCCCATGAAATAATAGCAGTACTTTTAAAGCCCCAGCTTCTGCAGTTGGGTTGGTTTAGGTTTTTATTGGTTGGTTTGGGTTTTTTGATGTAATCCCTTTTTTGACAGCTGTAAAAGAAAGTTAGAAAAGTTTTAACTCCACAAAAAGTAACATGCTTGCAAACTTGAAACAGATTACTGTAAAAAAACCCACATCAATCTTATTGTTATTTGAAATTGGTAATTCTGCATTTCATTTGATTTGGATTCAAAATAGTTGACTTCACCTTCAGTCCCTTCCTCTCATATTCAGTATTTTCCTAGCTCAGAACATACTGCAATGCTGTTTAATTTGGATTTCCCATGCTAAATTTGTACGCGCACTAATATTATGCTTTCAACTTTCTTTTTTAATGTAGCATTTTTGCATTTACTGACTGAAGCAAGAATTAAAGTATGCCAGTTCTTCCTAGTAAGAAAGGGACAACTTTTCTGAAAAGTTTCAGTCTTAACTGGAAATAGAAGTGCTCTATTAGGTCATAGTCTAAAAGAATTCCTTTCTGGTGGCACAATTTGAAACTTATCCAAAAAAGTATTTTGATATAAACCAATTTCCAACCTTCTGAATATACCACTCAGAAGTCCTTTTTCATTAACAACATTCTCAGTTACTTAAGATTTCCAATAACCGATTCCCAGTTTCCTCCTGAAATTCTTTCAGCTGTTTCAATGTAATAAATACTATAACCAAATAAATAAATAAATCATGCATAGATAATGTCAAGCTGCATATTTTCACCCACCCTTTCAGATAAATTGCTCAGAACTGGACGTGTGCCCAGATGACTGAGAGGCATTCGGCCAAGCCAGCATGTCCCTGGCCTTTTACCTCTTCCTCACATATTTGCTCTGCTCCCTTCTAGCTGCCCTGGGACTTTGGTGACCACATCGGCCTCGGGTTCTCCCACCCAGAGACCTATTCAATCACTAAGCCAATAACACAGCTGATAAAGAGCAATGGCCTTTTTATAATCTTTATCTCCACAACTTCATACCCCTGCATAACAGATGAGAATACAAGGAGGTATTCCATCAGCTTCAAAAGTGTGAGTCACTTTAAGGTTCATTAAAAACATATATTCTGCTGTGCTTTAAGCATAAAACCTCTGTATCAACAAGATGAAGACCAGCAAAAAACTATACATCCAAGTTGGTTGAGTTTTCCAGATTTAGGACTGGCTATACTGGTATGTAAGTACCTAACACAATGCAGTTCGTAATATTTGCTGGTCGTCCTCACTAAAAAAAAAACCACAAACATCTAAAAAGCCTTAATAAATGCTGAAGCTGGCACAGTAAAGAATAGTACTATGAGGTAGATGGAGTCAGTTTGAATGTGTCCCCCAAGTTTCCATTGGAAGATTCATGCATCATCAAAGCCTTTCCTCCCTCCATCCTATAAAAAGTTCTTAAGTACTGCTTGGGCCTGTCACAATTATGACATTTTATAGCTTATAAAAACTTAGTCTGCTTAGGAAGGGCTAATTAACCTCATTTTGTTAAAGCTGTGCACAGACTCGGCTGTACTCAGATTTGGGAAACACCTTTACAATTATTCAACTACAGGTCACCTCATTAAAAATACCTGTCTCAAAAACGTAGATATGCCACTCAATGGGATAAAATACATTTAAGCTTGAATATTTACTGTGATATAAGTTCTTAAAAATGGGTAAAAATATCCACATCATTACAGTGTGTCACTTCAACTGCACCAAGGTAAGTTCCAGCAATAGCTTAGAAAGAACCTATTGAATGTGAATGAGTAATTTAAATAGCATGAAGAAGCATTTCTATTTCATCACAAGCACCAACTGGAAAGACATTTACATCATAATATTGACTCTGGACAGGATGATTATTGATAATGTTGCCAGCAGTACACAAATAGAATACCTTTCGATTGTGGTGTTAAGTTCATTACTAACCATGCAAATCTAAACTCAACAGAAATCTGCTTTTTAAATTATTAATTAGTAAATGACAACATAAGTGGCTTTGTATCGAGTATACACCCCTGGAATCAATGAAGCTGTTTTACATGAAAGAAACTGTTGTATTACCTTAAAAACCTTAACAGTGTCAGGAGACTTGCATCAACATTAATCCCAGGCAGACAACATATTCAAAAATACAGTGAATCTTGGGTACAAGACTCATTAATATTTTGCAAGAAATATTATTTGCTGAGACAAGCATCCAAGATCACGAGTTTTCAGTCTTTGTTGAATTCTTCTCAGCTATAATTAACTCAGTAGTGAACTCGGGCACTTCCTTGAGTACAAGCGCTGGCAGGGCACAGAGGATAGTATCGCAGTAAGTTTGAAAACTTCGTTTATTGGGGCTTGATCCTGAAACTGCCTTAATTTCTTATGGAGATGGACAGAACGGAGTCAATTGATGCTGCTTATTTGTGTAGGACATGCTTCGGTTTCAAGCACTGAAGACACTATCACAGCCCAACACTGATCAATTCTGCAATAAACTGCTGTTTCACTGGGCTTGGAGACTTGAAAATTTATGGGGAGTGAAACACCGAACAACAATCACATTCACCAAAATAACCGGCTTCAGACACCGTCTCAGCACAGAATCATGAAAAAGGGCTGGACTATGCTAGAAACAGCAGTGGTTTTGCTTCTCTGAGTCAGATGATGATCTGTTTGTCAAGACAACGTTGAGAGGAATTTGTATTGTAAAAAATCACTTCCTCCAGTATGGTCTGGAACATCTTAAAAGCAAATCATGTTCTGACTTGGCATCTAAGCCACTTCCTCAAAAACACATCAAACTGGATGTAGTACCACTCTGTTGCCATATGTTCCCTCCTTTTCTTAGCGTGCCCAGAAAAGCAAAAACACATTAGTAACGTGGGAGCTGTCCTGCACAGGTGCAAATAGAGATGAGGTTATGGAACAACCATCAGGCCCACATCAGCTGTGGCAACCCTTACGAAAACAAAATCCATATGAAAGACGCTGCAAAATAAGTGATGAAGCCTTCCGGTAGAGTCGGGGGCTAAACTCAGAATCCAGAGTCTACTCCAAAATTACTCAGAATGCCTTAAACTATAAACAAAACCCAGCTCTCAGTAACAGCGAGGTTTTACTCTTCCTATTATGAATTCCATCAAAGGAAATTAAAAGCTTCCAAATGCTTTTTCCAGATTCCAAAGGAATATTTAATTGTTGATGGGAGGAAGCAGTTTTGCATCGCAATAATAGCTGACATAAAATAATTCAAGTCAGAAATGGCAACAGGATCTTCCTGGGGAAAAGTCTGTACCTTTGGAGTATACTTCCCTTCAGCACAACAAAAGCCCAGATGTGAGACCTTCAAATACAATATATTATCTTAGGGCAAATGGCAAATTTATTCATAGGTTCTCTAGCTTTTTGTTAACTGAATACAAATTTTCTTTTCCACTTTGACCTCAAATTTCTTGTGTTTACTGCATATTCTTCTGGCTGTTGTTTTGAATATTTTTATTGCCCTGAGTAATTGCATGCTGACATTTTTCATAATCGCTAATTGTACTAGATGACTCTTGTGATCAGAAACAAAGCATTCGAGAGGGATTAAATGAATGGAACTATCCTCAGAATCAACAACTATGCTGAAGTCTTCCTACATACAGATAAATCTTTTTCTGTGCACAAAATAACTTATCTAATATTTTCATCTTCATTGTTGATGCAGGAGCTTTGATAAATATGAAAATGTTGCAACTTTTTCGGTCGTTCTGGAATTTAGCATTATGTCAGCTTTCTTACTGTCTCTAATGTACTACAGTTTGAACTGGCACATAAAATATTTAATTACTATTGGGTCCAACCCTATGGCTGGATAAAGGAAACTTATAAAATGAACTAAAGGAATTAAAATGAAAACAGTACACAGAAAAACCCCAAAATTTAAAGGGCAACAAGACCAAATTTTTTGTTGGCCATGTTTTGAAATGATTCATAAGTCAATCAGTATAAATCACAAGTTTGATGATGTGCTTAAGAGAGCTCTCCAGACCATAAAAATATTTATATAATAATTGAAAGAGCAAATAAATAAAAAATAATTTAAATTATAACTGAAAATTTACTAGCCTTGAACGTATAATTTGGAAGTGTCAGAAGAAGAATCCCTTAAAGAAACATTTTTAGTCAAAACAAAAACTACAACCCCAAAATGCCCCAATTACAGCTTACTATTCTCAAGTACTTTTGCTGTGCATACTGCAGAGTAAATGTCCTGCTTTTATAATTCTGATTCCTGATGCCCCCAGTCCAGTTTCCCAATTCAGCTGGACACTCATGGTTGCGGGTAACTATTGAATTTTTTTTTTCCCCCCGATTTTCCCCAATTTCTAATATAGGAGTCCAAAATTAACCCCAAATGTGGCTGCCTTTCAATGCAGCAACCACCCCACAGCAACACCGCACTTAGGGAGAGAAATGCAGAGTGCTGCCTTCAAATAAAGTGTGCAAGCACAGAAATGGTACTGGCTTGTTTACTCCCACAACTTTACACTGTAAATGAAGGAACAATTAGAAATAAAAGTGTTCTATCACGTATTCAATGTTCTTTCTGATTTAAGCGAATAATAACTGATGGACATTCCAGACATTTCTTGAAGTGACCCAGAGTAACTAATGACAGCAAAGAATGGAGCTCTGTTTTATGCCTCCTCCTTAACATGGGCTACTATAGCACCACTGCAGTCTCCAGGGCAAGTACCAACGCAAAAGAAAATGCGTCATCTACTGAGTTACTAAGAACTTTTCCAGCAACAATAGGATTGAATTCAGAGGTTTTCATAAACACGTGGGCTCTACAAAGGTTGCATTAAGGTTGAAGGGGGAACTGCTGCCACAGTCCATTAGTCCTACGCTGGAGGAAGTACAAATATCGCAAGTACTGAGAAGAGTATCTTGAAATAGCGCTGCTATCTTGCTGTCATTAGTCCTGCAGTTTGCTCTTGTCTGATTAATGCCTGCTTGGTTTCACAGAATACAAAGGAGTAATTTCATTCGGAGCTCTCGTAGTGGACTCAGAAGATCTCTCAGAGTTGCTTCTGCTGCTCTAATGGAAAAATATAGAAAAGCCCTTATGAAAAATAGTGTCTGATCCTGAGGCATTTGCATAAACCAGGTTAAACCAGAAACTACAGAGATGCCTTGTGTCACATCCAGCCTAACACTGGAGTGAGGCTTCGACCATGCTGATGCCTGTGTAAACTTGAGCAGGAGGATTAGGGCTTAGGTTAGGTAATACGCATCTTAGTCTTTGTTGCACTTATTTCTTTGTAGGCCATGCCCTGTACTGAGTACTAAATATGACTTTGAGTGACACAAGTTTCTTTGTTTTACATTGACCACAAATTGTGAAGAGAAGTCTTGAAGAGAACCTGTTGCCGTGGAGCAGAGTAACAGGGAACCAACCTAACTTTGTGATAAATCACGAGATCCCACCTTGAAGGAAGAAGTACAACCTCATCACAAACTGTGTATACGAAGGGACTAAGCAATGGGTCAGAGGAACAAATAAGCATATCTGAGTGGAACAGACAAGCATCACTGAGACCAAATTCCACATACACCATGCAGCACAACTACTTTCAAAGCCAATGTCCCGGGGAGAAGTAATCTCCATTAACTCCAACACCACAAATGCCTCAGCATCAAAAGCTGAACATAGTCACTGGCTTTTGATCAGCACCAGCTAATGAGAGCTAAAGAAAAGTTAACTTTGACATGTACTGTTCAAAGTTTTATTAAATCACAGAGTTGTTTCTTACTAAAGAAACTCTATTTTTCTTTCAGAGCATTCTAGTTACTTTATATATGTGGCGAATTATATTCTCTTACTGTCTTATATCAAATGTAAAAGTTAAGGGTCCTGCAAACAAATTGTAAGGAATCACATTCTTATTCATCAAAATTCTAACAATTCTAAGCTACCGGTATCATTAACGTCTTCAAATTCAACAGTAACGAGGAAGTAAAATTTACAGTGCTGCAAAATAGGAGAAGGTCTACAGAATGGCACAGCTGATACTGAGGGCCCAAGGTCCTCAACATACATATTGCTGAGTGGAGCAATTTAGGACTAGGGATGCTCTGGTTCCAGGGACAATACCCCCATGAACAGGTAGATGCTCTCCTGGAATACATCTACTCACCCAGAACTAACCCAGTTGGCGTGCTCCAAGGCTGCTTCATGATGTATATGAAAGCATGATCGCCTGCAGGCAATCAGGACACTTACTTCAAATATACACTCCTGATCCAAATCAAAATGCTAATGTAAACTCAATCATTGCACCATACAGAATATAAACATCCACAAAATTCACTAGCTCTAGCATCAATGGTCGGCAATTAAAAAATGAGAACAAACTGCAAAATCATTTCCTCCTGTGCATTTATGTGCAAGTTTCACTGTACCACACAACATACCCTTACCACAAACCAGAGATCTAGATATTTCATCATCGTATATTTAGTGACACATGAACAACATACCACTATGAAATTTAATGTTATATAAATTAAACTATAATCACATGCTCCTCCTCAGTAGTCTGATCTGAATTTGCAAAAAGTTTAAGCTCCTATTAACTACCAAAATAAGTGACCGGTTTCAAGATGTGTTCAGCAGTGAGCAGCTTCCATCTGGACAGCAAAATACCTGCTGCAAACAAATACACGTACAATTTCCAAAGAATTCCAAATATAACAAGCTCTTCTAGAAATGTAAGTCTGATTGCAATTTACAATGTTCTTTTGACATGTTTAGCCTCAGTCATCCAACCTGAATTCTGTGGACATCTAGGAATTAACACCAGTTATCTAGAGGAATAATGAAAATAAAAATTAAGTAAAAAACTTCCAGAGAGTTAGGTTGAGACAGACTGGAATTTATAATCAAATGATTAGAAATGATTAAATGATGGAGCTTAGCTTTAAATGGTGTGAAATTACTTCAGTAACAGCGGAACTTCATTACTTTTTCTCTTTGCATATAATGGATTTTTTAGAGTATAATTTCTCTCTTGAAAAGCTCCAAGATATTAAAATATGTTTGATTAACTAGTCAAGAAGCAAAGTAAACAACAGCCATTTTTATATACTAGTATCCAAATAACTCAAGAGAATAACTGTGAGCACAATGAAAACTAAACAGAGCCAGAAATGCCTTGTAAATATTACAGTAGATGCTTCTGCCAAAATATTGTCAGCTAGTACAGATTATACAGAGCCATAATTACAGTAGATGACATAAAATTATTATAAATTAACAGTTTGTAGTACAAAGTCATACATTATATATTTTACTAGGTAGCTACACAAGTGTATGAAATGACGAACTGAGAAACAGTGTAAAAGTGATTAAACTGATCTAAACTAAAAAATACACCACATGCAAATTACAGGCTCATTTTTCACAAGGTTGAAACTCAACACATCTGTTATTAAGCAGCTTATTATTCTCTGTTGGAATCAGGGAGAAAGGTGTTGAGGCCTAATATTCCATTTCTCTACCAGGCTAATAACTCTTTTTAAAAATAAAGCTGTAAGTTTGAATGCCAGGCAAAAGGACTTTGAATCAAAAGTTTAGAAAGCAGTAGGCCTGAAGGATGACTTCCTAACGATAAGCCCCTCTTCTACACTGCAGAGAGGTTCTAAACTTTGTCCCTCACCTGTCACCAAGCGCTGAAAAGCTTACAAAGATGAATAAGATTTTGATATGACAAAAATTGGTATCCTTCAACTGTGTGAGTAGCCTTGCATTTGCTATTTATTCTTTTTTACAGAACGTGTAACGTCAATCAAAATAAGTAGAAACTAATAGTCCCACAATAAAACACAAAAAACATTTAGCTGAAGCTTAGCTAAATTGCATGGACTCTTGCCACAGGGCAAGATTGCTTCATCGTTGCCTGGATCCCTGTCTCTGAATCTCAATACCATTTTAACCATACGATCACAAGTATAACCTCAACAAATTTGCATGAAATTAATTATTTGTCGTTTCAGTTTTATATGATAATCCCCACTATTCCCCAATTATGAGGACCTGACATCTAATTTAGACTATGGATCTTCTTTATTTTGTTAAGTGCATTATGTTGTAAATGCTATACTAGATCTTCTGTCAATGCGATGAATTGTATCTTATCTGCATCTGTGCGAGTGTGAATATTTATTTTTAGGCTGTCTGAAGGATATCATTGTTTAATACATTTAGCAAATGTTTTTCATTGACTTTATAGAACAGATTTGATCACTGCTGTTAAATTCCTTGTAAACAGGAGTTCCCATTCTGTGTTTTGTTTATTTAGAAAGACATGCCAATAGCCTACTGCAGACTCATATGGTGACCCTAAACAACAGCCCCATTTTCCATTTAAATGCTGTGGAAGTAAGACTTATTTACTATAGGTTAACATCCATAGATAACATATGTATGTATATACGTGACAAGTATATTTGCATACATTTGTGACTCGCAGAGACTAAGTTTAGCAACCTTTAGCAACCATTCTTAAGATCAGCTTTCCTTTATTTGTTGTCACTCCTGCAAACCAGGCAGGACCAGAACGATGCTTTACAGATGCAGCAAGGACTCTGCTTCAAGCATCGCATCCTCGTCTAACAGAGGTACATTTAGGAACGAATTGGGCTGTATTTCTCCTTTGTCTTAGCTAACAGTGTCTTGTAAGAAAGGTTTTACATCAAGAAAGACATTGCTTTCCTTTAGAGTATCTCTGCATTTTGGCAATGCTTGATAACATATTTTGGACCAAGCTGAGAAGCAAAAACACCCACTTGTTTATCTTGCACTTTAATAAGATCTTAGTCTATTCTCTCCTTGCAAATATTCACCATTTCTGAAGTCAAACTCATTTCTAAAGATAACTTTGCTTTGACTGAATTCAGTTACAGTGAATATAATTCAGTCTCTGAGTAGTCCATTAGAAGTATTATTAATATAACTTTGATTTATTACATATAAATACATCTGTTATATATCAGAGAGTGACTTCATCTAACAGAAGTGATCTTGCGAGGAAAATGTGCCTTCCCCAAGGAGCACTCTTACAGAGGCACAGGAGTTGTTAAATTTAGGAAACAAATATGTCTGTGGCTTAACATTTCCTTCCTGCTTCAATCTGGTTTATTAAGGATTAAAACTGGTCTTGTATGTTGTAGTATATACATACGGCAAGAACTCGCCCTGCACAGAGTTTGCGATATACCACATCTGTAAAAGCATATACCTATAAAAACCAGTAGCAGGAGATGTCCCATGTGAATCATAGGAATACGATGAAAGACTGAAAAAAACCCATCAGCATGAAGAGTTAAATGCAAATTATTCGGGGAGTTTTGAAGTGCTGCAATCACCTGCTGCAGTTTGTTGTTTATTTCAGGGTTGTTGGGTTTTTTTTGTGGTGAAACATTAGTGAACTGAAGGTCACGTTAGACCGTTCGCACTACACAAAAATATTCATGCCAACAAGTCTCTGAAGATCCGTGTCCACCTTGCGTTAGGGAGCAAACCCAATCTCCAGGTCCCATGATTTACTCTGCCTACAGAGAACAGGGGAAAAACACCCAACACTAAAACCAAGGATGGTTTCTGTGTAATAGCTCCAATACTGGCAGGTGAGGTACAGCTAGCAGTCTTACACACTGACTCTCAAAACCAAAGCCACGAGAAGCTGGAATTGAAGGGATACCAAGCAGTTCTCTGCTCTGGAAAAAAACTTAGCTGCCATTGTCTTTTTATGACATTTTCTTAGTGTTTGATTTATTTTCCAATGACAGCGTAATGTGCATTGACACCTTTTCATTTCCACATCATCAAAAGCTCTCTAGGGCTTACACTGAAATCTCACTGCTATAATCACAGTGGTATCAAATTAGCATCCTAATGAATTCTCCATGGACTTATGCCCTTATGTATTTTCCCCATTCCACTCTCATATCATAATAGCACCATAACTGGGTCCCTACAGATTCCTACCAAAATCATTATGAAGCAGTTAACATCATAGATACACTACATTAAACTGAACAGAAAGTAAGAAGCGTTGTAAAATAACAGATTCTGAGAAGTAATTACTAGATACAGTTATGATATCTGGTTTGTTGTTGTTTCTTTTTCCATAATATTCCCAAAGAAGTCAGTCTCTGTGAAAAACCCTACCTAGCAGCCCAAACAAAAAATAATCTCAGTATGGAAAATATTCAAGTAGAAAATTTTCAAGCCCCACAGCACAAAAACACATTAGCTGTCAACTAAATCAGTCTTTAACGGTCAAGTAAATGAACAAGTGGAACTTAGAGCACAACCTCGTGAACACTAGTATACATTTACACGTGAACCACCAACATGTAATGGGTTTCAGGATGAAACCATCTGACACCGAGGAGCGCAATCAGTGCTATGCGCAGCAGTCGTAAGCATGTGCATCATGGCAGTTTAGATACGAATGACAAAAGGAAACAATAAAACATTAATTTCTCCATTTATATAGCTCTCGTCTAACAAGAGGAGCCAAAACATTTGGCATTCTCTATCAAAGGCGCTGAGCACCGGGACCTAATCACTTCCTTGAAGAGCAGCTGCAAACAGCAGAAGTCTAAAAACCCTTCATTAGGGTGTCTCACTCAATGGTGGTGCTAGTTCAAACCTAAACAAACTTAGCTGTTTTTCCAAGTTATACAAAATACTGGGGGGGGGGGGCACGATGGCAATTAATATTTATTAAATGGGGGAAAGCCAATTTAAGTATTAGAATGGTCCATCTCTTTTGTGGTTCCCGATGACCAAATGACTGATGTCACTAATGTGCCAGGACATGAGACACTGTATTGAACAAGACGCATGAGAAACTCTGCAATGGCAAGAGACTGACAAGTCTCTAAACTCCATTTTACTGTAAAACTATCTTAGCGCTCGCAACTACACACATACCACGGTGAACTGTATTCTACATTATTTTTCTTTTAACGTAAAAGGACACTCTACAACGCAGCTAAGTAAGGTCTGCCCAAAACACTGCACCAACCGCACAGGGGCAGAAGTGGACCTGCAGAGCTCCATTGACTTCCAATAAGAAGCGCCCAACGGATTTTACTGCCAAATACAAATCATTGGAGATAAGATTCATTCTGTCTCTGGGGAAAAAAAAAACAACAACGTTTTTTCCAGTGCTCAGTTGTGATTCCCATTTGAGATCAATGTCTGCATTTTTACCTCCCAGTAGAGGTGTGTCACGTAGAGCACTGAAGAGGAGCTGTACGGCTTTCCTGTAGTACAGCAAAAATATGGAGAGATCCCAGGGGAACCTCTGATGTCATTTTCACGGGGAAGTAGGAAGACCAATAAGATGCAGTACCATAAATTTTTATGAAAATCCTACATCTCCATCTCACTTCTACCTGAATTGGCAGTGGATGAATTGCTTGGGGCTATCATCTTCTAACAATCTGAAGGAAAAAAATTGACACAACTTTCATAGTACTTATATTTGGAAGAGAACAGAGTATAATAATTAAAAATAAATGGCAAACTTGGTCATGACAGAGTGCTACTCAAAGAAAGGTTGAGTCACTAAAAAAAATTAGCTTATTAAATTTCTCAAGTACCAGATGAGTTACAGTAGTAATGGATAGCATTAACGACAGCTTGCCAGAAGATACAACATTCTGACAGCCTTTTTGCCATAAAGGCTCTTGTATAAAAGGATTCTGCAAATACTTTTCAGACATTTGTCTGTGTTGAGAGCTTAGCTAGCAAGGTAAGAATAGATGGAGATGCAAGTGGTACACAGCTTACATCTGGGGAACGCAGTCCTACGCTAGCTAATACTGGAAGGATGAAAGGATGAAGGAAACGCAGCCAGTTGAGTGCTTGGCCTTCCTTACGGAGGTACAATGGGAAGTTCTCAGGCCAGATGGCAGAATTACGCTTCACACCAGCGGGAAGCAGCCTGCTCTCCAGGCTCTGAAGCACAACGCTGTTCAGAGCGGTGACGCAAGGCTTTGGCCTGAATTGATCTGAACCATCTCCAGACATCCTATCAGAAAGGGATCTTGAGCTTCCTCAAACTTTCTTCTCCTCTTACTTCTTTAACATGGTTGACCTAAATTGATTTCCTTAACTATGCTTATTTTTATTATAACCTACAATGCCTTGAAAAAGCATCAGTGAAATTAAAGGCATTGAGCATTTCTGGTATTTTTCTTTGTTAAAAAACACTTTAAAAATAAACTCATTTTAGCTTCCAAACTATAAAAATACATCACAGGTAAACTTTCTAAGCTTTTGCACTTCTCCTATTCCAAAGAAGTCACAGATCTTTCAAAGATCTCTGGCTGAGCACAGAATTACCTACAGCTATTTCTGTCCACTTTGCCGTGAGATCCCATGTAAGGTTCTCCAATGTGAAAATACTCCATAAATAACAGTAGCATAGCTATACAAAAAACCTTGCAATAAAATGTTGTCTAAATGCTACAGAATCTTTAAAGATATGTTCACTTTCTCCTCCAAAAGAGCTTCATCTAATTGACAGAAAAAAGCTGCTTTTTTACAGTTATTGTCAAGTCATAAATTTAAAGCAATCTTAATAAACAGGTTAATAGCTTAATTTCAGTTCTGTAAAAACAGAAATTTACCAAATGTGATGGAATGATCTTTTGAAATTATTATTCTATTTATTTCTTTTTCTTACAGTGTTGGGGACTCAACTCGCAGAGTCTTACAGTAGTGATTTTAATCTTAGCCTTATTATGACGACAACAACAAAACATAAAAGGAAACATCCCTCATAATGACAAAGGAGGAGGATACATATGGGCCATTGAAGCATAGTTAGAAATCCAGTTGAGAACTCATTTGTCAGTGCACTGGCAATAAATTGACCAGATTTGTTTTGCTGTTCATCTTATACAAAGAAAATAAACCTAATTGATGAGAACAAGAAATTCACTTCTAAAAACTCCGTGACCATTGAAAACCTGAACTGTTATTAGTAGTCAAGCAAAGGCATGAAAAAGAAAAATAATAATTTTTTAAAATCTGCCGGTGTCTTGCCAGTGTTCCCTTGAAGGCAGAAATTACCATCGTGTTCTTGTATTACTCAGTGAAAGCATTCCCTCTGAAAGCATGTGGTAACTATTTGTAGCTACAGAACGCTGTCTGCTTCAAGTCTAATTTAGCGTGTGGCTTACCTAACCTCCTCATCAGCACTACTTACATAGATACATTCCATACAAAAAGCAAACTGGTTCCTCAAAAACACTGCAAGGAAATTGCTGTGTAAGTGCCAGCTGAAGAGAAAGGCAATAT
Organism: Arenaria interpres; assembly: GCA_013399435.1. Lineage (NCBI taxonomy): Eukaryota > Metazoa > Chordata > Aves > Charadriiformes > Scolopacidae > Arenaria > Arenaria interpres. The sequence goes on from VXAK01004322.1 coordinate 379,921, forward strand.
TGCGCTAGTCACAGTGATCTTCACCAGGGCACGGCACAGGAGGGGAAAGCATTTTTTCTGGGGCTCTTATCTTACCCTACATGCTTCCCACACTTAAATGACATATGCTGGAGTCAGCAATGTATGAATTTTCCTGGCAACTCAAAACAGAAACAAACTGTGTAGCCTTGACATTACTTCATGCTATGTTGCCTGAGATACAAACTCAATTAACTTTTCTCAAAGTTCAATCGAAATTCTTAGAGATTGCTAAGATCACTAGGATCAAGACGCTCCTCCATCTTCGTCGGGAGCACTGCAACATATCGCAGCGCAAGCTACAAACAGCTGAATGGGCTGTAGAGACATTTTAAAATAACATATACCAAAGCTTTGAGAAGAGCCCACTTCAACAATACCAGGAAGCTGTAAAACATTTTGCAAATATTTCTTATAATTTAAACATTTTTATATAGCTCCTGCTATTGCATTTTAAGTATTCCTCTTACATTCCATCATGGAAAAATTATGAACCTGGGAATACATTTTAAGAAAATATAGTAGCATGTACCTAAGCTGGCAAGGAAAAAACACACACCATCAAGCCATTTGTGAATAAAAAGAGTTATTGAGTGGAGTTTTATGTCCTGAAACATGACAACCTGTTAGCTTTTTACACTTCCAGAATATGGCAATATTTTATGTTAAGATGTGCACGTGAGTAAGAAATAGCACCCCTTCTACTTTGATAAGCTTTCCTCCACACAAAGGCTCACAAACACTTCCTCCGTATCTACCCAGGAACCATTATTTTATAAAGGAAAAAAAAAAAAGCAACTTAAAAATGTCTAAAGCAGTCTCTTTTGCAGACCACAGCAGTTTTACTGAATGGCAAATGCTCATTATTATGCACTGATATGCAGAAGATATTACTGACAATTCCCAGAGTGTTCCCTCTTTCATAAACAGACTGTCGATCGCTGATGCATAATCCATCCAAGCAGTGCAATAAAAGGAAAAATATCACAAAATGTACACCGGGCAGTCCAAAATTGAGGTGCCAAAACCGCTACAGAGAGCAGACAATACATTATCTTGACTGCACACAATTCTCATAGTCAGTGGTATTATTTGTGAAGAAATGTAAACTCTTCTACCTCACCAGTAGATTCCTGTGTTCACAGAGATTTCTCAAGCATTACTGTAGAGACCATTTCACTTAATTAACACAGTATTAAAACTAAAAAAACCCAAAAGATACTGATATGATACTGACAACATCCTTACATTTTAATTCCCTGTGGCACGTGCAATAAAAATACCTCTTTATATGATAAAGCTACTGAGTCTCCTGCCGAGACAGTCCAAGTCAAAACACACCAAATCCTACGGAACACAAATGCAACAGCAAATCATCAAATGGGATGATGCTTTTTGGCCCCAAGTATTATTTGTAGAGAAGTTCTTCATCTAAATATTTTCTTTTACTGTCTACGCACACAGCTTCTAGCAGACTGGTTGTCTTAATGTCAACTTAGGCCTCTAGGTGCTTTTGTAATACAAACCACAGATGTAAGAAGAGCCGGAGAAGTATTTATTATGAATAATTTGTGGCAAGGTTTAGGATTTGTTTTGAAATCAACCGTTCACAAAGACTTGCAATTCGGAACAGTTTGACACCGAGCTAAATAATACCAGCGAATAAATCACTTGATGTTATTCCAGGGCCAGCCTGCAGCCAGGGTGCTCCTGCTCTCGGCGAGGCTGGCTGTGCTCGAGGCAAAAGCCAGAGCAGTGGGTTGAAGCCCAGGAAAATCTCAGAAGCTCTTTGAGGCCTTTCCCCCACCTCGTTCTATCACAAAAGAACTTCCATCGCATTTCAATGCCAAGCCTTCACTTGGGTACGCAGAGCAGCCCCAGTTCTAACATGGGCTGCAGGTGGGTATCATAGCACATTACCTTTTTTTCCACAAAGACTGAAAAATATTTCTAGGGTCTGGCAGAGCAGAGCAGAGCAGCATCCAGCATCTGGCAGAGAGCACCAAGCAGCTGGCACGGCCACACCGGCATCCCATCCCATCCGGTCCCACCAGGAGTACTGGGAGCAAGAACCACTGACGCTGAACCCGGTTATAGGAAGGGGTTGGCAGAAACAGCTAAAAGTGAACAGACCCAGTAGGAGCAGCTGGCGACAAATACAGGCAAGGACACCTGCTCCCAGCCACTAAAGCTAAGATCATCAGCAATGTAGATGACCAACGCTGACAAAACTACAAAACTTCGTTATCTAACAGAGGAACCGCGGCTAAAGGTGTTTGCTCAGAGCTCAGGAAACTCAGTGCCCAGTTTAACAGCAATAATCGATGCACTGGGGCAGCCCTTGGCTGGCTCAGCAAGACCCTCTTCCCCAGCAGCTCTTGTGCTTTCCCAAAGGTTTTGGGGGAGAGAATAAGGAAAGCGAGGAAGTGGAAGGGTCAGAAAGGCAGCCAGAAAACTCTCTCAGAAGGATGAGTTTTTAATATTTTTATGTTATGTTGTCAGAGGTGACAACTGCTGTAGGACTGGGACGTCTCCTCACTCTCCACCATTCCCAAGTCCCTCTCCAGCAGCAGTAACAGGGGCGGCAGTTATCAGTGCTGGCTGGAAGGCGCTGGGCTGGCTCCTCCTTCTGATCCCCCAGGAAATCAGACAGCTATTTCCTTCCACCCTGCTGTGTGACAGTGACATGTCCCTACCTGCTTATGCTTTCAGCTGACACTACTTGGTTTCCTGTAACCATGAAAAGCAAATTGTGGGTGGGATCCAGTAACGGAGTTAGCCCATCTCGGTAATTCCACTCTCAATGGCAGGAAAAGGATTTCGTTGGGATGACAGCCCATTTGGAGAGTGGTTGGGGGAGAGGATGGGAGATGAGGAAAGTAATTCTGGCTGCTTTTGGTGCAATAGATTTTTCAAAGCAATGTGTTGCCACACTTACCTTCTCCCCCTCTTCCTCCCCTTTGTCTCCTTAAAAAAATAATCCTTTCTTCTCTCTTCCACCATGTCTGTATGACATAAAAGCAACCCTTCAATGTGACAGTCCTTCAAACCTTTTAAGCCAAAGCCAGTGCACGTGTAAGAGTTCACTCATGTTTAACATCGTAAGTCAAGAAGCTTAATTATTTCAGGTGATATGCCCTTTCGTCTAAACTAATTTCTGCTTTCCGTTCCCATTCCCATATTTTCAGTACAAGTCCTTTATGATAACATTCAAATACCTCGTTGCCTTTTGCTCCTCAAATACAAAACCTAACCCTTGTTTGTGACACACCAACTAATACTGTGCCGCTGTAAGCACAGGAGTGGGAGGTGATTAGGATGTCGCTAACACAATTTTACCACTTATTTTCCCAGTTCAGGTGAAGGATACACAGAGAATATGACAGAACACAGACAGGAAGCTCTGCTGCGATTTTCATATTTTACAAACTTTTTGTCATATATTTGTTCTTTCCCTTTGGTTACAATTTCAAAAGAAGTGTGAGAACATTACCGTTCACAGGCTTACTGGGATATGAAACTTTCCTCTGTGAAATTTATTGCTATATCATATAACTGAACTATGCTGAAATGTCAGCAACATATTGTCGTTATTAGTAAAATGTCTGAATTGAGTGAGTTTTGCAACTGGAGAGGAGGCCTATTTCCCACCTTGGAACAATGGCTGTGCTGCCACTGCTCCGAATGCCGCCTTTGTCCCCTTTATAAAACCAAATTTCTTTAATGGACATATGGGAATTTAATTATAACAAAGTAGATACACAAAAAAAAAATTGCCCAAAGCATTAAATATATAATAAGAATTCTATTAAGTTTCTGCTTTTTTTAGATATTTTTTTATCCCATTTCTAACCTGGGACACATGCATCACAATTTCTTCCAATCAAGATGCATAAAGGTTACAACCATCTACTTCTCAGACTCCTAAGTTACAAGACAAACTGAAGTTTTGAATTTTCATTGCATTTAAGTGGTTGACTTGTTGACATTTGGAAAAAAAAAAAACCCAGCAAAGGTCAGATCAATAGCTAAGAATAGTTGTAACAGTGTTTTGTGGTGGGTAGACATGGTAAGCGAAAACATGACTGATAAGGTCATAAAGTTCAGTACTAGAATATTCTTGAATAGGCTACTATCTTTGTCATACTATGTAAATGCCACAGCAGCGCTCTTAAACTTACTAAGACCCAATACAGGGAACCAAAGAAAGTAAAGAAAAAAGTTTTCAGCAAAAGTAGAAAGATTAAAACGAAAACCCTTCTCTGAAGCAACGGTTAAAAAGGAGTACAAATTGATGTAGATCATTAACCAGGGGTCATGCAGCATCAGCTTTCTTAATAAAAAGTCGCAATTAAGAGGATAGAAAATGTCACAAGAAAGGCTACCTGCATTTTTCCCTTTGAAATGTGTTTCCATTATATATTTTTTTAAGAGAAATTACATAACAGGACCATATGCTCTATGGAATGCAATCAGATCTCCAACTTGCTTTGGATTCCTGATTGCTGGCATAGTTAATACTGGCAGCCTCAATGATTAAAATATTCTTCAGACAGACATACACACAAATGCCTACTTTAGTTAAGTAGCACATTTTGTTTCTAATTATTTGCCTTATGTCAGTTGATAATTTAGGGTATACATAGGACACATTTCCCAATTAATCTCCCAGAACCCTGAAGGAAGAATTTCCTTTGTATATAACAGCTGGCAATTTCAAATACCTAAGTCCAAAGCCGGAGTTCAGAAACGCCCCAACATACCTTGAAAATAGGTTTTGTAATACTGCAAACCTGAAGATACTGTTATTAAAAACAAATAACTTCCAGCCTAAACAATTCAATTTTCGATTAATGAAAGCAATGGACCAACAGAGAAGGAGCACTTGCTTCTCAAGGAGAGCGCAGTACGTGCCTTTATGGTCCCCGAACACCGATGCTGGAGCTTTATAGACCAGGAAGGTTTCCAGCTAAACACAGGCACAGTACACAATGGTCACTGACAACTTTTTTAAAAGCCCTAAGTAGTCACACCTCTAAAAAGTTGTTACTTTTTGTTTTTGCTGTTAAAACTGATGAACGGGGATGACAATAATTATGGCATATGAGTGAGTTTTATGCAGCCTTCTCAGCCAATTTTCTTGCCTGTAAATAGTCAATTTTTGTTAGATCTGGTTAGGTTTTACCTGGCAAGTGTCAATCCTACAAAGCCAAACTGAAAACAGCTTTTATCAGGTTCATGCTAGAATTTCTAGTCACGACCAGAAAGATGCACATGCATTTTCACCTTCTCCAGATCAGCCTAAAATACTGAATTTCAAATTTTGTCTCTTTACTCCAGGCCAACACCATGATTCTCAGTTTCCCATCTCCCTTCAGCAGCACAAGGCTACCAGTTGTTTTGAAGATGGTCCCTCAGCCTTTCCTGCTGGAACTCGGCTACTTCCCACAGAGTAAAATGAGACACCCGGGCCAAAGGTACAGAGCATGTGGCTAGTGCTTGCCACGGGATATGGAAAAGAGCAGATCCAGGATATGGTGAGAGCATCCTAATGCCCTAGGTCAGTACGCTGAGATCTCTTAAGTCTTGCTCTTGCCATCACAATGCTGATTTTCTTCCCCTTTTGGCAGTTCGAAAATAGTTGTGAAAAGACATCTAAATAGCCATGATTTCACCAGACAGCATTCCTCTGCCTTCATTTACACCTTTAGATTCTAAATACACTACACGCACCTCAGCAACTTCAAATGCAGATCCATTCGACGGCAGAAGCTATAAACTCCTAAATTTCAGGAGATGAAAATTATATTTTATCACAGATTAGTTGCTAGTTTCCCATCTCCTGTTTTAAAGTCTGGCAATCTGACTGGGTTTTTTAATTAATTTCTTCTGTTGCTATGGTGACAGTTCATCTCTGTCAATCAGCAGCAAAAGACCAAGGCACACCCTTCTGTAAACAATTGCAGAAAAGTAGTATTCTGTACACACAACAATTAAGAAATTGGATTAGTTTGGGAGAAATTAATATATACCCTCACAGTAAGAAGTCCAAACGATGTTTATCTCCCTACAACATTTATTTTTGTTCATCAGGGTGCACATGGGTAAGAAAACGCAATCTACCTGAACTGAGCATTTGGATGAACGGGCTTTCCAAAGCCTGGGGAGAGGGGACTGCTGTGGTGAAGATGGGACAAAACAGATGAAATTTTAAATTACTTTTTCTCCACTCATATCCATCTTAGTAGGTATGTAATAGTGGAATGCCTGTAACTTTAATAAAGTAGCGGGATGGCTATTAAATTGAGAAAACTGTGCATTCTAGTTAGAAATCTTTTCATACCGTATATTAAATGCCTCCATTCATAAAGCAGCTTCAGAGTAAGCTTGAATGGAAAACCTCCTGCTTCCCACAGAGAACGTGGCAGCCCCACTACTGGCAGATGGAATGATATCAGTATCACTACGGTGCAGGCTCAAATCTCTCTCATCTGACACTTCCTTATACTGTTATCCATTCTATATAATGAAGAACAATACTTCGTTATTTTAGATCAGAAGGCACAGACAAGACTATTTAACTTGGCCAACAGCTTTCAACACTTCAGCAGATTCTCTCCACCGGATCACTTCTTTTTAGTATTTACCATTAAATGTAATCTAGCAAACAATTTTGTCAGTTGAATACTTTTTTTGTACTCCAGCACTCTTTGGAGTTTTGCACTTCTCATGTTTTTAAGTTTCATGCATTTTTCTTTATAATCATATGGTTTACCATGTTTATTCTTGCAAATACTTTGAAGAAATAATCTGACTGTTGTTTGCACTACAATTTATGGTCATCAGTTCATAATATTAATTTCCTTTATTAATTCAATTTAATTAAACTAAGCTACAATATCGTTGCTTTTAACAATTTCTTAAACATTTCAAATTTCTCTATTAAATGGTTCACTATGTTACCCATATACTTAAATTCCTTAGGGCATTTCAATAGTTCCCTCAAAATCAGCTGCTTCACAATCAAACTTTTGTTTCTTTACTTATTCTTAAAGTATACATTCATATAATGCTGTGATTGAGTTCCTACAAGCTCCTTTTTTTAATTAATTGGGCTTGTCTTCTCAGGATTAGCTCCCAAATAGCCTTTGACTACATGGATTATTCCACAAATTGCCTCACTAAGCAATGCTGTATTATCATCAAAAAATATATTTTGAATAATATAGTTATCACAATCAAAATATCAAGAACTAAAATCCTCCGTGATCAAAGTTCTGGCTCTATTGCAGACTTTTTTTACTCTAAATCAGCACTACATTTTGTTATCTGCTTTTCTTAACTGCCCTCAAGGGTTGTAATAACTGGATTACTTTATTGTTCTTATCTATTAAAGCCTTCTGATGTATCAGCCAAAATACATACTTATTTCTCTGTGACAGCCCAACAACATCTCATGTCAACAGAACCAAAATATTCCTTTGCCTCTTCTTGTTCATCCTACTGTAAAATTTTGTGGTTTTCAATGTTAAATAGTCAGTGATTTTTCGTTCCTGGAGAAGCTCTGATTCCTGTTCAGTAGACTGCATTGGGTATGGTCCCCACATTTATCCTACAGCAAAACAGTGTGGTGGTTTTGTCTTCACATTTTCATTAATTCTCATAAGGTTTAGCGTTACTGGGGCCTACAGTTGGACTCTTTTCATTTTTTCCCCCCTTTTTTCTTCATATCTAGTCTGGAAGTATGTATTGCAGAAATTAAGTCAACCTGTTTTCTTCTCACAGGACTCCTATGTGGCTTTGAACAGTTCTATGAACATCACTGTTCCACACGCACGCAAACCCACTCACAAACCTGACTGCAAACCTCTCTTGCCAGCAGGAGCATCTTTATGCTGCCTTACCAGAGAAAGAACTAAAGATAAAGACAAATATGAAGATGTTACTGCTGAGGAGGTGAAAAAGCACTTCCAGACAACTCTTCTAACAACTGCATATATCCAAGTCAGATGGAGGGGAAAAAAAGGGCCACAACTCTTCCAGGATGTACATCCAAGGAGCAGCAGCCCTTTCATTTCACCACATCGTGAATAAAGGGGTTACTACGCCGGGAGTTGACGGAGACACAAGACAAACAGCGGTATTTCCAACTGAAATTTTAGTTCTCAACATACACAAACCATCATACCTCAGAAAAGTAATATGCTACAGCTCCAGAGGTTAGAGGTCTACATCGCTTGTTTTTATGATAAAATGCACCCACAGCAGTATTTTGTGAGATTAGGAAAATCCCTTGGTTCTTCTGGTATCATCCCTCTAATCAGCAAACAGCTACTTTTGAACAATTGTAACACAGTATATATAGGGTGCCAGCCAGTCAGTTGCACATTGTCCCTGCTAAATCCTGTTTATGATCATCAACAACATTAACATACAAGCAAAGACAAATTCCATTTCAATGCCTAAGTACTTCAGGCCACTCTAAACCAGCACACTGCTGCAATATACTTCAACTGTAGGGAGAAAAGAACTTCTGTATCCAAAGTACATTAATTTTTTTTAAAAGATGTCTAAGAGATGGGAGGATTTGGGCTTGGTTTGTTTTGAAAAACAGCTGCGCTGGAAAACGCAAGACTGAAAGCTTGAAAATGAATATCCAGAGAGCACAAGATCACCCCTATGACAGCAGCAGCAGCCAAGCAAGGAGAGAAGATAGAGCTTTTCTATTGCCTCACAGTACGAAGAATCAACTTTTTCATCTTATCTGCTATGAAATTAATCAGATTTTCACATTATAGTTGTACAAAGAGCTACCACCTGTGTAATTTCCTGAACTCACTGGATGTTCTTTCGTCTGGCACCTTCTGTGCTGCCCAGTGTCATAGAATCATAGAATGGTCCAGGCCGGAAGGGACCTCCAAAGGTCATCTAGTCCGACCCCCCTGCAGTCAGCAGGGACACCCCCAACTAGACCAGGTTGCCCAGGGCCTCATCGAGCCTCACCTTGAATATCTCCAGGGATGGGGCCTCAACCACCTCCCTGGGCAACCTGTTCCAGTGCTCCACCACCCTCACAGTAATGAACCTTCTCCTAATCTCCAATCTAAATCTGCTCCCCTCCAACTTAAAGCCATTGCCCCTCGTCCTGTCACTACTGGCCTTTGTAAACAGGCTCTCCCCAGCCTTTCTGTAGCCCCCCTCAGGTACTGGAAGGCCGCTATTAGGTCTCCCTGGAGCCTCCTCTTCAGGCTGAACAACCCCAGCTCCCTCAGCCTGTCCTCGTAGCAGAGGTGCTCCAC
>VXAK01004322.1:389985-444405 GCA_013399435.1 Arenaria interpres
ACCCTTTTTAAAAATGGGTGTGATGTTTCCTTTTTTCCAGTCTGCAGGGACTTCACCCGACTGCCATGATTTTTCAAATATCATGGAAAGTGGCTTGGCAACTACGTCAGCCAGTTCCTTCAGGACTCTGGGATGTATGTCATCAGGTCCCATGGACTTGTATATATTCAGGCTCCGGAGTTGATCACATACCTTGTCTTCACTTACAGTCGGAGGGACTTTGTCACCTTGGTCTCCAACTTGTGTGCCATCAACATGAGAGCTAGGAGGAAAGGGGTTGCCAGTGAAGACTGAGGCAAACAAGTTGTTGAGAACTTCCGCCTTCTCCTCATCTGCTGATACAAGTTCCCCACTGTTGCTCATCAGGGGGGTACATTTTCTTTAACTTTCCTTTGCTGGTTAATGTACCTGTGGAAACCTTTCTTGTTTTTCTTTCTGGTTTTGTTCATCCCCTTTGACAGTGTGAGCACACGTTCTCTGCAGAGCAGTCAGCCCCCAGCTGGAGCTTCCCTTATTGGGAAGCTGATAGTGCACAAATCAAGATGTGCCTTAAACTCGTGTGCTTTGCTTCTGTACTGACTTCTCAGCTCTTCACTGCAATTTGATAACAAACGTAAAGGGGGGACTTCTAGCACCTTTCCACTATATACATCCCACAACTGAACCAAACCAGATGAATCTGCAGGAGTACCACTACAATGCTATTCAATCGTGCCCTCAGAATTCAGGTTTTTGAAATCTTTTTTCTGCAAATATTCAGGTATATAAGGATAGTAGATATGGAAATACCGGAGATCTTGATGCAATACCTGCATATTTGTCAAAATTTCACAACTGCATAGAGCAGTAGTAACAACAGATGGCTTTGTAGAAATTTACTTCAGTTTGAAGTTCATCGATTCTCATTCTAGACACTTTTGTTTTTCCAGACAGTAGTTTTTGAGTGGTTTTACTATTGATCATCATGTTCTGATGCAGCAGACTGCTGAGGGAAACGTTAAACTAACTAGAACTAATGAGCAGTAAAACTTGCTCACAGAGGTGGAGTAGTGGTCAAGCGGCAGCAAGCACGGGACATGGAGAAGAAGAATGGGCCCAGTTTCTCAGACTAATTTTTTTCTAAAATGTTTAGAAAGATCCATTCAGAATCATTACCCAGACAATATCACACTAAATGGATAAGAAGCAACATTTAAACACACTTAAAATGCATATATACTAATGAATTAGTTCAGGAGAGAAGAAAATAAAAAATAAAAATTGTGCAAAGGAACCCGATGTTAACTGGATTTACTCGTCTATCAACAGCAAATGCAATACCCTCCTTCTGTAGGCAAAACGAGCAACGCCCTGTATTAACGTAGCCTTTTAAGACCAATTGAATGCACCGATCAACTGTTTCCATAAAGTTTCAAACTGTGTGAAACTATTCCCAATTTGAAGCTCACTTCCCCTTTTTTCATACTTTGCTTCCCAGTTTTTCAACAATTCATGTGTGTGTCAAATGCTTTTTGGATCTTACTATTTCCTTCCTTTCCAGTGAAAATGTAATTAATTCCTGAAGGACTCAATTAAGATTTTGAGCAGAAATGATGCTGCAGGAGTGGGGCAAGGAGGGCTGGTGCAATGCCCAACTAGTAATGATTAGCAGTGTTACTGTTACATCCCTGAACCCACAAACCAGCCCAAGCCCTGCTGAGAAGAATGAGCATTTTCAAAGTTTAGTATTCATATATTATAATGCATGCAATACAATACTTTTGCTGAGTAGATATAAACAAAGCCTCTTAGGATGCTCCTGCGCTGTTTCAAGAGCCTTGTGACCTCCATGAATGAGGTGACCTTGGCACGACCAGCCTTGGGCTGGAACACACTTAATGTTAGCACAGCTATAACTTGGCTTGATTTTTTCACTTACTGATACCCTTAAACATCCTGGTGTCATAACTTGAAGCATTACTAAGCAAAACCATCCTCTTATGTATGTGACTGGGTATCAACTTTACATATCGCCATTTTAGCTGAACGCCAGCAACTGCATTTTCTACAGCATCATCTGTAGCCTGCCCCTCTGCTTTGGCTACCAACCACTTTTTTTTTTTTTTCTTTTTTTTTCACAGAGTAAGTCATCTCAAAAGATCTTTATCTAGAAACACTGGAAGGTTCCTTACATCAGGCTACAGAGTGCCACATTTAGTAGCTTACTTTATCCCACTGAACAATAATGAAATCTACATGGATCTATTAAAATACATGGCTAAATAAATATAACTTCAAATATTAAATCATTAATATTACACAGATGTACATTTTGAGACCTTGCAGCATCAAAATATTGGAAGAGACAATATCCATCTTCTAAAAACAAGCTAATTAGCAGCAAAGAGTGTGGTTAGAAGCGTTTCTAAGGTATTGGGTTTTTTCCCTGCAGATTCTAAGGAAAGCAATGGCGTCAAAGAGAGCTTGGGAAGTGTAAAATATGGAGAATATGAAATGAAAAGAAAAAAAAAACGTTACTTTTTGAAAGCTGAGGAAAAGCCTGAATACACAAGTCTAATGAAAGGAGATAAAATCTTACAGACCAACGTAGAAATATTTGAGAACTAGATCCAAGATGAAATCCTCAGGCTACACAGGCTCCCATATGATCTGGGTAAGAAAGAGCTGGTTAATTTTCTTGAAAATTGGATTGCAAAAGCTTAACAGCTTGCAGTTGAAGATGACCCACTTTGCGTTGAAAAGGCATACAGAAAATATTAGAAAAGAAAAGGAGGAGGAAAAAAAAGTAAAGAAAAAAAGCAATCTTGAGTAGGAGGCAGCATTATATTTGGCCTCTCAGATCAGAGATATAAGGGAAGGATCCTCCTCAAGGATAGTAAAGTTATCTAATGCACTTCATGTTTTCTTGTTTTATTTTCTTCTTCCTCAAGTGCTATCAACTGCAGCAAAGAAAAGATTCAAGTTAGCCCTGCCGAAGAAGAGGTGACCATTTCCGCTTCTATTCCAACAGAAAGCAAGTTTTCACTTTAATTTTCCAGAGAAGCTTGGGAAGGATAGGACATGCATACCTGTTAGAGCATTCTCTGTTCTTGCAAAGACATGCCTTCACACATTTAGAAATCTACAGCTTTGAAAAATCCCTACAGCCAAACAGAAAAATATAACCTAATAGAGCATAGTGTGCTCTATATAGGCACTTTATCATTGAGTTTTAGATCTTTTTTGGAAGACCATTCTATGTACAGCAACACAAGAGTCTTTCACAAAAAATTTTCCAGTCAACTCCAGGTTTTGATCTTCAGCACTGGATATCAAATGGTACCAAATACCAAGCCACAAACATTTCAATTCCAAACTGGTAATGACCATGAATTTACTGATTTCTATAAATTTTGAACTTGCTAAACACCTCAAAAAACAAGATTTGGGTTATCAGGACACCCATATGAACACTGAAATTAATGAATCTCTTCAAGCTTTCCTTCATCATAGGATGCAAATAAATTCACATTCTTCATAATGGGAATTGTACAAATATTCATTCACTACCTTTATAAGAGAATTTATTTCTAAGTATCAGGATGAACAAGAAAGTTTAGGAAATGCAATCTCAAACTTAAGATGCACAAGACTCCTCTTTACAGACTGGTTTAATGATGAAAAAACAGATCAGCATTTACATTGTAATACCTTAGACATCTACAAATCAGATTGTATGGTGGTTAGCTGGTTTTCAAATGGATTTCTTATTTCTCACTGTTCAGTTGTTCCATAATCAGTAACCACACTTCAGTGCAAGGATCTTAGCTGTTCAGCAGCTATTTCCCCTCCCTCTTTTTTCTTCAAATTTCCGTGACAGTCCTCTCAAATCACACCCAAATGTTAGAGGGGAAAAAAACCAAACCAAACCCAACCCCACTCAAACCTACAAACTTTCAACAGCTACATCAAAAATATTCTTCTATGTTCAACAACTACTGAAACAATCTAAACCTTTGAGATGTTTAAATTAAGATGTCAGACAGACCTAGTATTGCTACTACTGAATTCCTACTGCTAGTAGCAAAGACCAAAAGACAGAACTCTAACTTTTTAAATGTAACTGCAGGAATTTCACAATTCAAGGGTTTTTCCTTCATACTAATTTTCTTACTTGTTTCCACTATTATAAATTAACACAGGATTATACAAGATCCCATTTACATTACATCTCATAGGTGATCAGCTGCCTCAAAACCTTAATTAAAAGCATTCCAACCATTGTTAGTTTTCAAGATTTCCAAGACCATTTTATTTATGTAGTTCTACTTATAGTTTGTAGATGTGCTCTAGCTGCCAGTCTTGATTCTTACTTGTAGATCATTTTGCTCCCACGTACCAAGTGGCTCCATTCCTTCCTTCAGAGATTTATTGACATTGTCTATTTAAATTACTATTTATCGTATGTATTCAAGGTTTAAGATATATAATTGACCTACAGCTGAAATAGTCAATGCCCAGATTTCTTTGAAATTCCTGTATAAGTATACACTCTGATTTACTGCATTTAGATTTTTATTTAAATGAAACATGTTGTTTCTCACTGAGGTTCTGTGAATGTAATGAAGGAAAAAAAGAAGCTACTTCAGTTTTACACACATAATTAGAAAGCTGCTTAAATGAATTTTGAAAAGATTCTCAGAGTTACTTCAGGTTTTTTGTTCACTTCTTTTTTAAATACTTCTAAAGATTTTTGAAATGGTTAGTTGGAGAACACTGGCCTGCAATCAAAAAGATAAAGAGTGAATAAGCTAAGAAACACAACCTTTGTGATAATTATTTGATATTTTTCTTTTAGATTGCCAAATCACGTGTGTTTTAAACTAGTCTCCTGTGAGTGTACAGAATGAAAAAAAAAAAAATTCTATTTCAGTAGATAATTTTTCAGGTGATTTGCTTGCAGCAAAACAAAATGCTCAGCTAAAAAGATGACAGAAAACATAACGTGTTATTTGCATTTTTAAAAAAATTGCTATTCTTATGGTTAGAAGCTTGTGATTTCTTTATCAGTGGTGTTATGCTTCTTCCTTTTAAGATAATGCTACATCAGGTACCTTCTGTAATATTATCTAATTGCATAATTATCAGTATTAACTTCCTAAGCTCCTGCCTAATTATTTTCTTCTACTTCCAGCATGCCCTCCCCACTCCACAACATGAAGAACCCCAACTCTATCTACAGTGTATTAAAGATGAGGAATTCCATACCTTTTAAAACTGAGTAAAACATTGATTCACTTCCCAACTACCTCAGTTCTTGGAACTGCAACATACCCTTTGACCCAATCTTTGACCTCGTTGACTAAGAACACATCCCTCTTCACATCTACTTTTCATGGCATGAGATTTCTTTTCTCAATGTTCAACTACTTCCCTTTCTGGATCAAGTTTGGGTCTCAACTATGGGGTTACCTATCTCTTTATCCCTACCTCAATTTCTGCTCAGATATAATCATATTCTGCTCTACCAACACCTTCAAAATGCTCTCTGCACTCCACTAGCAAAGTTCAACCCCCTTTCATAAAGTGTACTTTCAGTTCCAGGCAATTAAAGCTAGTTCCTTCAGTTCAATGTAAGCCATCTCACTCTCTCTTCTGGTTGCTTTTTTTGTCGCTTCCAAAGAAACAGAAAATCAGTTCTGAACTGCGTAGCTTCAAGAAGTCCTGACTGTTGATGTACTGAGACTACAATCATGTGGATCCCGTGAGCTGGAGGAGGGGAACAAGAGCTTCCAGGAGACAGGCGGCCCTGATACGTGCCATTCGCCTAGCGATGCCCCGGACCAGGGTCCGGGCTGCCTGGGGGGTAGCACATAGAGGCAGGTTTATAACAAAGCAGATGGTTGTTCTTGCTGTTCCTTTGACAGGTTATCAAGCAAGGCACAGAGTGGTACTAGAGAGAAAACTGGAGGCACTTTTATAGCTCCCAGTATGCCATTTCCTTCTCCCCATCTCCACATGATTTACCTCACCATCAGCAATCATCCTCTCTCACCACTATGGTTACTACTAGCTAACACTGCAGCATCTCAGCCATTACTGAAATGATACAATAACTGCGTTTTAAAAAACAAAATCTAACAAACAAACCAACCCCAAAGAAAATGAGGCCTGGAGCTCTAAGCGCTCACCAGCAACACAACTAAGCAAAGTTGATGGTGCTCTTGTGCAACACTCATACACGTGATCCAATTTCACTTCATTTACTTCCAATGACTGCTGTCAATATTTTAAGTCATGCTATTTGGACATAAAAATAGGCAATAACAAAAACATGTGAACATCACTGATTACCTATATGTGAATTTTTGAAAAATACAAAGCAGGGTTTTATAAATTTCCGCTTAAGCTCTAAGAGCAGCGTGATGAAGGAACATCAGCAACCCAGTCATCCAGTGTCCTACGTCATGAACGACAAACTGAAACACTGAAACCAACTGTGAAAAATGGAAGTACCACACTGATATAAAGGTGACAATTTTCCATAAAATTTAAAACATTCTTTTCTTATGAAAGTAAAAACACAAGAATACAACTTCACAAGAAGAGCACAGAGCTTTCTAAGCAGTGGAACATAAGGCAAAATTTGAATCCAAACCAACGAATATCATTAGCATTAAATTTATGCCCTTCAAGTCTTACCTTGTCTTCCTTGATCTTGATTGTGAATCTACATCAGTGCCCTTTATACCTGGACTGGAAGAGAGGGGAGAGCAATCTTTAGTGCACACAGACTATTACAATTGATAAACAGGAGCCATCAGCAACAGCTTTATTTCAATTTAACAGCTAAACATTTCAATTCTCTATCAGCAATACAACTAAAAGTTAACTCTAATGGGACAATTATTTTTCTACCCATACAGCATAGGAGAAAAAGCTGTTAAATTCATTCTTGTATCTTAAAACTTCTGTTGTTAAAACAGTTTTGGATTTCACATATTTTCAAAATTTCAAAGTTGACAAGACTTTTTCCAAACAGAAAAGGATGAGGCTTTTGCTGATAGACAACAAAGTAGCCAAGGTTTTCTTCAAATGAGACAACGGTGTTTGTAAGGACAATGCAGAAAAGGACAGGACAAACAAACCACAAACAAACAAAAAAACCCAAACAAAACTCAACACATTACTTCATGTCTTGGGCAATCATCTCTGAAGACAAGAGGCATTAACTTTAAAAAAATATCACTAGGCACAACTTACATCCGCTTTGCAAACTAAGGAAGTCACAGTACATTACAGAAAATACAATTTAATGGATTAAGACCCAATATTAAGCACAATAAAAAATTACCTAATTAGTAAACATAATTAAGCCTATCAGCACCATCAAAATATACCAATTTCCAGATCATCTAGAAAGCTTCCTCCTGTCTACAAATCATTCCACTGCTGCACCATCAGTAAACACAAACTACTTCTATAATTTCTATTCATGCTAAATTAAATCCATCTGAAAAGATGCATCTATCAATTCAGAGGATTATTCAAATAAAAACAGAAAAAAATATGAGTAGCATAAGAAGTTAAATCCAGAGCTTAATAATTACAAATACAGCTCACTTTATTTTGACCAATCAGCTCTTAATAGTTTAGCCTAGGAAGACAAAAGTCAATTAGTACTTCTTTAACAGACTAATCATTTTGCATTTAATTGTCATATCAATAATACTGGCATATCCCTACAGCAAAGTCAATAGTTATTACATCAACTAATTAAAATCTAAGTTAAAAGGTAGCTCACAGTGTTCTATTCAGAAAATGCAAATTCTTGGAACCAAGAACAACTCTTCATGGCAGAGGGGGAGGGGAGGTTGCTTTTCTTCTGTGACAACCAAAACCGTTGCGTGGCTCTCTCATGCTATAAGAAGTGAGTTTTTGATTGGCATAATGAGAAGAACAGTAACACAGATGGGTCTCCTCTGAAGTTGCACAAGATTCCCACTGGACGCTATAAAATGCTGACAGATAACAAAAGAATTCCACACTTGTTATTCACTGCAGATTAAGATTTAAACATCATCTGAGCAAGTCAAGCATTTGAACCAATTTTCTTAGCTTAGAATTCTAAAATACAATAAAATGAAAGAGGAATTAATTGTTTGAGACCACAGGTCCATTAATGACCCCCAGAAAAATGTACATATTTACCATAATGAGACTAGGCACACTACAAAGTTGCTATATATTCTTCTGCTTTTCATGAATTTAAAAAGCTTTTGGAGAAGCATTGCTCTTAAGAGAGTCTGGGGAGTCATGTGTAACAGTATTAGGTGTATTACTTGCTCAAAGGAGTAGTCAAAGCAGACACAAAGAAAGATCAAATATTGTACCATGTTGGACTTTTTGAAAATGATGCTATTGAACATGTTTTTTCACATATTAAAAAAAACAAACACAAAACATAGGAGAGTACAGAGTTTGATATTTGAGTGTTAGTCAAAACTGTTGCTTTTTTTTTTCTGGTTTCCTAGCAGATAAACAAATTTTTAAAAAATCCAAAAAACTTCACACACAAAAAAGAGACCTAGGATATCTGAAACTCTAGAATTTATGGTTAAACTCAAAATTTATGGTAAAACTGAAAAACGAGAAGAGACAAACCAGACAGAAACCTTATTCCTAAAGGAAGGGAAAACTAACTAATCATATAAGAAGTATATTTAAACCAATCTACAAAAAAGAAAAAGTGGGAGAGGAAAAAGAGCAACAAACATTGCAACAGGAGGAACGATGCCATGAGATAATTTTAGAGATGGATGATCAATGATGCTTTGGGGAATACAGTAGTTTGTGGAGATTAAAAGGAAATTTTGAAGTGCCTAAGCTAAATAAGCCTGTATTTCAGGCTGAGTAACATCCCAGATAACAGCAGAAAAGCAGACATTCTTCTCTGACTAGAACTGTCATCCAAAAAACACACAATATTTTTACAGATCCATAAAATATATAAATAATTGTATTGTGAGCTCATATACACCATACACAGATTCGTTCACTGTGTATTCATGCCAAATATACCTCAACCTGCCATTCTAGCCTGATCAGTTTTTAAATAAACATTTCTATAATTACCTGGGAGTTGAAACACAAAATTGACCTTGATGAATAACATTAAACAGCCTCTAAATACAGTTGGTACATAGGAGAAAAAAACAACATCGTTAGCCCACACCTTCAAACACGCATGTTCGACATGACATATTTTAATTTACAGCTTAACCCAAATATTTAACATTAAACACAATTCTATTGTATTTAAATTTCTATTTTTTTTAAATTTCTTTTGTATTTATAGAACAAAATTCTGGTCTGATGAAACCAACTAGATAGAAGTAAGTAAAACCATTGAGAAGTTGAGATGAAGGGAGAGACAGAAAAACAAAAACATGTCATAAATGTCATCTCCTTAATGCTCTACAAGAGCACCATGGCATGGCGTCTCTAAAGGTGAAGAAAAGATGTACAAACAAGTTCAAACTTCTGCAGAGAGGACTGTTGTGAATCGAGTCCCCATATTCCTAGTCCTTCAGCTTCAGAAATACAAATCTAACAATTTCATCAGGATTTTTTCTAAAGAACGCTGATGGCATTATAGTCTTCACGTTTACATATACATACATGTGTGTTTGAACACATGCACAAACATCCTACATACTGGTAAATGCTGGTTGGGTGCTTTACCGTAACAATAAATAGAAAGAGAAACAACATTTGTGCTCACTAGGTAAAAATACCTTCAATGTTTCTCATGCAAAATCCGTTAGTTTTCTTCCTGCAATACATCATATTGTTTTTATGGTTAGAAGAGCTAAAAAGCCAGCCTAAAAAATTACATTCTTGCAGTCCTGGAACAGATGGCTTACAGAAGGTGCGAAGTTACTATCATTAGAGACCTTTTAGGAGATTTTTTGCCAGAATCTACTTGAGCTTTGATTCCATCTCGCACCAGGAGACAGACTAGACAGTCTCCGGAGGTCCCTTCCAGTGCAATCTTTCTGCAGGTCCATTTTTCTTCTTCACACTATGAATGCATAAGAGATATCGGAAAAAGTGCAATGGGATTTTTATTAATAGCAAATAATACTTACGAAAATAGAATTCAGGAGGCCTATCACCTCTGTGATTTGACTACTATACCGCAATACTTGAAAGCACATAACCTCTTCCCTCATGACCTAATAACGTATTCAGAAAAAAACTGCAAGAGCCAGAGATTTATTCCACTTCCAAGACATGTAGTTTGTTGTACGAACCAACTAAGGCACAATATATATTGGAATTAAACCCCCGTCCACCTCTCCTGAAACTACTTTAGGAAATTCATATCAAATCTGTCTGCTGCAGTTAGTTTTTATGACAGAACTATTACGAAGAAATAAACAGTGTCACTGGTGAAAGGAATGTCAAGCTGCTTTGAATTGGCTAAACAGCATCTGATGTCCTCAAGGATTAGAGTGCATTGTGACCCTGCCCTGCCAATCTGTTTAGCTTCTGACGCTTCACCATATGGGGTCAGAGCAGTGATTTCTCGTATAATGCTAAATGACCTAGAAAAGCCTGCAGCATTTACATTGCAAACACTTATTAACATTGCAAAGACTTAAGCATAGATGAAAAAGCTTTAACATATGTATTTTTATAGAGTTTCATTATATTACTAAATTTGACAGTCCTTCTTCCTTAGTGGCTAGAACAACTAAATACACACCCACCTGTGTGGGTTTCACATGTACGTGCCACTTCTTAAACTGATCTCAGTTAGGAAATGCAACCAGCGTTTCTGATATCACCTTGAGACTTATAGGGTCATTTTTCAATGATCATGGCATTTCATGGAAATTATCGTGGCTTGGTATGCCCGAATGCTTCGGAGAAAACAAAGATAAGGTGATAAAAGAACTAAAGCATTCTGAGAAAACAGCACAATGAAATGGTCATTAAAAGTAAATAAAACACTTTCTTGTGATGAAATGTAGTTTAGCCAAGCAAACAGCAAGGTACTTACTCCTAGTTAACAAATTGGGGAGTGGTTGATGGGTTTTTTTGCACAAACACTGCTAATACTTTATAACGTTTATATCTCTGAAGACAGAAAAAAAAAATGCTAAGTTGGGCAAAAGAGAAAAAAAGCTTCCATCAAATTTGCTGTATGAGTAGATGCAAAGAAACTGGAAGAATATAGGAGCAAAGATGATCTCAATAAAGATGTATTCGTGCATTCTTTAAACATTCAAAACTCATGGTTTCAATGGGAGTACCGGTCTAAAAATATCCAGGCTGCAGAACCATACATAAACAATGAACAGAAGGAGCTTTGAAAGTTAAAAGCTTTTATCAAGATTTTATTTCCTTTTTTTCAAAAGATAAATTGGTCTGTTTTCGTGACTAACATTCATAAAAGTATATGTTAAACCAACAGAAACAACACAATCAAAGATTACATTCCTTACAAACAAACGAAGATGTTACTACTACAAAACTCCACATAAAAAAAAAAAAATCTCTCTTTTGGAAAGTATGTATGATTTCATCTGGAAGACTAACATTACCACGAGAGCTACAGATAATGAGAAAGCAAAGAAGAGAAGCGAAGAGAAGCGGGAGGGGAAAAGCAATGCAGGGGAAGGGGTAACAGATCAGAAGGTTAACCATCTTCAGTAGTTATTTCCCAGCGCAACATGCTAAAACATCTTAAATTAGCAGAAATGGCCCAAAGGATACAAAGGGGTATGTACTAAACATCCAAGAAGAAATTCTGATGTGTTTACAGGACTGTCAGAGGGAGCAATGTCAAATAATAAAGTGAGTATGATTTGATTTTATAGACGATTACGGGTGACTGTTGAGTGCCGGATCAGGAGCAAGGACCCAACCTCCATTATTGTTAATGGGAGCACTGACTCCAGCTAGGATTGTAATTGTGCTGGAACTGTAATTGTTTGGCCTCCAAATACCAAAGTGTTGCTAAAACAAAAATTTCTTGAGGACTTCTCGGATGCGGAGGCACTAGAAAGGCTACAGCAGATGAGTAAGACACTTCAGCAAGGAAATAAATTCTCAGGTCCTGTTACTGTATTTTCTACTTGAGAATGATGCCTCTTGCTAAAAAACAATTGCCTGCTTCTCTTTGTTCTCACTTATATTTTCCCTACCCCTCCTACATCAAAAATGTGATAAGACTGCATTTATTTTCCAGTTTATAACCTTGCTCTACCACACATTCACTGAGCCTCACATCAAACCTTTACTTGTCATCCACGAATCCTTTCCTAATGTTTTCTGCTTAAGGGAAAGGTTGACTGGAAAGCAGGAATTCAGTTTAATGAGAAACAGAGAGCCAGATAGCTTAAACACGTTTTGCAAAACAGGCACCACTCTTCCATCCCACACAGACAGCAAGTTTTGTAGATAAGACTCTCACCTGCGATACGGCAGACTCACGTTCATATCACTAGCCTTCCCAATAAACACACAAAGAACAGACGACCAGCCGTACCGACCTATTTAGCTCACTGTGTTCTCACTGACAATGTGAATTACGAGGTGTCTTCACCTATAATACAACCAGCTGCAGCTCAAAAGCTTCTCAAGTATTTCTGTATTTAGCATATTTTAATGATTTATGTTTCTTATGAGAATTAGTCCAACTCTCTCTGAACCCTTCACATCTAGAGCATCCTGTGGCAAGGAGCGTCAAAGCTTTCAGTAAAAAAGCCACCCAACTGTCTGCCTCAGGTCCACTCTCCAGTTCATTATTTTCAATGTAGGGCCCAATCTCTGGAGCTAACTTTTTGACATATCAGGAGAGTGCCATAAGCCCCAAGCTAAAGAGCTCTTATTCTCTTTAGGAGGCATTCTACTTAGTGTAATTACTAACACTTCTCCTACGGCAGAGCACGAGAGACTAGCTTTGGTCCAGTGATTGTAGCACTTACTAGGTTCTTCCAGATCCTTGGTAACTGGCATTTTTCCAACAGAAAACATATTTTATTGAACAATTTACACCCAACTATGTTAAGCAAGCTTGTTTTCCAGCTGCTGGGACAGAGCAACGACCTTGCCCTCATCTTGAGGGAAATTCCACCTTTAAAGTCCACTTCTGTGATAACTACGTACTGCCCCTGGTAAAGGGAAACAAAGACAAACCACAGAGGCCAGAAGTTACAGAATATTCCTGTGTTTGAAAGTGTGAACAAGACAAGACGGTTTTTAATCCTCATGTTCTCAAAACTATTTAAGTGGACTGAACCAACACACTGCTGGATACAAGATCCACAAGAACACAAGATAGTTGTTGATATTCTGGTTACCACCAAGAAATGGAACCAAAACAGTAAAATCAACAATATACTGCTTTGGTTGTTTGGTTCCTTTGAAGCAATGGGACAGGTCTGTCAGACAATGCCTGCAATTCTTCAAAGTTTTAAATCAGTTGTTTGCTCAGCAGTCGATCCCTCTGAGAAAAGAATTACCTACTTCAATTCAGAGTTTACTGCTTAGGGCCACGATGGAAAGAGTGACATAAGAGTTTTGTGCAGACTTGAGCTTTCAAGGCTGTATTAACAGTGGAGTAAGGGAGACCTGCAGATTTCAAGACCACTCAGTACAGAACAAATGAGAAAGGCATTCACAATACTGTCACAAAAAACTCTTTGGCTCTTCTTCTCTGTTTTACTCCAAATACAACAGTCTTAAATATCTGTCCTGACCTGGTCCGGTGGGACGTGTCCCTGCCCATGTCAGGGGGGTTGGAACTTGATAATCTTTAAGGTCCCTTCCAACCCAAACCATTCTATGATTCTGTGGTCTGCCCATCATTCACTTAACACTGATAAACAGGAAAATTTTAGCTCCGGACTATTACATTCTAGAGCAAAAGGGAACAGACACTCAAGTGTACCAACACTTACTTGTTCTGTTGATGAGACAAGCATTTCCCTATGAACAAGTCTTCCTGCAGTACAAGCAGCAATTTTTGTGGGGGGAAAATAGAATAAAACTTTATACAGAGCCCCTTTTGCATTAACAATTTTTTTTTTTTAGTGTAATGAAGAATTCTACTAGCTGAAAAGATGTTTACAAACAATACCTTGCCTTACTTAATTCACATAACAGTGCTATACACTAGAAAAACAACTCACAGAAGTTCAAAATACTCAGTTGCATTCGCAAATAGTCAATATACAAATTTACACTTGAATATAAGCTCACACCATGAAAAACTGTCAAAATTTTAAGTGAGGTCAGTTAAGGTGACAAGAAAACACCCATATACACACAATATCCATACATTTTTCTTTATGCTTTATGCACTTGAAAATACAAATGCACATAAAAACCCAGAATTTTTGCAAGTCTAATTTGTTAAGTCCCATAATTTCAGAAAAATATCAGCCAGCACAAATGGCATTTAAAATAGCAATATTCACAGCGATTATACATAAGCAAATCAGCACCTATTACAATGACAGGTGCTCAAATTGGTAGGAGCTTTGACAGAAATCTGTCAAGACCTTTCCTTAAAAACAAACACAGAACAGCTTTTAAGCTCCGAAGCCAGGTTTTTGGAAAATACACAACCAACCAAGTAATTGTTGGTACAGAGAGAACTGGGAATGACGGAGAGAGATCAGAAATAAAGGAGATTTATAAATAAATGTCTTCCTATTGCATCCTTGCAGGGTTTTCCCTTACTCTCAGGCTTGCTGTCAATCAAGCTGTTCTTCAGAACCTCCTGGGCTGCAGTAAGTGGGACGTGTGCCCCACTGTATCTCTAGGCAAAATGTTTCCTGTGCATCCTCGCAAGTCTCAGCCCCTGCTGCCCTGTAGGTTTCCTGCATGCTCACTTCCAGTTTCTTCTTGCCCCAGGTTGCACACCAGGAGTTTATTTCTTCTTGAATATATCCATAAGAAGGAGCAACCTAGTGCCAGGTGGCTCCATCTGACCTTAGGTCAGGGCAGGACAAACGAGTTTTCTCTGTGCCCAGACACAGCCTTCTAAAGAACATTATAACATGCAAAGTAATAAACCAGACCCTCTCCATAGTATCTGTACCACAAACCTCCTCTAACAGCATTTCAGCCGGCAGGTTTTGACAGCAAAATAATATTCTAGGATCTAGTTCTAAAAGCAAGAGTGTTCTAGAAACCGATGCATTGGACAACTCCGGAGTTCCCCGGTCATGCAGCTGAAGAGAAGGCCAGAGCGAGCAGGTGCCAAAAGGCAGAACTTCAGAAAAACTGGATAAAAACAGTATTAAGTACACTATCCATATTTTATGAAAAAAATCAATACAACAGTTATGCAGTTAGGTGAGATGTCAATTTTGAGTTCCTTTCTATCTTTGATGAGTTATTTTGCAAACTTTTTAATACAGGTTGATTCCATAAAAATAAATGAATAAAAACAACCCAAAACAAAACTCAGAAAACTCCGATCCAAGCAAAATCTACCATTCAGAATTCTAGAATTACAGTACAATACGATTCTTCCTCACTGTTGCCTACTAGAAAAATAATTATTATGCTGCAAAATACAGTTCACATGCACAGAAATAGGCAATGTTAATTGTGGTCCAAGTTTATCCAGTATATACTGGTATTCCCTCCACTTAAAAAGGACAGAGCCAAGGCCCATCTGATCTCTTTATGCCATGTTTGTTACTAAAGCATACATCACATAAACCCACTGGACATTCTTATACTTTTGCCTCTAACAGCCAGACGCTTCTGTAAGCAAAGGCAGGTTGAGCCCAGGACAAGCCTCCACAGACCTGGACCAGCCCAATCTTCTTACTCCCGGAGAGTAACAGAGCGCCACATCCATTACAGAAAGAACAGCAACTGAACCACCGTGTAACAACAACCACGGGCAATAAACCTGACAGGATGCAAAACTCGTCCTTTAGCAAAGGAGAGCAGAATGCATTTCATCCTCTAGTTACTCTTTACCGATGACAACAGTAGACTAAAATATTACTAGCTGGAACCGCAATTTGAAATGAGCTTGAGAAAGTCATCCAACTCCACCTGGCCCAGTAGACAAGCATTTAAATCATATTCACTTAAGATGTTCTCAAGGAGAACTAGCCTCACTGAATGGATTTTGCTATAATCTGAGCCTCCTTCCATTTCCTGAGTCACACCCAAGCTGGAACAGCTAGAATCATAAAACGGGCAAGCCTGTTCACACACATTTAATTATTTTTCATCTCCTGATAGCAGCAAGCTAGCAACTGTCTTGATCATTATTTTTATTTTCTGTCCTGTTACTTGTTTTATCTCTTTCTCTTCCCTCTCATCTTACAACTTTGCACTGATTTTATTTGCCTGAAGTTCGCACAGCCTATGGGGAGCGCACCAGCAAGAGGATATTTACACGCTGCGTTTGCTTTTTCAAACTCTCACACCATTAATGGGAGTAGAATCTCACTTCAAACTTTTTTGTGCATATGGATTAGAAACATTTTACAAATTTTCTGTTCTGTTTTGGTGCAAATAAGTCTCCATTTTCCTGGAATTTCTAGACATTAAGCAAATAGCAGTTCTAAAGCAAACCTCAAACACCTGGAAGTCCCAGGCCAGCAGTCAGAGAGGTGTGTGTAAGACCAAGCGCAGGAACACTCTGTCTGCCATGTCCTGCATTTGATGTGCACACACGTCAGGGATTCCTGCCCTCCCAGCTGTTGTCCAGGGAGTCGCGATGAGGATAGACAAGCTCTGTCCTCTGAAGAAGATAAATATGAACAAGAGCAAAAAGGAATTGAACCAGAATCCCTCAAGTACTTCTGGGACTTCCCGGCCCAAGCATGAAATAACCTGACAAGTAAAAGAGTTGTGCTCCTCATGTTGATATTAACCTCTGAAGTTCAAAAGAAAGAGGGCATTTCAGTGCAAGAGTCTGATGCACATTTAAGCCTTTGAGAACACAATACATAATCAGGGTCATCTTTTCTGAAATGAAACCAGTTCTAAAAGGATGAATAGGTATCTGGAGACTGACCTACTTTACAGGTTCATCTTTTTGGAAGGAGCATTGTCCTGCTCTGGGTACAAGGACAGAGTGCCTTAAAGAGGAAGCTCCTCAGCTTGTCCAACTTGGTAACACTCTCAATTCTTACCTGCTTTATTGACCCTTTATATCACGGAGTCTACCTTGTGAGAAGCTAGCTAGGATGAACAAGGTATTTTTGAGGTCAGTTCTGGAGTCTGGCACCAATCCGACTACTAGAGTTTCGATGCCAGTGTCTGTTATGATGCCCAATAACGACTCAGGGTTTCCTTGTACTTCCTTACGTTTATGAGCTTTTAAGTTCCTATTTTATAAGTAAACTGCATGACTGGTGGTGGGGAGGGTTTGTCTGTTATCTCATTCCTAATGCTGTTCTGTTCCATTATTTTACTCTTATTCACGCTGTCATGCAGTTCCTGTTCAAACAGGACCTGACACAGAAGGACCATGCTCTGTCACCGACATTCTCAATGTCAGGAAAACAACAGTGGCAAAAGCAGTGAACAGCAGCAACTCATCTCTCAAATAGATGCAAAAGGATGTTTTCAAATCACAAATCAGAAGCGCATGGCTACTCTCTTCAATCAATACTTGTATTTCATGAAGAGCAGCTACTTAATACTTCTTTTTCAGTGAAAGAAAGAGCGACAGAGAAGACATAAAAATTATGGTTAAGTAGTTTCATGTCTCAGCAAAATATGCTGATTATGATTCTTGGCTTGGTAACTTAGTGTAATTAATATTTTTAATAAGTATAATATAGAATAATTAATACTAATGAATCTGGAATCCTTATTTGCAAGATTTCAGCTTAATCAATTTTTTTCTAAAGACAAATAAAATTGGTAGTACTGTTTCTAAAACTATGAGCAAATTGTCATCAGAGGAGAAATCTCCTGGGACGCTTTTTCATAGTATTTGATATGTAATTGTGAAAAGATGGACAGAGACTTTTCCAGTTATCCTTTACATGGAAGCTCGAGTATATCTGTAACCTAAAAGTCTGGTATATATTTTAAGATAGGCTCTTCAGATTGTTGAAGTATTTTGTTGGTGGGGTTTGTGTTTTGGGGTTTTTTTATTGTGTTGGGAGGGGTGTGTTGTTTTCATTTCATTTGGGCTTTTTTCACAGTGGGGTGAATGTTTATGATGTGATAAATAGTTTGCACAGATTATTTTGCTAGCATAGATAATAACTGAAGAAATCCCTTCCCCTGTGGCAAACATGTCAACTTCAGAATCATTATAATTTATCATCTAGCAGCATTTTAGAAACCGGGTTTGGGTATTCAAATGTCTGATATGTGTTTGTGCATCTACCAAGACTTTGGAAGCAAGAAACTTTGGGAACATAAAAGCACAAAGGACTAGCTACACTACAAAAGAACCCAACCTGCTCACAGCTTTTGTACTAATCCCCGCAAAAAACAAAAGTAACCAGAGACATTAAGTTTTTTTCAATGCGTATGAATTTTTTACTGAAATGCAATCAGCTCTTGATTTTCCAATACGAACACTTCAGTAAATAGAAATAAGACAAAAACGAATCGATTTTCATCATGAAGACCGCAATCCAAGCATGACTTCCTGGGTCTTATCAGAGCATTTCTCACATTTCATTCAAGCCCTAAAACTTCAAGTAAAATACTTAGATTGATCTGTAAAACAAACGAGAGATCAGCAATAAAACCAACACACCAACCAATGGACCACCTCACCAAAAGACCAAGGAAATATTCCACAGCTTTGGAAAAAAAGTTTTAGTCCAGAAGTCATATTCCATTCTCATTTATGGCTGACATAAGGAAACTATGTGTCCAAAATTAGAAGCAGCATTCTAGAAAAATATGAACACAGTGAAAACTAATTCAATAGCTGCAATGAACTGACTAGGCAATATGGATTCTCATATTTCCAGAGGACTTTTGAGACATTAACATCAGAGAAGAGTGATGGTAGACCTGAAAAATTTAAAGTAAATATGACTTATGAAAATCAATAGATTCATATGTTTATAGAGACCAGTACTTTCTAATCTAAAAACAGAAAAAAAAGAGGTCTAAGAATCTTAGAACTTTCTGGTTTCATCCTGATAATCATCTTTAAACACCAGAATTTCACCGTCTAAACTTAATTCAAGAAGGCATATAGGGTACTTTCTGATATAATTTAAGCTTGCTAGAAATAACTGACAATTTTACAACTCAGGGAAAAACAGACATCAACAATGAAACTTACTGGACGTTGCTTCTATTAGGCATAAAAATGCAATAAGGAAATTGCATGTAATTCAGAAAATTTGATTTAAATTCCAAAGTTACGCTTGCTTTGAAGGAGGATTTAGAGCATTTTCTCATGTTTTATACAGATGGGGAGAAATGGCAAATAATAAGCTTCCAGTAGCTTATTATTTTATGCTATACAGAAACAATTCAGCCTACAAGCCCTTTAGAAAGCTAAAAATTGTCAAAATGGGAATCTGGGAACTGTCTCGGTACTTAATAGCAGAAGTAAGGCCCTGTAAGAAAATTAAAATTAGCTGTAAACAGATTTAAGCGCATCTGAATCACTTGTTGGCAGTTTGAAATAAGTTTCCTTCCCTTCCTAATAAGTTCTTACCAATTAACATTATTTTACTTCTTGTTATCAATCACTTGTCACAATTGCAAGCTCCAACAGAAATTTATTATTCAACACTACCTACAAGCACAGTAACGGGGAATGCAAGGAATCCAGCTTTCCCTGGCCCATTTGCACAGGACGGGCCTGCTGTGCTGTGTCTAGGGCACAACGAGGGCTTGTCTGGAAGCATCTGGAGAAATAGAACATTAATGTTTACTGAGTGTAATTACCAGTTGTGCATAGTTCAACAGAAACTCATTTTCCCTTGACTTTCAAAGTAGGTATCACATCACCAGCACAAACTGTTGTTAGCTAATTATTCAAAAGAATGTGCTGGAAAAGCAGCTGCCTCTCTCGAGCAGCACAGAGTGGAGTTTTATAAACAATTCTCTCCGATACAGGTACCATTCCCCCATTTGGGTTGAAGTCAGACTGGGTTTGGACACTGACTTCAGAACACGACAATAAACACACATCACCCTCCAGGCATGTTATCACCATTTCTAAAATCAGGTACTGGATACAACAAACGATGCGTCTGTAACTTTGGGGATGTGTGGTTTAATTCTATCCTTTCATGAAAAGCAAAGCATTTGTGTGGAAATAGCATACAAGGAGAGATTAGTAGATATAACAAGTTGTAAGAGCAAGACTTTTCTAATAACACGAGAAATTAACAGAACATCAAGGAAAAAAAAATAAAAATCAGTATATTCCTTTGATTTTAAAAACAAACAAGAACAATGCCATTTCATTGCCATTGTAGAGATTGACTGCACCAGTCCCGCTCCTCATACACTCCCCATACATAAGCACAGAACTTATGCCAGAGAAATGAACGGCTACTTCTTGACTTTTGGTTGCACCCCAGACTGCCCTCATTTGGCCCCGATCACTTACAGTAAGGCTAGCAAGTAGTTCACCTGCAAGCACAGATACCACGAAACACTTAACATAGCCAAAAATTTACTTAGAATCAATTGGCATACTTTACAGGGGGAAAAAACAAATCACTTTTCAAATAGTAAAATTTTCTCAACTTTCAGATGATTCAGCTTAATTTGTTTTCAACCAATGATTAGCTAAGACTTTTTTTTCTAAATCCTTCTTCCATCCATCACGACTTCAATAAAATGCAAAGTTGTGAGAATATTTTCTAGAACTATCTAGTGGAACTGCATTAAAAAAAGGTGCAGATGATCTTTGACTTTACTGGCAGGCTACCAGGAGGAAAAAAATATAGCCAGAACATTGTCATCTGGACTACTGTGAATATAACCGGTCTACAGTCAAATGACCTTCACATATGTCCCCTTAATCAATCAGAAACACTACATTATTCTGTGTAACAACATCTGCTTGATTTAGACCTGGCCTGGACCTCTGAGCTCAGGCTGACAGGGAAAAGCTATTCCCATCACCTCAAACCATATTCATAGCTCAAAATACTGTCAAGTCCTCCTGTCAGATCTAATCCTTCAGTGGATTTCAGAAATACAAGAATTTTAAAAATGGATCTCTTCTTGGGGAAGGAACATGCTCCATGTGCGTGTTCTATATTAGAGACCTACCCACTGCCTCCTGATTTACCTCTGCTTCTGTGCTGTGCAAACGTTTCCCTCTGCTTATTTTTCAAGTGGCTTCTTAGAGCACAGCAGATATCCCCTTGAGTGCTTTTTCTTTCTTTACCATCACTCTTTTCTATACAAACAACAGATTGCTCTGCTGCTGCCCTTTAAATTTAGAGAAGAAAAATCCCACACTGCAGATGTCTGGTGATGGGAGACGGGTTGCTTCTTCCGCAAACTCACTGGGAAGTCAAATAAATCCAGTATTTCCCATTGTCCCTCTTCAGAGGACACAGACCTTGAATTTTCCTCTTATCCCGATCATGGTTCTCAGTCTACGATTTACAGACTGTTGCTAGAATGCAAGATCATCCTAAACACGCCTGAGCTAGTCTGCAAATTTTTGTATATTTTTATTAACAGCGCAGTGATAATATTGTGTAATTGTCTAGAAGGATTGAGGATTACTGGGGTTGAGCTTCCCATAGAATTGTCTAGTTGCTCTGCAAAATGATGACAGTCATCAAAAATAAGAGTGGTTTCAGTGCATACACCACAAATTGCATTGTCTAGACTTAGTTTCACTGTTCATTTTTTCATAAAAAAAAGTAGTATCTACTGTTTCAGAGAAGCAGAAGTGTCATCTAAGCAATAAAATTAAGAGTAAGGTCACTTGCGTCCTTGACAAGAACATGAAGAGCGAAGTGCTTGGAGATTTACTGGAACTGAACTGTAAGAGTACTTATAATAAGGCTACAGAGGCCATATACTACCTAAAATACTCTAACTTCTACTGTTATTTCAAAATGTTAATTAAAAAAAAAAGAATTCTGAGAAGCAGCATTTTTAAGTTTGTTCACATAGGAAGCTTCCACCATTGTGAGTTGGAGCAAAAAAATTAAAATTTTTAGACATAAACTGGGAAAGATATGACTTCCTAAATATCAGGACTGCCAGTAAGACTGGTTCAAGATGCGTGTACACATGCACAGTACCCAAAATAAAAGTATCCTTAAGGAGCAGCTTATGCATACTTATACTTAACAGAAGACACAGACACCTAAAGTTGTAACAACTAAATAAAATTAGTAAAGGGAACGATGAGGAAGAATCTGCTCTTATTGCCAAGACAATGAATATCTTTTCAGCATTACTCAACAAGCAGGGATAAGACGACAGTAATTCTGCACAACCAAACGAGCCACACCATTGAGCAACCAACCAAGGGGTTGTTCAGTTTTTGAAAAGTTATTTTAGGAACAACTTCTCTATCCTGAGTAAACCTCTCTCTCTTCTTCCCACAGTCCTCCTCAATAGAATTTAATAATAAATAATGAAAACAGCAATAATAATCATAAAAAATATTATAATGGTAATATTACAACAATTGGTAATAAAAACAAGACAAAAAAGAGGTCAATCTTTTAAAATACTCTGCATTATTTCCACAAAATCAGTTATAAATCAAAGTAAAATTAGATCCTAGACTGCAAATATTTTTAATTTTACATCTCCAAAATCAGTACTTTCAAACATTTCAAGGTTGAAGGGTTTTTTTGTTTGTTTCTAGATTTACAAATATTCTAAAGACCAGTAATTTCCTAAAAAACTTGCTTAAACTAAAAACAAAACCCCTCCTGCAAATCTGTTGCATGGAGAGCCACAAGGCTTTAAGGGTGCAATAAAGCAACAAGTAGAAAATAATCTGATGAATACCAGTGGAGGAAAAGGGCAGCAGAGAAATGAAGTTTTCACTGTTAAAAGTAATAAAACTTGTATCAGAGAACTAGAATGTAGTTCAGTAACACGGGTCGACAGTTATAAACATAGAGAAGTCTGCAGGTTTGATATTAAGTGGGATTAAGCAGTTTTGGAATAATGCTGCAACATATGGCAACATATATCAACATATCAATGATCTGACTGAATTTCAAAGATTAACTAGCAAAAATCAATGTTAAAATTAACTCTACTAACAGGAATCTAGAATCCTGAAAAGCAATTTTCATACAGCTTCTCTGCAGATTTAAAACAACCTCTCTGGAAGTCACTTTTGACACTGTCTCTTGAGCAAATATTTCTTATTTCTCTCCAATAACAATTCTTAACTTCTGAAAAGATACATGCTCTACAGAAAAGCAGTTTCTGACAGATCACAGGAAAAAGGATTTATACTTCCATACCTCTATTCACCTCAACCCTCTTTTTGGGTTCAGGAGAAAGCATGTTATATGAGAAACACAAGCCATCAGATTTCTGTCACTTGACACGGGACTTGTACCACTTTTGCTCGGTAGTCCATCCAAAAGCATTTTATACAGACACTGCTCAGGGATTAGTTCAAAGGGGTCATATAAACAAAACAACCTTCTGTCACAGAAGCATCTGTTATTGAAGAGAAAACCTGAGATTTGCAGAGAACACTAACAGTATGCTATGTGCTTTTTTCAGACATATGCAAAGGGACATTTTTAGCTGCAGATTCTCCAGAATCACAATAACCATAACTTAATTGTTGGGTTTTTTGCCCAAATCCACACTAGAACTCCCCACACCAGAACTCCCAGTCATCTTTCCCCCTGTTCAAGTTAACCTGCTCTAAGTGTTCAATTCTTCTAAACGTGCAGATTAAAATTCAGCATAATAAATACAGGCCACAGAGAAGAAATCCACAAGAAGTGCCAGAAGGAGCCTAGAGAGCCAGCTGCCTCTTGAAAATCACAGTATTGAGAAAAAGCCTCTCAAGCTGCAAAATTCCTCATTGATGTCAGTTTTTCTGTCCCTCCAAAGTCCAAAGATTCCATATTTTCAGGGTGAGCTAAGTAGCAGGTATTCTCCTGCTTGTCAAGAGACCTTCCAGCCAACATAGCTGTCTGTGTGCAGAAGCATCTTGAGAAGGAAGGATGACTCAGCTCTGCAGATACCATTAACCAGCAAACAAAAAGCTATGCAAACACAGTTCCACAGTGTTGAAAAACATATTTTTTTACTGGAGTATTCTTCAAATTATTTGACTTTGTTTCTATCATAATCTATTCTTTAAGAACACTGTGCATATTCTTTACGCACAGTTTAGTCGTCAAGAAGAACATTAGATTGACTGTTCTGGAGGTGTAACATTCTCCAGCCACAAAATAGATAGCTAAAAAAAATAAATCAAATCAGAAGGGTTAATCTCCTGATTATTTTGCCAGAGAACATTAAACCTGCTCCAATATAAGACCCTCCAGCAGTGAAAACACGCCATATTTCAGTTGCTAATACTATTTAGTCCTTTGTTTTCCCTCAAAGACAAAAGCGTAAAAATATATTTTTGTGCCAAACGTAACAATTTTACTTTGTGACCTGAAACTTTAAGACTGAAGAATACGTCAGGTGATACTATGAGACGTGACCGGCTTTGGCCATCTTAAACACATACTCCCAGAGCCAAGTACTTTAGCATCTAATAATCCTACTTCAGCCCTCTTAATTTAATATACCTTCATGTTATTTAAATCAGTTTCTCAGGAAAATAATTCATTTCTTTGCTCCCCTTCTCCCTCCTTCCCCCGGTATGATTTTACATGTGATTCCAGCTTTCTGGAGGAAGATGACTGAATAAATTTAACATACATATCGCTGTGCTTTGCAAGATATCAAGCATTTCCTTGTTACAATAATACTACACGTGTCTTGCCCAGATTTTTTTTTACCGTAGAATACCTCATAAACAGTTAATCTAATAAACCAGTAGTGCAGTACTGAAAGATTCAACTGTTTCCAGAAGTTTCATTTAATTGCCAATATATTTCTGCTTTGGTTCATCAGAAGTACTGAGCAGCCTGCCAGAAACAGCTGTGAATTTGACAGGAAGGAGATGCTCCAGGAAGACTGTTTCAAATCCCCAAAAGGAGGGCGTAAGCAGTTTCATTTTGCAATTATTTTCCTCTAGTTCTAAAACTAGTCTCTTCCTGTTTTTCCGAGAATTTTTCATAATGCCTTTCCTACTCTAGAAGAAGTCGATGGCTTAGTCGATTTCCAATTTCAACACCCTTAACAGCCAGTGACTTTTTTGAAAAACGAAAGCTTATTTAAACCTCTGGCTATGATTTCTCAAACTAGTAAAACTGTGGTCAGGAGCCCACACCACAAAAATAACTTTTCCGCCTCCTTACCCTCTAACCACTTGGTGATCGCCAGTCTGCCGACCCCGCTACCTTCTTCACCTCTCTGTTCTCAGAGAAACTTGGGTCAGGAAGCTAAAAAAATGTAAGAATTTTCTTTGTTATCGTCAGTCATTGCATACCTCTGGGATTTAAGGGACATTAGCTACAAGCCATACTTTCACTACACAGAAAGAGAGAAGGCAAACGTCGGGAACAGATGAAGTGATAGAATAAAAGCCAGTCAAGTGCTTTGATGACAAAGGTTATGGAAGCGTGAAGGAACGCTCTTACACCTCTCATCAGTAGGGAGGAAGGGGCTTTGAAGCACAATTTAATGGCCAAACAGAAGTCATGAACTGACCGAAAGTTTCAGTTTGGGTACAACAGTGACAGAAGACAACACTGCCATAGATCACACCACAGACAATTCTGACGTGCAGAAAAAAGACACTGATCAAGCAGCAGACCTTTTAAAAGACGCAGTTCTCATGCCCCAGGCTCAGTTCAGCGCTGAGAGAACACCCTAGAACCTTTCCTCCAGAGAGGGTAGGCTCTGCTCTGCATTTTACAGATTCAGAAGCAAGATCAAATCTAGCTCTGAGAAGCTGACAATACATGCCGGATTAGCAGAATGAGGAAAAAAACCAAATATATAAAAAACCGATACTAGGATATTTTAAAAAACACTTAGAATTAACAAGGCATTCTTTATGCTGCTGCATCTCTCCAAAGATAAATTTAAAAAAAATGGGAAAGCATGATGAAAACTGTAAAATAAACTAAAATTAGATATCTTACTCTACGCATTTTTCAAAATATTCACTAGGAAACCCCTGTTTCTTGTTAAAACCAAAATTATTCAGGCCTGTTTTCTTCAGGGTATGACCGTAGGCCACTGCTCACGTTCTCACATCTTCCTTCTGGGACAGGTTATTCTCTGCCTCTGTATCACACCCGCTTGGCAGTGCGTATGAGAGACTCCTGTGACGGCTGTCCCACCTCGTGTGCCACAAGAGCCCTTTGGCCGATGCAGAGCTCCACGTGCGAGACGCAGGAGGAAGAAAACCCAAAGAAAGCTTATGCTCCACAGACACATCCTGACCCCCCCTGCCTGTTACATCCACGTATAATCCTGAGACCACACAGACTAGGGGAAGCCTCTGGAACAAACTCTGAAGCTGTCAGCAAGCCCTGGTCCGTCATTGTCTGTACCACTGCTCAAGCAGTGAGGTTGCCAGAAGCTGCTAATGAAATCCTTTCCCCCATTTAATGAACATGGTAAACAGTAGATGGAAAATATCGCATGGAAGCCACTAAATCAGGCACATAATTTGCTTACTTAGCAACAGCACGGCAATGAAAAGTTTCAAATACATATACATGTATATAAATATAAATAATGGGAGGAAAAGGACCTTTAAATCGTCCGTGAAGCTCAATCTCTGCTCCTGTTTTCCAGAGCCTGATTTATTAATCTAATCTTTAAATTTCAAACAACTAACTTTCCACCAAAAGGAAACAGATCATGTAAAAGAATAAACAAAACAAAACCAAAACCCAAAACAACCAAACAACCTCAAAACCAAAAAGCAATTTTGCTCTGTTTCCATTAACTTTACGGCCGCAGTAGACTTTGATGTCACAGACAGATCACGTTTCTAGAAATAACGGGCTCTCTGGATAAAAAACACTTTAATTCCCAAACAAAATTACATAAAAATCAAATGCAGATTATATCAACTTCTCCTCCAAATTATGCCATGAAATAATTTTGATAGATTTTTATAAATTTTTAAGTAATGTTTACTTCTGAAATGTAGGAACTGCTTATGACGTTTCTTTGATCTATAGTGAATTTTTTCTATTTTCATTGTACTATAGAATGCACCTGGTTCACGTATTGACATCTTTTGATGTACTGAAGCCTTCATAGAATTTTTGCTATGCATCATATTTTTTTTAAATATGGATAAACAAATATATGGAGAATATTTATATACTGTGAGCAGCAGATCACAGGTAAATTCAGTCAGTTGTTCATGAATAATAGAGAACAGAATTCTGATTGAAAACAAGTTTTCATGTGACAGCATGCACCTAAACCCAACATTACTTATAGCAGGAACCTGTGTTCTCAGCGACATACCGCCTGTAAATTCTCCTATAGGTACACTCATTGCCTAATATACATGACTCCAATGTTGTGCACGCATACAAGGTACATTTTTCTCCCTCCTCCTCAGCAGAGAAAATGAAAGGGGGACTTCAACCGGCGTTTCCATTTCTCCTCTGAAAGCTGCAAGGAAAAACCAAGTGCCAGCTCTAAGTCTTGGAGAAAAGAAGTGACAGATAAGCAGGACTTCTTTCTTCCCAGTGGAATCCAGGCCTGCGCTCTCATACCATGACACATGCAGTTGCTCTTGATGGTGTCCATACAGCCCTGTTCCTGTAGAGAAGATGAACCTTGCCCGAAGTTCAACACCACTTTAAAGGGGACCACTCCTTCCCAGACCGCTGGACCTAAGCCAGGAAAGCTCCAGGTGAGTTGCTCCTCTCACAAAGGAGACATCTGTTGCAAAGACTTTTGTTGGCAGGGGCGATTAAAAAGATCTCTGGCAATGCCTGCTCATTTGAGTCACCAGGGAAACAAATCCTTGACGGCTGCAATCAACTCATAAACAGAACTCTCACATTAGCCTCATTTGAAGCTTGAAGGAATGACAGTAATGGCAGCTCTCAAACAAGTGGCCATCACCAGGACTGGCACGTGGGTGAGAACCTGAATCTCAGGAGCATAAGGACAGAAAGCATCCCTCTGAGAAGCTTGTAAGATTCAAAGAGAAAAGGAAACGATGTCAACAGCAACAGCATCACGCGGCACAAAAACTCAAGAGGCGGGGCAGGAGTGGAACGGGGGGAGCTGCGATTCCCCCACATCAGGGTAACGGAGGGGAAGGGACCCTGTCCGGTCTCCCAGAAAAACATGCACAGGTACGCACTGGGAGAATGCACGGACTTTTAAAGAGAAGAGTGTGTGACACAGCGGTTAAGAGATCAACACAGACCTATTAATAGATTGTGTTAGCATAAGCACTTAAAGTTCTACACGTCAAATGCACTAAAAATAATTTAAAACACCGAAATCTTGACTAATGTCTCATACTAAACTTTAATGCAGGTTAATAACAGAGCCAATAGCAAAGGCTTTTCCATACCTTTGTGGAGTATCTTTTAAAGTAAATACAAAAAGATAGTCAAGTTCTACAGAGCTTACAACCACTTTTATGACCTGATCATATTTTCAATTGTGTTAACAAAATCTGCTGCTTCTCCTCATCCCTTTCTTGGTTAAATAATTAGTTACCATGGAAACAAATATATTTCTAGTACAGACATCAATTTGTGACATCGACGTTAATGTGAAATGTCTCCTCTTTCTGTAGATACACAGGGACATCAGTGACCGTCAAATATACTTCATGTTATAAACAGCTTCACACTGTGATGACAAAGAATATTAACTTTGGACACTGCAAAGCTGTACAAATAATCAAA
Organism: Arenaria interpres; assembly: GCA_013399435.1. Taxonomy (NCBI): domain Eukaryota; kingdom Metazoa; phylum Chordata; class Aves; order Charadriiformes; family Scolopacidae; genus Arenaria; species Arenaria interpres. Next base: position 418,932 of record VXAK01004322.1, read on the forward strand.
TAAGAAAAAAGAAGCTACTATTATTTTTCTTATTTTAAGTGAAACGTGCTTAGATTATATTAAGCAAGCATGTAATCTTCCTCAATTTACAGCTATTTTAACAAACTAAGCTCTTTTGAAAAGTGACTCACAATCAAATCTAGGAGGGAGGAACCAGGAATCTCTTGGACCTACAATGACAACAGAGTACCTGGCTTTTTCATCTCAACTACTTCATACAATCTGGCTGGCTGGTGAAAAGAAGATGTCTATAATGCCACCTCGGGAGACTTTAAGTGAGCAATCAGAGCTCTTTCATCAACTCCTCTCACTTGCAGATATAAATGGCCCTCAGAAATACGGGGTGCAGAAGCGCTCATGTCAACATTTACCCTCCCAGGTATTCCTATGCAAATAAATGCACACTGCTAGATGTATGAGAGCCGGTCCCACGAGTAAGAATGTGCAAGCTTACCCCTTAATTAGAACATAGCTTCCTGTCATTTAAAGACTATTTCATATGCAGATACAGTAAGAGACATCTAAATGAAATCATTTATTCCTGCGATTATTTCAACATGAAAAGGAACGTCAAAGTATGAAACTATGACTGAAAACTGACATGGCTTTAGGGTTGTAAATACTACCCTGTATTTTCAGAATTGGAACTGTGTAAATACAGTACTTAATTTACTTTTTTTGGCAAGGAAAGGGAAAGAGATATAATGATTGGGAAGGTATGAAAGAATACGGTGAAAAAAGAAATCATGTTTTGGATTAATTTTGCATAAGATCTCTTTAAAATATTTAAAGCCTCCACAGTTTTGGGTAGCTTTCTCAGGCTTATTTCTATCTTCCAAATCCTTTGTTTTAGCTTGAATTATCAATTAAATTACAATATTTTTCCTGTAACCTATGTAATGGATAAACTGGGAAAAGAAGAGTAGAAAGAAAAAGGAAGTATACATACAATTTTTTTAAAAGCACAAGTTTACTCAACACATTTCTTCAGAAGCTAAGAAAGTGAATTTCTCTAAAAGAACTGGAGACAGAGAAATTGCTGTATATAGTCCATAGTGATACAAGAACAAGGTAAATGCGTGCATGGGTTGGAGATCCCAAATCAATTCTTAGATTTTTATTTTTTTAAATAATGTTTTTAGAAGAGCTTAGTCACTGTTGTGTTAGCTCGATTAAAATGTAGGCAAGAACTAAATATATTTCTTTTCAGACATTTTCAATTATGGCTACAGCAAGTTCCCCTGAATATGTTCCTTTAAGTTCTATGTCATCATGTAAATCCCAACATATTAGGCCCCCTCAGTTGCTGATACCCATAAGCTCATTAACGAGGAGGATCATGGATGACACATACTTCAGCAAGCTCCCTTCTCCCCCTTTGTTAGTATTGCCAGTAGTAAAAAAACTACCTTCCCTCCCGCTCCAGGCATTAAGCAAAAGACCCATGGCTGGACTTGACCTTAACCAGTAGGGAACAACCCTCTAACACAGGCTGTTACACAAGAGGAGCTGGGACATGAGAATTATTTTCTTTACATGGCTTGAGAAATTATCAAAAAGGCGTGGCCTCATGCAAATTGCAACAAAACAGAAATTAAAAGTAATTGTTTTGCTAAAGTATTGGACACAGTAAAACCGTTGACTATCTACCCAGACAAATCCATACTGAAACTTTCAAATCAAGACTGATTTCTGCAGCACTGTACACTAGATCGGTTCTAACTCCTTCAGTAATCAACCAACAATTAAGAAAGATTCACTGTGTAAGGTAATACATACTAGCAACGACAGGACTACACACAAGGTATATGGCTGCAAAAACGCAAGCACTTAAATAAGAGCAGCTCAGTAAGTTTTTGTTCTTTAGCCTGAAGTTACCAATGTTCCGCTGGAGCCCATTTCACTTTTGAATATGATCCTCACCCCGAAACATGACCGTCGCATTTCAGCAGGGTGATAATTTCAGCTGCTCTCTCAATCATTTGGTTACATTCACAGTGTGACTGCATTCAAATTGTGACCAGGGTGAACTTGTTAATGGCATAATATATATCACAAGTGACTACCTAGCCATGTCCTGGTGTCTGTCTCAAACCTGCAACCTAAGAATAGACTTTTTTAGAGATAATACAAAAATAACTATTCACCAGAAACTGTCTCTAGATGTTGCTAGAAGGGCATTTTAGATTTTTTTGCCTGCTTTTCTAAGAAAAGACATCTGACAATCACATTGTGAAGTGCAAATTGGCAGTTTAAGCACCCATGACACTGTTGGGATGTCAGTCATACTTGATAACTTTTGAGCTGATTGACCAATTATAACCAATATGACAAAAGCACAGCAGCTTCACAGACCATTAAATTCCTGATTGGGGGGGGATGGGAGGGAAGAGATAGGGAATTAGGAGAGTGATAGAGATATAAGATCAAAATCAGTGCGCCTTGCCGCAGAAAAGGCTTCCCTGTCAGCTCAATAGTTCCCTCTTCAACCAATCAACAATGAATTAACTGGAATTAATTACAGTGTCTGTTATCTATTATTCAGCTAGAACACGGGAAGGGTTCGAGAAAGCTGCAGTTGGAGGTGGGAGGAAATGCACGAGCCTGTTAACACTTCAGGAGAGCTCAGAAAATAGGAATATGGTGCTGAAGTGTAAGAGACTAACGTAAAAACTGCAGGAAGCCCAAGTCCATTAGTTCTCTTTAGGCACAAATCAATCTTGTAATCATCTTCCCGCCAAGCATTCTAAGATGTTTGACAGCTATTTCCTTCTCATAGAGAAAATTCTCCATGGAACCACATTAAAAGCAGTGTTTTCAAAACTAAATCATGGGATAAAAATACACTGATAGCAGATGCAGACATATGCCATCATTATCTGTCACACGCCTATCTCATTGTTTCAGAATTCCATCACCTATCACTTAATACCATGCTTCGCTAATCATCAGTCTCATTGAGTGACCAAGTTCAATGGGCAGCAAAACAATTTTTCCCCTCAAGAATTAGCATAATAAAAAGAGGATACGTGCAATGACTTATGAAATACACGTTTGTACAAAGAGAGATTATATATGGTAAGATGATAGAAGGCAGGAGCAGAATCATCAGGCTCAGCAGTTGGAGTAGATGTGGGTATTTCAGAGGCTGAAAAGGCACTTCACCTACAAGATGGAAGGCCTGATCATTATTCCTTCCTTCCCCACCCCCCTTGTTTATTGTCAATCTGTATTCCTCTGAGGAAGGCAAAGACAATGAAAATGTAACTATTCAGGAGGACACGGCAAGAACACCCATACTAATGGATTAGCATCTCATTGAGCAAGCGGCTGAGACATTTTGGAACGACAGAGAAGCTGTGGCTGCCCCATCCCTGAGGGGTTCAAGGCCAGGTTGGAGGGGGCTTGGCACAACCTGGTCTGGCGGGAGATGTCCCTGCCCAGGGCAGCGGGGTAGAACTAGATAATCTTTAAGGTCCCTTCCAACCCAAACCATTCTATGATTCCATGAACAATGGCTCATTCCAAAAGAGCCAGACTCTGCCTTGGCCCATGGGGAACGCCATTCACAGGACCCTGTGGATAAGCAGAATGTTACTGAGGTTCTGTAGTGAACAGTTTCTGGAAGCTGGAGTCCTAAGAAAACACTGGTATGATAAATGATGACAGGATGATCAGATAATATAGAAGGCTGAGGAAGGTGGAACCGGCCAGTGACCAGGCAGACAAATGATGTTTCTGGGCTTGCTTCCCCTCAGCTCTTCTCTCCGCTCACCAGCAGCCCTGCTCCTGAACTGCGTGAAGGACCCAAGACAGCCGTTCCAGTGCTGCTTTAGCCCAGAGACAAAAACAGGAGATGGAAAGGTGTCAACAGCCCCTTCCACCTCCTCCTGCCCTGGAACATACTTGGGCCTCTGCACTGATCTACTTCTAAGTGCCTCTGTACACGGGAGCTCCTTCATATGCCTCCCTTGCCACTTGCTCTCTAAAAATTCTCAGATATTCCACAACTTGTGTTTACTTTGCAGTGATGATATACTCCAAAATGACTTAAGTCCCATGTTGGATTAAGCTAGTTTATAAAGGAGCTCAGTGGGGTAAATTTCCTTGGCAGGAATTTAGGTCAAATTCAGTTCTACCAAGAGCGCTCAGTACTTGTCTGTGAAATATTTATACGTGGATGAGGCATCTATTTTGACACAAAGAGAACCAGACACGGGCAAATATCTATGATCTGCCATCTTAAGTGGAGGAATAATTCTTCCATTTCCTTTTGGACTATAGTCTGTTTGACAGCTCAAGCCCAGAATTCACAACACTTTGACACTAAGCCAAACTGTCACACTGACATTTCTGTGTCCGAGTAGCCCGGAATCTCACAGGTAAACTGTGAAAGCTAAAAACCAGGGAGTGAAAGTGTGAGGCTCGTAACTGCGACAGTAGACAAACTCTAAAGAGTCACTTTGTATGACCTCTGCTTTCTTATGACTGGGGGCAGCATAAAGCTGGGAAAATTGCATGGAATAAAAATCCACAGAACTTTTTGCAGACAGAAGAAACATATGCTCTATATAGTAAAGAAAAAATTACTCATATGTGGTAGACTAGATGAGCCAGACATTATTTAAAGTGAAATATACCCTTTAAATCTAGATAAAGAATGCAGGAAATACATTTATGTTGTCATCTTCGTACACTGTTGAGCAGGCAAGAAAGAACATATTAGAAGTCTGAATTTTCTCAGCTGATTTTTCTTTTGTACTGGTAGAGAGGGAAAATGTATAGGGACTTTTTAGGGTCAAAAGAAGAATTGAGACCTACTGACCTCTATAATTACAATTTATTGATTTAAGTGAGGTGTTTATGTCCTGGCAGCATATTTAATGCTGTTAACATTTACATAGTGAGATATATCTCATTAAGATGACACTCACACTCTCAATAATTCCCATTTCTCAAAAAGAAAGGAAAAAAAGCCCTTCTGGTTAAATATACACACTAGGAAAATTTTAGCACTTCAAAAGGAGCTAACAAATGTGGCTCAAGAACACAAGCCTGGAAGACAAATCACATGCCCTCTCAAAGCCCAAGTAAAGCTGAAGTTCCTCAGACAAAACAGAAGCACAAAAGCACATCTTATCTGTAGTGACTCTTTATCACCTCATTTATTCAAAATCTTCCAGACACAAAATAGCTTCTACTAAAAAGTAGAAGGGCTCAAGATATTTACTGGAAGCATTAAGGACCAGCACTTCAGGAGATAAATTTTGTCAAGTCCATGAACTAAGAAAACAAGTAAAATTTGCAGGAAAACAGAGCAAATCAGAAACTGGGTTAAATGTTCATTTTAAGCTATTTGTAAGCATAAATTTTGTGCATTATACAAAACCAGGGAATATGCTCAAAGGCATCAATTACTATTTCATGAAACACATCAGTATTTTGTACTAGTATTGGACTTTTCACCCAAGAATATCCAGATGTTCACAAAAGAAGAAAAAGGTTTACTATTGTTTTATGAAATATAGAGAAAATAGGCATAAAACCACAAAAGAATCAAAGTCTTTCAACAGGACAGTGAAAGAATGAGGAACAGATTTCCACCTTGAATTTTTGATCTGCTATTCTTAGAAGATGATTTTTCCTAAAAACTTTGAATAAAATTCTGAAACAGCTATACCTGATTTAAACCAACAAGACAGTCTGATAGGAGTATATCACTTCCTAAAGCTCTATCTTCTAGATAATCTTTAATCTCTAATTATCTCTAAGATAATTCATAATCTCTTTTGCTCCAAAAGGACAAAAGGCAACAAACACAAAGTAAGACACATGAAATTCTATCCAAAACAATACTTTTTTTCCTCATGTAAGAGAGGTCAAAAACTGGAACAGTTTTCCCAGAGATACATACAAAATCCAACTGGGCCCAGTCACAGGTGACATACTCCATCTGACCCTGATCGAGCAGGGGGTTGGATGGGATGATCTTAAGAGGCCTCTTCCAAGCTTAGTGATGGAAGCTTGGAACTTCCATCTTCTGTGGAACTTGCGATGAAGCAGACATCGGTCATCCATTTACCATCTCTCATATTTAAGAGCCTTGACCAACACATGGTATATATAATATGCTGAATATAATATCATGACTAAAAACTGAATGCAGTTTCCTCAAAATTCCTAAGTGCCAAACCTTTCTAGAGTTGAATTCACTTTAAAACACAAACAAAAAATGACCCCCTTCTCAAGATGCATCCAACTGTTCCAAGTACTTAATGTTTTTTAATAACAGATGCTTCTCAGTCTTCTGAAACCCACTCTGGGTCTCAGAGTTTTACCCCAGATCTGCAGAGAAATTTAAGATCAATTTTGTAATCATTTTTTGCTAAGCACATACTTTACATTTGCATAATCTTGCCCAAGTAATCTGCTACTTCCTACTGAAGATTTTGTATGCGGTGTTTGTACCTGAGTTGGCTTTCCACAGTACGATAGCCCAACCTTGAATTTTAAAACCAGTTTATTCAGGTAAGCAGTCTTACAATACACATTTTACAAGGGAGAGCTGTCAGGCATGGAGGAGCTGAGTAACAAGCTAAATCACCGGTACAAATAAGAACAGCAGAACTACCTGCTTCAACAGTTTAAATAATTGCGTGATGGATGAGGAATAGAAGAGGCATATTTTCCTTAAGAAGCCATGCAAGATATCAGAAAAGACTGAAAACCGAAATTCTCTGCTGATCAACAGAACTAGTCCAATTTCAGGGTCCTCATGCTGTTGCTACTCTGTCCTTCAGCGTAACCTAAAGACCGTCGCTAAAGCAGAGGAGAAAATGCATAGAAAAGTTCCAGGCTCATTAAATTCTTGGCCAGAATGGATAGAAATACCTATGGGTGAGTACTACTGGAGGAAGAACTTGAACTGGTGACCTCACATGAGCAGACATATAGTTTACCAATTCCCAGTGTTAGAATTTACAACATGACCCAACTTGCTGTTTCAGCAACAGCAACCAAGAACTTTAACTTGCAAACAAATACATATATCTTAATCCTCACAAGGTATCTCAGTTCAATGTGTCTATATTCAAATACATAAAACAAGAATATGTAACTATGCATGCAAGATCAGCATCTATTTGATTAAATCCAGTATTTAACTTAAATTAACTTCAAGGAGTGAAGGTCACAGCAAAAGTTAGCAGGAGTTTGTTAATATTTTCCAGAAATGAGTATTGTGTGAAGAGACTCTGCTGGCTACCCAGCTGTAGAGCCAATTTGGATTATTAGGATTTGATAAAGAGTGACATTTTGTGTTCAGGAAGCGTATGACAGGAACTGCCACGCACCTTGTCACACTGCAGAGACACCACTGCTGATACTGCTGAGAAAACAGATATTGCAACTGTTCCCAGACACATACATGCACCACACACACTAAAATAATCCACAGTAATGTCTTCAAATCAAAAGGTTATTATAAAAACTATTATGTATTAGAGGCTTCAAGATTTTAAGATTTGTATATTTTATTCACTGAAGAAAAAGGTAAAATGGAAACTGCAAGACACAGTCTTGCACACATGCAAGACCTTTCTTCACTTTGTTTTGAAATACTATACTAATTTCTAGCTCTCATGGAAACAAGCTCTGTATCTTGAAATGACATATGGCACTGGACAGAAATGCACGCATTGAGTAGAATATACACATGATTAGCACAAGTAATAATTGCAACTGTTTCAGTTTATAGCTGCTATACACAAAGAACTAGTCCAGTGCTCTGCAACATTACATCATACAGAAAACAAACGCACACAACAGCTCAGAAAGTACACAGGTTGCGTGTCAGCCTTTTATTTTCATTAGAGCTCAACACAATTGAGAATTTTCTGTATGAAACCACAAAAAATCTGATTCCAAGTAATTTGTAAACCAAGCTACACAAGCTGAGTATAGCAGGAGAGTTCGGCGTTTCAAGTCAGAGTATTCACCTTACATCTCGGATTTATTTTACCACGGGCCGCTCACGTAAACCTTCAGCAGGACTACCCTGAGAACACAAATGTGTTACTGACAAAATAACATAGAGGCTGTGATCTAACTTCACAGCGCAGAGCCTGGCTATAGCTGGACACTTAAAGACCAGCCCCATATGACCAGTGACTTAATTTTTGCAATTTACCTAAACTTCCACAGAGAAGACAGCCTCAAGGAAAACTTAGGTCTTTTATAGGCAACTAACAGTAACTTACATCATGCACCTTTGTCAAGACCACCCGAAGTCAGGATAGTCCGTTTATGCGGACTACAAAGCATTTAGGTGATTAGAGGCTGAATTCTCCAATGTGACCTATTTTATGAGTTTCCATCAGTACTGAGCAAGCTTCTAAATTAAGAAGTAGTCTTAATGCTCCCTTTTCAGGCTCTTTTTAGTATGCTAGATTTATTCCTACACAAAATCTTTTTCTTTATTTTTAATATATGGTTTAGTATATGTTGCTATAAAAAGCTTTTAAAGAATCCAATGAATCTTTTACAACAGACTATGCAACTTCCATCAGCTCATATTAAAACATGATTGTTGTAAGTACAAAATGAATTAATACGTTAAAGTTCTGTGTACTACATTAAGTTAAAGAATATTTGGCAGATGTATATTTATAGCAGAATTACATAGCCATATAAATTCGTTGCACAATAAAACGTCTTCACATTCAGTATGTTGCTATTCTATTCCATTTACGTAATGATTTGTAGTTTCTAAAAGTTGTTAGGCATTCTAAAAGCCAAAGTATGAATGGGATTACAATCTATCCTAAAATTTACTGCATTCAGTAAAGTAGCAGAGCACTCAGGCTTTGAAATCATGTACTGCAAAGGCTGTTTATTCCGCACATAAAGTCTTCCAGGATATTGTACAGACGAAGATATAAGGGCTGCAGTGGAACAGACTGCTAAACAGCTCAAATATTAATTTATTAGCTTCCAAAGTTGTGTTCAGAGAGCATACAGAATGAAATGAAATAAAATAAATGAAGGATTGGTTAAAAAAAAAAAGAAGGTAAGAATCTGGCATAACTAGTTGGCTGTTCTGCAGTTTAGAGTTTGAGTATTCTAAGGCTAAGAGTTATGTGAATGGAAGATGAATGTGAACAAATGGATTTATAAAGTAGATTTTTTTAATACATATCATTAAGGCTATTTCATTTCTCTACACTCACATAGGCGAAACAGGGTAAAAGCAAGTAGAAAAGCTTTAAGGAGAAGATATTGGAACAAAAAAGGGAGCAGGAAAAGCAGCTTTGTAAAAGATTATTTCCCCTCCATTAACCTGCCTAAATAGCATGAATTTCCTCCCCTCCCCAAATTTAATGATAATCAAGAAGCCATATTCTTGCTTCCACCTACTGCTTCTTCCACATAGTCCTTGAATCACAAGCAGAAGGAAAAAAGTACAAGCCTTGCATTCATGCTGGTGTATCTCACCCAAGAATATATGTCCTGAAAACCAAATATACATTTCTAAAACAATTATGAAAAAAGTTCTTCTAAAAGGCATCAAAGTTAAATCATATCTATTGAGATGGAAGCATCCATAAAGCTTTGGATTTATGACTTTTAACATTTTTCTGACACCCGAACAGCTGGTGGGCTTGTTGTTGTTGGATTTCGGTTTGGTTTTTTCCAGGTTACATAAAAGGCTTGGATATTAACTGCAAGGTAACACACAACAGCAACCTTAACGTCCTTTTAATTACATAAACATTTGAAGTAATATGCAGTACAGGTAGACGCGTTTGCAATAGCTTCGTTTCTGAAAACTCCTATAGCAAATGACCTTACATACGGTACCATTTCTAGGTAGGTGTTCTGTATTTGAAGGTGGAAGGCAAGAAGAGGAGGAAGGAGGGATGTGTCCTGTCTCAGCTTAACTCCAATCACAAAGAAACCGGATCACTTAAGTTTCCAGCAAACAGCCCTCATTTCTTAGACACTGAAAAGCAAAAGCGGAGAGGCAAGGGACTTGCCCAAAGGAACAGAACCCTAGATCTAGGGTGAGATAACCTAAAACTCAAGTCCTGTATTTTAGCCACATTTTTTTCTCTGAAAATTAATGATGATTAGTTCCAAATGAAGGATAGTCTTCATTGGGTGATTTTCCAGACCCTGCAGCTATGAACACTAACAAGACAGCCAATTGATATTAAGAATGCTGCTGGCTTCTGTAATATGGGCATCTGCGTGCCAGGAAGTGATCTGACAGGCCAAATCATATTATGTGTTTCACCAAGAAATCAAAAGAAATCTTTGTGCCAACAAACGTCTGGTTGGAATCCATGATCTGGCCCATAGATCTCTTCAGACCTCTCAGAATCTAAATAATAAAAGTTTAGTACTTTGCAATGGCAGCACCTTAATCCTTTAACAAAAAGCTACTTCACAACATGAATTGTGTATTAGAGATGTACTTCCAGTTTAATGAAATGAGTCCGTAATATATATATACACACTATGTAACTGAACCAACCAGCCTGCATTGTTGCATTGCTTGTTCAAGAGGCAGCAGCTGCATAACTAAGACCCGTAGTAATCCCCTGCCTCTGATGACAGTACTTTAAAAAAATTTAAAAAAAAAAAAAAACCAAAACATCTCTCTTAAAGTAATTCCCGTGCAGTTGATACCTTCTGGGCCAAAGAAAGATTGTACAGCACCTGTTGCTTCTGTTGCATACGCTACAGAAAATGCATGATCAGAACAGAAGCGTTCAAACTGCAGGTACAGCGAGTATCTGAGAGCAGTAGTAGCTGTGACTGTCCCCAGATTTGAGGCACAAATGTCTTGCATTATGTGCACTGAGATTCCTTGACTGGGCACGTCAACAATAGGGATGTTTTTGCAAGTATGGAGTATTGCAAAATTCAAGATTCACCACATCAAGGCACTGACAATTTTCTTTCTCTGGCAGGAAACTGGGCCAAGTTACAGCATCAAGAAACAGTCTGTTCAGTCACAGAATACTTCTACATGGCAAAGCATCAGAGGTAAAAAGACAGGAAGTCTTTTTTCTGCTAGAGAGAGATTTTCTTTTTTGCAGCAAAAGAAGATCAACTCCTGATGCTAAAAAGAAACCAACTTCAAGCAGAAGACTGCACGAGAAGTGCTATCAAAAGCCAGTTTGATGGGAGAAGCTTCTTGTTTCTTACTAATGCGGAGCTACACTCCAGTCAAAAGCAACACAGATGCTTAGAGCACTTACATTCACGGAAATTTGTCTGAAAGTAATAATTATTTGCCAGCACAACATGCTGTTCCCTCTTAGAAGCACAGAGAAGCCACACAAGGGTTTGTATGGATACAATACGGGAAGTTTTCAACAGGAAAAACCACTATACCAAACACATCATGCGCAGTGATAAGGACTGACTGATTCCTGTGGATATCCTGCACAAACTACAAGCATAGTAGTCAGTTACACACCTTCTAGACCAAGCATTAATGAATTGCACTAGGAATACTGTACCATAATTGAAAAACCAGACCAAGTATTTAGAAACTGCCATAAAAATCAAAGCAACGTCTACTGTTTCCCTCTTTCAAAACCGTATGTAGTTATTACCATGGTATATTAGGGGTAAAGAAATTTAATAAGGATCCAACAAGTTCAAGGTTTGCCAATGACCATATCCAGAAATCCAAATGAAAAAAGTCTTTTTCTAACAAAATTTCTGGATTATCTGCAGAGAAAACCGGTGCAAAAACTGATGCTCAGTTGTCCAGATCATTCTAAAATACATGCCAACTTTGACAGTAACAACAAAAAAGAAACCCAGTGAATATGGTTCCCTTAGCAACCAGTAAAATATTACCTACGTCATTCATATTAACATTATTTACAGCACCCTATAACTAAGAGATACCAATTCACAAGGAGCATACCTATCCCTCATTACACTTGTTAGCTTTGAAAATTCAGTGATTCTTTTAAATAAAGGCCTACTATTCCCATTTAGTTCTTTCCTGCAAAAACTAAATCCTGCCATTTTGTGCCAAACTCAGTCTCCATTTTGTTTCCGAGTGCAGTTCTGTTTGACAATGACCATCAACTCAGTTCAAAGGCACTTTTGACAGGAGTGAATCTCCTTTTCCCATTCTGAACACACTCTACATAGAAGTGGTGTTGCCCTCGTTCCACTGAATTTCAGGTGGGCATCTGTTTGTAAGATTTCTTTACAAGCTAATTTTAGTAACAGGAAAATCCTTCTCACCCCAAGGTATGGTCCCAAGGGATTTGTGGTGCCACCTCTGCCATGCACTGGAAAACGTGGGCCAGTTCAGTGGGAGAGACATCTCACCAGTATACTACTGACATGAGAGACATTAAGAAGCTGTAATGAATTACCACCATTTTATAACTGAGGCCACTCAGGAGAGACTTATGTTTATTATTTGTGGTAATAGTAATTACCACACAATTGCCTCAATGTTTAAAATAATGAATTTCATTCCCTACACAAGTTATTTGCAGTAGTGAAGAAAGTAAACGTCTTGATTTCTACAAACAAGCAAAGAAAAATATATGAAAACCAATACTTACAATGAAGCACCATTAATACTTTACATATTGTTAAGCAACATTAACAACTGTTTACAGCTGAACATTTAGAGCAAGAAATGTTGGAAAGCTTTGAGTTCAGAGAAAAGACATCTGCTGAAATTTCACTTCCAAGAAACAAGTAAATCCTTCCCCCAACAACCAAAATATTAGATCAAGTCATGTTTCTATCACTTCAAATGCCCCGTTCTTAAGGTACCAGAGCCAGGATTCACAGCAGAGAGATATTTCTGCCTAACTTTTAATAATTGCGGAAGCGGATATGTAGGAAAACATGCAAAGGAAGAACTGAAGAAATCTTTTCCTGATTTCCAAAATCAAAAGATGCACGGACATCATGAGGAAAGTTGAAATGAAGTTCTCAATTTTCCAAGCACTTTCGCCTATCGCTTCCTATTGTACGCATAATGCTTGCGTGTTGTAAAAATCCAACTTAAGCAACGTGATCCTATAGTGATTACAGGCGTTATTACAAACTGCAGAAACGTCAAAGATGAGCACACTGCTTCCATTAGTTATCACCAGAACATTGATCACATAAGGGTTATAAACACTGAACCTCAAAGTGTGGAAAAACATTATGTTAATTGTGTGTTCTAACTGCACAGTTAAGATCAGAATCAGGATGACACCAAGATCTAAACCCCATACATAAAGAACAATTAAGCAAAGCTTGAACTAATATACTGTGAAGTTTCTCTTCCCAATGGTCATTTCAGATGAATATAGGGTTTTATAAGTAGGATGGATAAACTGAAAAAATTTTAAAAATAGCGTAGCTCTTCAAGCATCTTCTACATGAAAAGTGCTGTTTTCTTATTGATTAATTTATTTTTCGCTATTGATAAAAAAATAATTGTTCTCCTTCATGCACTTAGGAAATATGAGTTTAAAGAGAGAGAAGGAGACTAAAGCGTTCAACAGCAGATTCGTAGGCGTTTGCTGAAACTGGGCCAAGACATACGAGTTTTCTGATCAAAGAGGATAAAACTGGGTTTGGGGGGAGAGAATTGTTGTTAATGAGGCTAACAAAAAGTGACACATACTAGGAAGAATCAATAGCCTAGAGCACCTCCTTATCAGACCCAGAACAATTAGAGCTCCCCTTTGCTAAGGCTTTATTCCGACGGCATGTGAAGAACATTCACTGCTCTCCAGATCAGCTCCAAGACAAAGTCATTGTTTTATCATAAAAAAACAAATAGGAAGCCAAGTTTCCTCTACTTCATGTACCAGCTAGACATCCATTCTGGCTACAACACGCTGCATAAAACGCCACAGCTTTTCTGGTAGAAAACTCCAGATCAACGATGCCCAGTGAGGCTTGTCCCACAGGCAAAGCAAGAGCACGTTTCTCAGGAGAGGCATCCTTAGGACTCACTAAAGAAGAGCTCTGGAGACAGTCAGGTCAGATTGCCTCATTCATCCTCGCTTCAAAACATTATTTTCTTCTTAAATTATATGTAAAAGAAAGAGTCAAAATACTATCTTCTTCACAGTAACTTTTTTAACAATGGGCAAATGACATGGGAATGTAAGTCCCATATTTTCAACAGCTCTTTAAACTATTTGACATCTCAAAATAGACGTAGTTCTTCTCACTGGTTTCAACCAGCTCTTTCAAAGTCACTGGAATGGCTAAGCACCGCAAAAAAAAAAAAGAAATCTACAAGAAAAAACATTGCAGGATGTCTCTGCATCTGTCTGTAACTGAATGGCATTATGAAGTAGAGTCCAAGTTTGTCTGCTTTATTGAAATCTGGCTTAATATTTTTTTAACAGCCCTAGGTTACCTATATGCTTTTACACATAGTCTCTTTCTGCAATGGTATTTCCTTTTCCAACAAAAATGCTGATTTCACACCTGACACAGTGCATTTAAAATAGTTCAGTAAGAGAAGAACTAGAAGGGAGTCTATTTAGATCCTGTTCTCATTTGTTTCCCTTCACTGCTGTTTAACACATCCTAACGCATCCAGTTGTGGGGTTTTTGGTGTTCTGGGTCTTTTTTTTTTTTTTTTTGACACATTTGTTAAACACATCCCTCTCTCATTGTGTTGATCAAATGATTTCTCATAACCCCTAAATTCCTACAAATCCTAATGACAAAAAATAATTTTCAAGATGCACTTCAGTACAATTCTTTAGGAGGTGACAAAAAGCAGAGCGAGATAGAAAAGGTGTGAACTTCAAATGCTTTACTGCTAATCCTAAATTAAACATAGTGTTGTGAAATTGCCTGAGTGTCCTCCCCTCTCCTTTAAAAAAAAAAATCTAGATTTAAAACAAAAAAAAAAAGTATTGGTTGAACTTGAAAGGTTAATCAGAGAGAATTACAATATCCCTTCCCTCTGTGCAGAACAAATGAGCAAATAAATAAATTTAAAGGCCAAATACTCTAACTTATAAACTTAGTATCTCAGTTTTTTAAAAAAGTTATTTTTTTAGTTACTTTGGGGCAGGGGGAGGCAAAAGATTGATTTGTTTTTTCTACTAAGCTCTATACTGTAAAAGCTCAGCAGAGGTGGATTAGCAGCAGCCCAAAATAGTTGTCTGTATCAAACAATCCAGATCTTGTGTTTCTACTCACACTTTTCACCTCAACCAACTTTGTACGTGTAGGGATTCACCTACACTTGCGCTACACGGATACACCAGTAGCTCTTTCAGCTTCTGTGTTTAGCCTTGTCCTTCAAATCCAAGTTAAAGGGGCAGATTTACAATTTGAAAAACAAGGTGCTTGAACACACCAACAGCTTTGGTGGAGCAGACCCAGAAGGCTGCAATAATTCTGCACATGCTTTTATACAGTTATTGGATCTCCTTCCTCGAGAGGAATGCTCGACAAGGGACAGCATGTGTTTCCACTCCTTACAGGAATTTGATATAAGATTTGCTAGAAACCACAGCAAAGGCAATATGAATCGATATATCAACCATGCCGTGTTCTTATTTCAAGCGAGCAGCAAGGTGATCCCTTATGTAGTATGACCATTCCATGCAACACACAGAGGCATCTTTCAGCTGACAATAGTAACATCACACATGAATCGAAACTTAACAAAATATAACAATATTAACATAAATGTGTATAATTCACCTACAATAGGAATAAAAAAAATGAAATATAGAAAGTCCATCACTTACACACCTAGTTCCAACATGGCCTTAACAGAAAGTTAGTTACAAAATCACCAAGGTCATGAAAAAGACATGACCAAATACTAACTATTCATGGCTAATTAACCCAAACTATTGATCAACCTTAAGTATTTACACCCCAAATATAAAAGAAAACCAAACGCTTCACAGCTTAAATGACCCCCCTAAATACCAAGTCTATAGCAGATCATGAGAGCACATGCTGTATTATAACTCAGTAAGTATACGTCTTTCAACTCCTATATACGTCAGATACCAAAGCAACAGCAGATCGCAGAACAGGCAGATAACAACACTTAAAATGATGAACACCGCATGCACATAGTCCTTCCCTGTAGACTTTCAATATTTTCATATCTCTTAAAGCAGAGATTCATTGATATGATTCTGTATAAAATAACTACTACTACAACCACAGGGAAATTTCCAAATCACCAAACAAATTTTGGAATATAGAAACCACAGACAGAAACCAAGCTACATTCCCAGATTCGTACAAGAAACACATTATTTTCTGCCACATATCAAGTGAATTACACTTTTTGAACCTATACAAGCTTGATGCCTGTTGCACTGACCCTTCTCTAGTTCATTTCATTCGAATTATGAACAACCTGAACCCACCACGTCTTTGTTTCGCTTCATTTGTCTATACCAACATGGAATCATTATTGGCCATGTACAGGAAAAGAAACACACACAGGACATAGATTTGCTAGGATTCATCAAGCCTCTTTCATGAAGTCTAGCTGACTTATATAACTTTGAGGAAAACAGATTGACAAAACAGAACAAAACCGCAAAATAATCACCATGGCATAACCTTATTTTTAAACATTAACAACTTATAACAGTATGCATTATGGTAAACATTAATCTTGTTCTCTGAAAGCTGTTTTTAGGAAACACGTTTACATTCAGGCTGAAATTCTGTATAACCTTAAGCATGCTACAATTGAAACAAGAAAAATTTGGTGTCTCAGAAATACTGCATCATCCTCTGTAATGACAGCAAAATGGTTGAAAGATTTTGCAAGCTGTATCTGATCCATTCAAATTTAGAGGCAGAATCTTACAGACAAGAGACTAAGCCACTTTAGAACACAGAATTAAATGGCTGGGTTTTATTTAATATCCACATAATGCTACTTTGAAAATAAATCCTTTATTCTTTTGCCATTAGAACAAGAGAAATGCAGATTTTTCTCTACTGGCTGTCAAGTGAAGTCCCTTTTCTTTTTTCTTATGTACATGTGCTGTGTGAAATTCAGCAATTTCATTTCACAGGGTGTCTTTGGCATTAGCCACAGTGTAATGTAACTGGAACTACTGAAGTTCATCTGATTTCACACCTAACCCATGCAGCCTCACAAATTACACATTACTTCAATAAAAAGAAACATAAATTGCCCAAGTTCTTCTGGAAACAAAGCTCATATTTCTTTGAGCTTTCTGATCAAGACAAGCTTGTCAATGAACATATCATGTGCTTATGCTTTGTAATAAAATGTCCACATAGAACCAAAATATTTTCCTGTGCTTTCATAAATTTTCTGGGTCAAGATTTTTTTCTGCCCTCAGAAAACATTGTATAATAGCGATATTTAAAAATCATACTTCATGCACTTCTGTTTCAAAACAGTGGAAAATTAACATAAGGCTTTCAAAAGTGGAACCAGATTTTCTGTCCTTCAACCACGTGCATACTTCTGTCCACCTTAATTTCTTCAACCAAATGTGAAGAAACATATTTGGAGGAGACTATACAAGAGTAGTTTCTAAAGAACAGCAGCTTTTAAAGTGTTCACAATTCCTTCTAGAGCACCACTGCATTCTGGATTTTATCATCCCAGACTCACGCGCTCCTACCAACCTGTTGCCACAAATCCTAAACTAATCCCACCTGGTTTTGACTGTTTTTCAATCTTCAGCTCTGATGCTACATTCATTGCCCCTGCTTTTGAAGCCCTTTTGCTCCACACCTCATCCAGAAATGCAGATCCCAGCAGTGGTTCAATCTTTGTGCAAGGTGCTACAGAGTATGCAGCAGGAGGAGCACAGAAGCTGAAAGCTCATCCCAACTAGCAAGCGAATTAACTCATCCTTGCTCAGCTGTTAAAGGTGCCCGAGTACAGGCTCTTACCTTCAAGCTTGTGCTAAACAGAGAAATGGCCCTCAAAACATTCCCATTTATTTCTGGGTAAAACACTGCATAGCCTGGGACCATAAAACCAGAGCACAGATTTGAATAAACAGAGGTGATGGCAGAAAGCTGGGAGGAGGCAACTGTTCACTGCTCAGCTTTTGTTCATTAAAGACTATTCTGCAGCACATTTCTAAAAACACAAGAGAAGCTGTGTAATGAATTCTATCATAGTGATTTCAGTTGCTGAAGGATCTTTAGAAAGTAGTCTGGGGGGGACACTGAAGCCCAAAAACACACAGATCAGTCATCACGGGTAGGGGTAAAAAGATGTAGGGCCATCAGAACATATTAATCTCATAGGACTAAATTTCTATCCCAAGAAAAAATATCCCTAGGCGAACTCTATTTGAAGGATATTCACTGCATATACCTTTAATTACAAGTCAACATACGTTTTATCCTTTAGCCACAATTTATTTTCCTTTTATCACTTCTGTTTTGAAACAATGTGCTTTCCCACTTTGATCTACAGTCCACACCATCAGGTACCCAGCGCTGCCATCCCACTTCTCTGCAACTCCCTTTTCCCCTTAACAGTCAATCAACACAAGCAAACACAGAGAGAGAGGTGGCATGAATTACAGTTCAACTACTGCCATTGCACATGTGAAAAGACAGGATTTTCAGGAAGAAAGAATAATACATCAGTAAGTAGGAAAAAAAACCTCAAAGAAAGAAAAAGAAGGTGGTGTGTCTATTCTCTTACATCTCCCTTTTGAGATGCACATCTTAGGTTCCTCATTTGTTTCAGCCTTCACTTCTGGCTGGGAGAGCAGCTCCACTTTATTACTCTCTGGTATTTAATACCAGTAAGCTTTCTATTTCACCACCTTCTTCGTACCTACTTCCAGACACACATTTTCAGTGGCAGTTGTTCAGTGGCAAAATGATGGGGACAAGAGGACCAACATTAATGTCACAGAACAGACCATTACATTCCTGCTGTATCCTGAAGCACAAAAAACCTCTCTGCATCCAGGAACTACGGATGCAAGCAGTGGTTAACCACAGACACTCCCCCCCTTTTATAACAAAAAGTGACGAACATCATCTTCCCAAAAAGCTGATTCTTTATCTATATCAGTATTTTTTCTTACAAAGCACGGAACGAGAGACACTTCAGAGGAAGAGAAAATAACCTCGTGGATAAACACCCAATGTCACCTTGAGACCTACAGCTCTGCATTTCATGCAAATAAACTTTAGTTTTTCTCAATTTGGAACCAGCTATTTAAACTGATATTGAAGCACACTGATGAATTTAATTAGACAGTATACTGCCTGAAGTTATTAGGAGCACATACGCTCATGCCCTAGGTGACACATTCACTGTTTTTATTATTATTGTATGATAATTTCCATATCTTTTTTTGTAAGAAACTCTCCCTGGACTGAGTAATTGGTAGCTGTTCATGCATGTTTTAATAGTCTTCAAAAAAAGGTTTCCCAACAAATGCTAGCTAGTAGGAAAGACTACTTGAACTGCATTTATTCCTATGGCAGATTTCCCTAGTTGGCCAATTAATTACAAGGTATGAGAGTCGTCTTAAAGTCACTTCAAAAAAGAAAAAAAAATCCACATAACTTGAGACAGTTGTGGTTCACTGTTCTTATCTTGAACTAATTCCGCTACTGTACACAGAATGGCTAAAAATGTTCTATTAAATATTTCTAATACAAGGGTCTGAGTCATCACAACTAGCAAATATGGCTATATATCTACACAGTAATTTTTCCCCTCAGTCAACTAACACAGGTCACTTAATTAAAAGCGATGGCACAAAAGGTTTACATACTGTGCCTGCTTGTAACCATGTGAAACGTATACTGGTCTATACGTACCGTACTCAGAGGAACTGAAGTTCCCCGAGGAAGTTACAAACCAGCATGACAAATAAAATGTCATTGTAAGGAACAAAAAAGTGACTGTAGTGCAAACATAAAGCTTATATGGGAACAAAAGACAGCACTTGACTCAACTTTTATCACTGAAGACATGTCTTCTGCAATGTTAATTTCTGTAAATTTCCAGCTCTTCACACTGACATATTTTGCACACAGATGTAACAAAAATAACGGCAACAAATCAGTTTCAACCAGAACCTTTATAACTGACAAGTTAGACTTGCACATCCAGAGAAGCAAAATGACACTCCAGCTACCTGAATTACAGGACTGAACACTCAATTAATTCTTTTATTCTCTGCAGGTGTAGCAAGAAGTCTTCCTAACAGTACGAAAACTTTTGGAATATTGAAGTGGAATTAGTAATAAACATGCTGCAGACCCCCTAGCTCTCTGCCAGAACAGGTCAGCAGTACAACACATTACCAGTACAGGAAAGAGCCCCTGTTTATGCAGAGCAACGGTGGCATCTAATTTCTTGACTTTTACTTCTACCACTCTGACCATCCCATAACTTTGAAAAAGCTGCAGCAAACAGGGTCATTAGAAACGAGAGTCAACAACCCAACAATCATCAGAGGCTTGTGTTTCGTTTGGATTAGCTAGAGTTTTAATGCATAGAGGAAACCAAAGTTCCAACCTCCAGAACTGCAATTAAAATGCTAGTAGTTATGTTTCTAGACGCTACCTCAACAGCCAAAGAGGCAATAATACGACATTTAACTTAGGCATGATTTTGCTCTACTTGGGAATAATATTTCTTTTTGCCTATGCATGCTCTTTGTAGCAAGGAGAAAAGATTACTTCTAAAAAGAGAAAAGTAATATATTCAAAATGTAAAGGTGTGAAAAAAGGTATTACCAGATTAATACAAACAAATGGACCAAAAACTATCAAACTAAAACAGAGAAGTTCACTGGTGGAACCTCACTTGCACTGTCAGCATTTCATCTGCATTAACAATTGATAAACAACTGTCTTAAGATGGCACTAGTGGCAGAGGGGAAGAAAAAGCAAATTGTACAGAGCTTTTCTGGACGTGCATGGTATCGGACAGTGCCTGATGAAACACAGCAACTGGAGAAGAAGTTATCTAGCAGAAATCCACAGCATATACATATGAAACAGAGGCTCTTGACTAAATGTTCTGTTCTACTGCTTCTCATTCAAGTGTCTGTAAAAAACAATACCCAGAGGTTAAGTTAACAAGCTATTTCCAGAAACTCAACAAGCTAAAACATGAGGAATGACCCAACAGGAGCTGCGAATAGGGAATTAATTGCCTGTTTGAATATGGCAGTGAATCCAGTTCACTGAAACAGGCAACCTCCTAAGCATGACTGCCCTCTTTCTTAATTGTCCTTTTTTTTTTTTCCCCTGCGCCATTTTTGTGGTAAAATTCTGAGGTAATTTAATTGTTTGTTTTCTGGCACAAAAAGGTGTCGCTGCACTTATCTTCCCTCTCTATCCTGTTTTATCAACCGGTTCTGTCCCCAGATTTTTAGCAGTGTATTTTCTCCTGCTCAGTACAGAAGCCAGAGGGGATGAATGGAAAAAGAGTATTAGTTTGTTATGTTGGTTTTTCTTTTCCCCCATTTTTATTTATTCAGTAACAACAAAGCAGCACTGAGGAAAACTATTAAAGAAAACATCCCAGAAATAAATTAGAGTCTAAATGAGGTTGACATTGTCAGTAAGCTTAAACAAATTACAGCACTTATTCTTAGAAAAACAGTCCTTTCCAACAGACAATGCATCAGTACAATGAAGAACATACGTAGCGTGTTGTTGAAGACCGTTTCCTTGGCAATATACACCAAAATCACATATCAGAGATATTACAGTTATTATGAAGTTTTTTATCAAAAACTAAAAATCAATAATCTGCGACCACTGAAGCTTGCTGTAATGCAAGCCATACAGTATTTCAGAGACACACAAAAAAATAAAAATCTATAGTAAACATTTCAGTAGTACAATTATTTTGTGAAGAGAGAAGGATAGAAGGGGTAGCTGCAATAGCTTCCAACTCTAAAGCAGAAAGCGATGCACAGTTTGCTAATAAAGTTATCAAAAAATTGTCTTTGGTGCCTGAAAAACTATGCTGGCCAAGAAATACATAGAACAGGGAAAGAGACTGAGTCCCTTCTGTGTGCAATCACCAGTGCCGTGGGGCTTTTCCTCCCCGCATATTTGTAGGGGCTATTCCATATCAAACAGCATTAACTTTCATCTGGATGGTGCGCTCTTGATTTTCTATGCCAGCAGAATTCAGATCTATCACCTAATGTGTAACTGCTCACTACAAACTAGCAAACTCATTCCGTGTGTGGTAAGAGCTGCATTGCACCTTGTCTCCCTGAGAGTACAATGCCTACACGTTAACCCGATGTATACTTCTTTCCAATATGACTCGTATCTCATTAAAGCCACTCTCCTTCCACTGCAATTTTATTATTTTCACTTTTCCCATTGGCAAGCAAAGCCTGTATTATTCACCTACCTAACTTACCATAATAGCAGGATAATTTTCTCTGTAGAAACATTAAACATCCACAGTGTTCACACATGTACAGGTATAGCGAGAAGTGCAATAATGTAAAATTTTTAACAACGTAGGATATTTAAAATTTCCTGATATAGAAAGGATCAAGTCCCAATTCCATGTTTTGAAACATGGAGGACATGAATGATTGGCAGAGATAGATACTGCATTACAAAGGAATGATGCATTCCACCTGATGATCTTAGATTCCTAATGACATTGGATACCTTTTTACTCTTTTATTCTCTACCAAGGAACAAAGCCCTTGTTTGCATTTTTTATTTTTTTTTCCATTTACTCCATAAGTAAGTTTTTCTAGGAAAAGCTAAGTGTAAAAAAGTGAAAAAAATCATTGAGTAGCTCTATTAATTTTGAAAATTTAAGACTGTTCTCAGAACAATGCACTACACATAGAAAATCTTATTAATATCATAAATATCCACCTTAAAATCCCACTAACTAGAATCATTAAATGACAATGTAAGCTGTCATCGAACAAAACAAAATCAAAACAGTTTCCAGACCGAATGTTGTTTGGACTTCAGTGTAAAACAACAGAAGCTGGAAACCAATTACACTTTCATGACTTTAAGTGCAAACCTTGCATTTTAGGATGGCATCCTTCTTGGTATTTCATACAGGGTTTTATTCAACATTTTTTAAAATCCGCATTTTTCTGTTAGGAGTTCTGAGACCATAATTTTGCTTCCAGGGAGAAAAGGACAAAAAGACCTAGAGATGTCTCACAGCAAAGCGTTGTACTCAGACTCATTGAAGATGGGCTGCCTGACACAAGCAAGCTTCTGAACTATCTTAGAAGAACACAACAAATCTATTCCATCCTGCTCAATGAAGTGGCAAAGCATCGCTCATGCTCGTTCTTAAGCAGAGGCATTAACGCTCAACACGTTACAAGGTGCTCTGTGAGCACAAACCATAAATTTAGTGCATGGGAATCTCAGCAAAAGGAGACTTCCAGGTTAATAAAATGAAAAAAAAAGCTGGCAGCTAAGAGCACTTTTTAAGCCTTAATGAGCATGCTAATGACCCAAACCAAAATGAAGAAACCCATAACCCTAGACTCTCATTAATTCTGTACAAAATATATTGGCCAGAAATCATTAACATTGTGAGAAGCTCCTGTAGCTGTAGAGGTTTTAATCAACTCTCAAATCTTGTGTAATTATACACTTATGGCACAGGTTATTTTATTTATTTGGATTTCAACTCCATAACAGAAGTAACCATCTCGAATGCTGGATTATTCATCTAACTAAAAATTATTACAGACCTGATATATTACTTCACTTACAAGGTAAGCATAACTTCTTATGGATAGGAAGTCCAGTTTTATGCATCTGTAATAAACAGTTGTTGTGTTTCCATGGTACAGCCACCTCAAGCACACACACAAAAACCTCCAAAAAACCAGAAGACAGTAGTACGTGATTAATCCAGCTACTCTAAATTTTCTAAGGTTTAGTGACACCACAATCAACTGATTTCAAGAAATGAAAATATTAGTTATTTAATATACAGTTTACAAGATACTTTTTACTACCCATAATAGTGTTGATCTTTCGGAAATCAGAGGAACTAGCAGACTTCAGAGAAAAATCCCACCACTGCTGGAAGCACGAGGAACATAAAGAACAGTTAATCAGCCAACTACCTTCTTTCATTTGTGGGTGTGTGAAAAATCATTCACTCTCTTCAGAAAGAGAAGAAGAAAATGGAGGCAGAGGAATCCCCTTTTGATTGTGTGAAGCCCACGCAGGAGTCAGACACAAATAGTGCTTATGCAATAGCTTTTTAGCTAAAGAAAAAAAACAGAAACTAAATCTCCGTATCAATACACTAAATACACCTGCCTAAATATGAGGCATATATATTACACTCACCCAAAACGTGATTCTCTGCATTAGAGAATCATCATACACCTACATTTTTCCATGAAGCTTTCCAGTGACAGCATTCTGCAAAATCCGGTTATCAGGGCTTTGCCTACTTGGGAAAATACCACTCCACAAGTTCTGTACATACTAACTAGTTGCTAGACATGAAAGCAGTTTTCATAGCTACATGTACAAATTTTGAGTGTGAAAGCTGTTCATTTCCTTATTAGTCAACTGTATTAGCCATGTCTATTGTCTTTTTGTCTATTAGCCATGTAGCTGGCAGATCTTAAAGAAGGCATTCCCATTTTTTGTGTCACAGACAAGGCGAACACAAGTCTGACATAAGATTCTACAGGCTTTCAAAAAGAAGAAAGGAATTCCGCTGCATACCTTGACCACCTCCACAACGGAAACTCAGTTTCTCAGCAAGCAACAAACAAGGCAAAAAGGACTGGAAGTTTGGATTTACAGTTTTACATAAACAAGTGATAGCAGAAAGAAAGAATACTGCAAATGGCAGTTCATTTTGGATACTCCAACTTGTCCTGACACTCTCCACAAGACTCTGACCATGGAACCAAATGTGATCCAAAGTTGGAAGAATTTGGAGAGATGTGTTTGTATAACAGCATAAAACACACAGGTAGGTAAAAGCACATTGCAAAGATAGAATCACAAAATGACAGAATTGTCTAGGTTGAAAGGGACCTTTGAGATCATCTGGTCCAATCATCAACCTAACTCTGATAAAAAAACCATCACTAAACCATGTCTCTAAGCACTATATCAACCCGTCTCTTAAATACCTCCAGGGATGGTGCCTCAACCACTTCCCTGGGCAGCCCATTCCAAGGCTTGACAACCTTTTCTATGAGGAAATTTTTCCTAATATCTAATCTAAACCTCCCCTGGTGCAACTTGAGGCCTTTTCCTCTTGTCCCATCACCTGTTCCTTGGGAGACTGACCCCCCCCGGCTACACCCTCCTTTCAGGGAGTTGGAGAGAGCGAGGTCTCCCCTCAGCCTCCTTTTCTCCAGGCCGAACACCCCCAGCTCCCTCAGCCTCTCCTCACAAGACTTGTGCTCCAGACCCCTCACCAGCTCCGTTGCCCTTCTCTGGACCCGCTCCAGCACCTCCA
>VXAK01004322.1:444639-557123 GCA_013399435.1 Arenaria interpres
TTTCTCCAGGAGAATGCTGTGGCAAACCATGTCAAAGGCCTTACTAAAGTCCAGGTAAACAACATCCACAGCCTTTCCCTCACTCACCAAGCGGGTCGCTTTGCCACAGATGAAGGAGCCTGCATAGCAGAAGAAGGAGAGAAACAAATGAAAATGCCCCAAAATTAGCCTCTGGGTGTTAAACCAGGTCTGTAACCTCATGAACTTGTAGAGCTCGTAAGGAGTTGTTAAGGCTTAAAAATAAGTGTGAGAAATCTTTGCCTATACATTTTAAATTTGTATTTGCTCCCTCTGAGCATTCCAATTCAAAACTGTTTATTTGAAACAAGAATGTTTTCCTAGAGATTCTCCTAACCCACTCCCAGCCCCTTCTCCATGTAGACCCAATAAAGCTCTATGAGGTAAATAAAGACTCTAATCTGAACACCACACTAACAACAGAATTGTTAGCCAAAAATCACAACACAAAGCAAAATCCCCACAATTCTCTTACTCCTTGATTCAAATGCAGAAGTCTAACCGAGGATACATTGGGCTGGCAGGATCTTTCTGGTAACGGTACATGGAAGCTGGAAAGCACATAGCTCAGTTTCCTGATCTTAACACAAACTTTCCAGAGATGTTAACTTAAAGAAAGAAATAAAATCTCCTTTGTAACTGAAGTAAACTGAATTTTCTCTGAAGTTGCCGAGACAACATGAGATCTTGAAGGATGACAGCTTCTATTTCAGAATTTTAAATAAGGAACTCACTACAAAAAAAAAAAAGCACCTTTTAGAAATAAAATGTTACTATTAACAAGCAAATCCCCAGCTTCAGAATTCCCAGGAAAGTAATGAAAACTCCCTTCTAATCATGCAGGGCAACCCCAATTCATGGCAAGTCAAGTGAATCTCATTATCACATCTTTTACACAGGACAGATGAGGTTCCACCTCCCAGCAGTAACCAGGAACCAGTGGGCCCCTTCACAGGAGGAATGAATTTTGACAAATGATGACCAAGGGCTACCATTCTGCCAACAATGAAGCAGCTATCTGGGGATCCTTGGAAGAGAACGGCTCTTTCAGTGAAGAGAAGATGGCCTCTTGTGTGAGACTTCTTTTTTTATCTTTTCATGATCCTAATTATAGCTCCCTATGTGACAAAGTGAGATCAGGGATTTTTAAATTACTGATTCTAAGAAAGACTTCAGGAAAATAAAATCATGAAATTTAAATTCAGTTGATTCAGTAAATACATGCTTTGGGGAAATACCAGTCATTTCTGTCAGTTTTTTCCTCTAGGATAAATGCTAAATATTTGCTTTAAGAGAGACAGGAAAAAAACCAAGATATAAGTGGAGTTTTCTTGAATAGCATTTCCCCAAGGAAAAAGTCAAGGTCTTTCATAATTGCTCTAATTGTTTTTGATGTTGGGCAAGACAAGTGATAAAAAAGGGACACAAAAATGTTGCATTTCAATATAAAAAAATATATGGCCTCCAGCAACACAACTCTGTTTATAGTTCGATCAATCAATCTTTTTAAAAGTGCTTATTTTTACCTTTAAAGCAAGCATTTTCATCTAACGAGATTAGCAAAGCTGAAGCTGCACCTAGGCTGCAAAACACTGGCTCTGTTAGGTCTTCACCCCTACAGGGAAAGAATCTGGCCCCAAGGCACTAGTATAATTGATATGGTATATATAATTATATTCCACTTCTGAAATCTGCCTTTGAGTTTGGGTGTGAGAATCCAGCCCAGGGAAAACAGAAGGATATGCAGAGCATGAAAGAAGGAACCATCCTAGGAATGCTTAGGTGCAACATGGAAGCAGTGATTGAGCTGCAGGGAGCTGAGGACAAAGACCAGCTCCTGGAAATCCCTGCAGCCCCCCACCAAGGGACTGTGCTGGCTGCTGGCCTCCCCCCACACCGGGGCTCCTGCACCCCACTGGGGCCCGACTGCTACAGTCGGGACAGAGCACCGAAGAATGGGCAAATCAGCTCTACAAGGCAGGATGTGACTACATGCGATGAAAACACCCATCTAACAAGTACACGCGCTTTTCAGTATTTGGATGATATTCGGCATTTCTTTCTGGAGACATCCTGAGGCAGGTAAGATTTTCTTCTGTGTTCAACAGTCTTTGCCTCAGAGGGCAAAAAGGGGATAAATACAACACAAGATGGAGAACAGGCAGCAACAGAAACTAAACCGTAACCCTTAAAAGTAATACAAAGTTTGGAAGAAATGACCGAGCCGATAAAATATACATATTGTACAGCAACCAATTCACAATGGGGTCATGAAGATTGAGCAGCTCCAGGCACACCCATCGTGCAGCTCACCACAAGTAGGGCTCATGGCTCATCTATTTTATAGTCAGCATATTAACTTCTCTTCTATGGTTCTTTCCTCCCTTCTTTCCAAAAATTACAATTCTTCCCCTTCCTCTCACCTCCAGAATTCAGCTTGTCCATTAAAATACCTGGACAGCTTGCTGGCAAGCAAGTATGGAGTGTATGGAGAGATGCAACTTTTACAGAGTGAAATAAATAGTTTTCTCTTTATTTCATCCAACAAACTGCTGGCCTCAGCTGCCAAGGAAGAAACAGCTTTGTGTCTCTACTGGGAAGTGTCCACTGGGATCTCATTTTGTGTGGAAATCCCAAATTCCCAAGCATAAGCCTCTGAGTCTGACACAATCCCAGTCTTTATGGGGCCACTACAGAAGGATAAACTGAATACACTTAACTCAGCTGGAAAATTTTACACCAGAACTCATCTGCAAGTTAAAGTGTAACAGCAACCAGCCATCATCAGAAGCAAAGGACAGGGTCTCCGAACTATTTATTAACATTACCAACAGCATTAATCTAGGAAAGCAATGCGAGCTCCATCGTATGAGTGTTTTCTCTGCCTCTGCTGTTTGTTTTCACCCAATGACCTGCTGTACCATATTTGTGCCTTGTTTCTTCCACTGCGTTTCTTTTTCTTGGCGCGTTGTCCCAGCACACACCAGGCTGTCAGTTCTGACATCCCAACTTTTTATAACAAGAGGAAGGGCAGCGAACGGGTTTCACTGCAGACACGTGCTCAGGAATAACCAGCGAACCCTCTGTACCCTTACAACTTTGGAGCGTTGCTATCAAATCAAACACAAAGCAGGGAACAGAGCTATTTGAGAAGGGGTGATGTTACTGCCTTTTTCAGGAGACACCCTCTTGACCCACTGAGGCTTATGTGTTCCAAGAAACCCTAAAGCTGTGATAACAGAAGTTTTTTAACTGCTTAGTGCATCACTCGAGGAGAACAGGGACAGCGTGGAAAGCAGGCTGCTGAACACGCAGGCTTGGTACCTGGTCCCTGCCTTCCTAGAAATACAGAAACAAAGAATCAGAAAAACCCAACCATTAAAAGAAGCAGCATAAGTGACAAAGGCAGTGAACACAACTGAATCATCCATGTGTTCTGTCAGTTTGCCACCAATTAGTGAAAGGGCTTGGAGGAAGAAAAACAAAACAAACTCAAACTTTTTTTTTTGCGGGGTGGGGGGGATAAATTTCTTTTCCTGCTATTTTCATTGCTATAAATTGAACATTCAAAATTTCTGGATAACTTTGCATATAAAAATTGGATGCATCAGGATACAATTTTAACTTCAAACTTCTGCAGTGCAAGAATAAGGGGAAACAACCTGGCGAAATTTTATTTCACTGTGAAATTCTCCTGTCTCCAGTATTTTTCCTTTCACTGCAAATATATGCCTCGCATGCATCGAGCCTAGCAATCCCCAAAGCACCTGATTTCAGAGCCTGTATTTCAGCTCCCAGGCCAGACAGACGGTAAACTCGAGTCAGCACACATTATTCAGCGTTTGAAGAGAACGTGCTGGTCAGCTGTCACTCAGCAGCATCCGCCACGCAGGATTCGCTTCCCCTGCCTTCTCCTCTAACCTTCCTTCTGACTTTGAGAGTGGAGCTCACTTTCTTCCTCTCGAGCTCCCTCCTCCCAGCCTAGGTGACTTCAATTTCCACTTTAATGAACATCTTTCCAGTGCTTCTCATTAACCTTCCTTTTCACTCTCCAGCTCTGGCCTGTCTTTCACAGTCACTGGCTTGTTGATTCAGGGCCTGACCCAGTAAACTTGTACACTCATGAATAATTTCAGTCCTGGGAATAGCTAGACTGACTTTTGTACAATTTCTCCCAAAGTCAAATTACTTACATGATATGGTGATCAGCATGGGGTTTTTTTGTTTGTTAATTTTTTTCTTTCTGATCTTTCAAGTCTAGCTTCTGGCATCTTCAGTATTACCAATGTCTTCTGTTATTTTATTTCATGTTTTCAGCCTTGTTCATTAGCACACAGTGAATAATTTATAAAGCATAATTAGGAAATATTGGAGGTATGTACATGCTATATTGCAGGTAAGTACATACTTATGATTATACAGATATCATAGATTCTCTGAATTTTTTTTTAATTCCAATTGATAAATTTTAATATTTTAAAGGAAAACTAAGTTGTTCTAGAGTCCCTGAAACATAATATTCAGATTTCCAGTGGTGTTACACAAAATGGTGTCCTGCATGACTTGTGCATACTTTCTATGCAGCAAGTACATGCTTGATTCAGACATACCCATAAATGCTTACACCATGTTTGCATTCACTCTCTGGGAACATTTATCTATATTGACTGTTCATACAAACAAAAAGCAGGAGAAATGGACTGAAACCAAGAAGATTTATTTAGAAACCTGAATACTAATTTGCAGATATAATTTTGCAGTATTTAGACAGCTTTAGTTTTGTGTTAAGTCTCCTTACGTTTCTGTCATAAGCAACTTTATCCTACCTTCTTTGAATTAATATTCCCCAGTCCTGTAATTCTTTACCCTTTTCCGCTATTTTAATCATGTTTCCCTGATGTCCCTTTGTTCATCCATGCGCTTTCATTCATTTTACCCCACAAGCTACAGTACATTCTTCCTGATACATTTCCCTCCCTCATCTTTATAACTTATTGATTCTTATACTATTTAACTTACTTTTCATTCTTGGTCCACCACGTTTTCCCTTTCATAAGTTCCCCAACCACCTGGGTATCTAGAACTTTGAGCTCTATGCAATTTTGAAAACCCAGTGTCTTGACTGGTAAAATGATCCTTTAACCCTTACTCCCTTGATTTTAACCTTAGAAAAAACCCTGAATTTTTAAAAAATACTATAAATATGCATTTCAGAGCAATCTCCTACAAATATCTTAATGGAAGTATACATTTACGTTTCTGCAGAAGTATTTATTATTAACAATACAAATATACGTGCAACATTTTTATCATGTGTAATTTTATATGTACATACTGGAGAGAGTGAAAACATAAAATACTAAAATTTGATTCTAGAGGACTTGAGAAGATAGAAAGCTATCCATGTGGCAAGAACTAAATAGCATCTCAACACCTGAAAATTACGATAGCAAAACCTGCATTTGTGTTGGAAGCTGAACAGAGCGGATTATCTCTACTGTTTGACAAGGTGGGTTGACAGTAATAACTACACTAACATCCCAGAACATCCTTGATCTCATCACTTCACCTCTTTGATTTTACGGTGACTATACCTTCAAAATTAAATATTGCTCTCATCACTGATGCTGTCTAATGTGAGAGACAATGCACTGCACTAATCTCAGAGCAGCAATTCGGTGCTGTTCCCCTGCCTCAGAAGGCACTGGTTTGGGAGCTCTCAATAGAGAACAAATCAGAATCAAACAACAGAATATTCAGATACATCACAACCAGTCAACTCAATCACATAAAACCACAAAAAGAGATACTCATGCATTATTCATTGTATGAAATCTGGGAGTTTTTCCAGAGAATATGCCACAGACTTGAGATAGGGTTTATCAACTGTTTTAAATCAGCATGTTTTATCTAATACAATAACAATTTATTTACTGAGGATATTTATACCATCAGAGCTTTTCCAGGCTTAATTGATTCTTTTCATCAAGATCCTCTGCACTGGGAAAACCAACTCACAAAGGAGTTTGAAAAGAGACTATGCTGAAATATCTACAAAATGATTTAGATAATAATGGGGTAAAGTTATGGATCTGTTAGCATTTCAATTACCAGATTCTTTTTCTTCGGAGCTATTCTACAAGGCCATCCTCATTTAAAGGATGGAAAAAAAAGTTTTTCATTTTAGAAAACAGTTTATATGGACTTAAATAATCATTAATCACCAAAGCTACAGTTAGGCAAGTCAGTTTGTAAATATACCACTTGCATTGACAAAAATCTTAACACAAAAAGCTAACATAGAATGAAAGTTTTAACTACCACTGTATGAAGAATGATACAAGTACAGACCGAGCACAATTCAGTCTGGTATTTTCCCCCTAAGCCTACAATCAACCACTTTGGCAAGGTCAGTTTTACCACGGTAAGAAAACAGGAGTAGGCGAGTGTTTATCCTTGCAGATCAGTAAGGTCATGTACTGCCAAGCCCAACCTCCAAAAATCATGAGACCTATACCTAAAATTAAGGAATTATTCTAAAAATAAGATTAATAATAAAACAGTTTATGAACCAATTCATCACCTGCTGTTCAAACTTAAACTTCTGGAGTCTGGGAGCTGTTTTTTTAAGACAAAAACAAACTAATGAGAGAGAAAAGATACCACACAATTTAGATGACCAGAACTATGCTAGTCAGAAAAGCTGGAGTCACCAGTATGCCAGCAGTAACTCTGGCTGGATTAGTAGGAAGCCAGATCCTTGTGCCAGTCTGAGGCCAGGCAAATCAGAAGGAGATAATTAGCATTCCTTTTAATTATAACAAAAGCTAATACAAGAGAGAAACACTTACAGAATACATTCTGTTCCGATTGAAAAGAATAATTGCGGAATAAGGTTTTATACACAAAAGCAAGGACACTTCCTAATTACCTATCTTCAGATGGCTAAGTGCCTGGTAGCAGCGTAAGGAATTCTTCTGTTGTAGATCATGTTTGGATAAATTGCAGTGAAGAGGACAGTCAGCACAAGCTCCTTTAACATATTGCAGCTGTTTAATTGAATAAAAGCAAGCAGATGTTGCTGCAGCAGGTAAAGAACTTCTATTTTTAAAGACAGACTACATAAGTAGAGAGTATCTTTTCATTTATGTATGAAAGGTCTGTATATGAAAACTTTCGCTTCTGTGTGAAATCCTAGCTAGAAAAATTAGACTCTCTGGTAAAGAGATTTTTTTTCCTCTTTATTAAAGGATTACTGACAGATTCTAGTGTAATGTAAAGAACATTTGTAATGTGATATTTCTAACAAAATTATTTTAAATCTATTTGACACAAAATGTGATTCCTGCTAAGCACTGGCGAGAGCGCAGCTGAAGGACAGAGCAGCAGGGTGGCAATAAGCAGCAGGGTTCTGCCCTCGCCTGCTGCTGAATCCTGCCTCTCCACACCATGCTCCGTGTGCTCTGAACGCAGGTAACTTCTCCACATGTTTCTCATCTGCAGGTTTTTCCCCTCAACCACAGAAGCTTCTTTGTTTAGTTGGTTNTGTTTCTCTTGGAAGATAGATGCTCTTAAGTTCCAAGTATCCTCAGCTGCTGTTTTCTAAGACAGCTTTTTCTAAGTCATAGTTTCACAGCTTCTGAACCTATCCCTGAACTAATCTGTCTGCAACTAGCACCATACCCAGAAAATAATTGCATGTCCTAGTAAGGCTGACTAGTCCCAATGGACTTGTCTTTTAAGGCAAAATAACTTGGAGAAGGGACAATATGCAAAGTGACAGCAGATTAAAGAACGATGGAAATTAAAAGTTTAAAAAGCATGAGAAGGCAATTAACCAAGGAACAAAACGATGTTTCTAAGCATATAGAAGCTCAGAGTCTGTGACAGAATCAAAGTCTCCTGGAAAAAAAATGAAAATAAAAAGGCAACTTGGGAAGCTACTTAAAAATGAAAGTTTTTCTCTTTTTTGTAGAGGGTGTAAGATAAGTGCCATTTCAGCTCTCAATCCACAGTACAAGGACAGAGATGAAAGTGTTAAAAGAAGAAGTGCTAGAATAAAGTCATGCAACAATCGTCAGCAAGGCTCCAGAGGCAGACTGGACCCCACTAAAAGTGGCTTGCCTGGATCATTGAGGAGCTAAATAAATTGTCAAGACACTAATAAAATATTCAAATGAACTCTGAAAACTGCAATTTAATGGCTTTCTGGTCTGAAATGAAAAATAGATCAATAGATTGATCTCAACTTTTATTTAGTCTTAAGTCTTTCTACATACTTTGCATGGAGGAAAAAAGTAGCAATTCTCTAAATTCCAAGGGAATTTTGCTTCTCTGCTGACAGACTTGTTCTTCTCAAACCACACGCAGATAGAATCTGACTCCACACAAAAAGCCTGTAACCAAACCCATCACAAAAGTTTGCTATGGAAAATAGAGTTACAGATCAGAGAGGTAAGACACCTCTGCTTGCTGGATGTGCAGAGAATAGTGCAGAAAACAGGCCTTTTAGGAAGGAGTAAATGAAGTAATTAAAAGTTTAAATGGTACAAAATTGCGCTATAATAAAATATAGTTGGGGAAGTTTGAAGGGACCTATAGAAGGCAGTTGATAAAAATATCATGACACAAGTTGGTATACAACGTGTACAACTGCAAGGTAATGCAGAAACTTTAATCTACTTGCATATAATGCCAGATTCTCCACCAACTACGGCTTAGAAAGAAGACCTGGACAGTGCTGTGGATAGTCAGCAAGACCATTTACTTCTCCAATGCTGGATAAAATGCAAAGAGAATTAAATACCAGAAAAAAACATCTGGAGAAAATGTAACCATGATAGAAGTGAACATTACAGCCTTTTCTAATAATCCTTGTTCTTTTTACCTTGTTCTAAAGTGACAGCAGGGAGAGAAGCTGCTAAATGGATATGAACTGCCCCAGATAAATAGAATACAAACTTTCTTCCCCTGAGACTTTAGTCAATCTCCAATTGAATGAAAGATTATAATCAAGGATGGTGTTATATCTAATGTATGTGCTAAAATGAAGGAAATCATGGCTCAGCAAATTACAATCTTGATCCTTGTCTGGGCTTAGTAACTTTAAACAAGTTACTTAACCTTTCCTTACCACAATATTCTAGCCTTTTGTCATGGTTTGGGCCTTTTTAAGATGGAGAAGCACTTTTTCTGTTCAAAAACCTCAGGCAAAAACCAAGATGATATGATAATTGTTAAAAAATTAATAAGCATTTAATTAAGCTAATTCTAAAAGTTATTTCTAAATCCTTAATTCAGTGTAGATGAAAACATCATTTGTAACCAGACAACCATCTAAGTAGAAACCAATATAAATCAGCAAAAGCTATTTCAGTAACAGAAACTGTGACTACATCATTAAGAACAATTTTAAATGCTTACGGCTTTCGTAATCACTTGCATTTTATTTTCAAACTTTTTTTATTAGAACATCGACTAGTCATTATCCTAGCACAGCTAAAGTGGGACAGAATCAATGTCCTGTGGACTGTCTCCTCTGCTGTTTGTGATAAACACTGTCTAACAAGTTAGAAAAAATCCATTTTGATACTGCTTCCCAATTAGACCTGTTCAGTGTTTTTTGAATTACTAGATTTGGAGGTTCTTTCACACCTAAATATATTGCTAAGCTAATATTTTAAATGGAAGAGTATTTTACCATTTCTAGTCACTTTCTTATCAAATTTCAAGCTAAGAAAATCAAATTGTAATTGTTGTCTTAGGATTTAATGTGAGTTATTATGTACGTGGTAACTTTCAGAATTCTAGTCACTCGTTTTCACAGCAGCAGCTGACCTAGATGCACACTTAGGAAATCATGTCATTAATCCCATGCAATGAGACAGCCCTTTTTATATGTGCTCAATTTAAAGCACTCCAAAATAAAACAAGCAAATGTCAGCAACTAACACTAATGCCAGCCCCATTTCCTCATATCACAAAAGGCAATTTTCATGGAATCACAGAATGGTTTGGGTTGGAAGGGAACTTGAAGACCATCTAGTTCCAACCCCCCTGCCCTGGTTGCTCCCACCAGATCAGGTTGCTCAAAACCCCATCCAGCCTGGCCTTGAACCCCTCCGAGGATGGGGTAGCCACAGCTTCTCTGGGCAACCCGGGCCAGGGTCTCACCATCCTCACAGCAAAGAATTCCTTCCTAATATCTTATCTAAATCTGCCCTCTTTCAGTTTAAAACTGTCTTGTCATTACAGGCCCTGGTAAAAAGTCTCTCCCTGTCTTTCTTATAAGCCCCCTCTATGTACTGAAAAGCCACAATAAGGTCTCTCCAGAGTTGACAGTGAAGAAGTTTTCTTCACATTTATTTTGAAAAGACCCACATTTAAAAATGCACTGATCACTGGAGCTTCCACAGAACCACAGACCACTCAGCCACATGGAACTTCTCTAAACTTCTTCAGTAAATGAAATTCTAGACTTGACTGGTAAATTCCAATAGCGCTATAACTGTAAAATATCCAAGTCAAAATGAAATCTACCTCAGATTAGTTAAAGCATAGATTCTGACACTTTTTTTCTCATTAAAGACCATATTCCACATGTAATTAAAACAACTAAGATTTTCTTTCCTTCTGGACCGGTGAACTTGGGACTTGTTAATTCATTTTTTTGTTCAAGCTGACCTCTGTCCTTCCTTCTCTTACCCTTTTAGCCTATCTTCATGCTGTATTATCTGTCTGCAATAAGCTTATAATTCTTTCCATTTCCATATTCACTTTATCATGTAACTTGCCTCTAAGTTACACATACTTCAGTTTAAAGAAACTATTTTCACATCTTAACAGACTGGGTCAGCAATTGAAATTAATATTAAAAAAATGTAAGCAAGCATATAAAGATGTAGCTAATGGACCTGTCACAAAGAAACAAGAATAAACCAACCAACTCAAATAGTCTCAAAATTCTCTGTTCCCTGGGGGTTACTAAGAGAATCTTAAAAAAGAATGAACACAGGATGCTGTTTTATTAACAAAACCAAACTTCTGTGAAAGAAGTTATAAGATTCAGATGAGCAGTCTACCAGTGCTGTTCATGTCTGTTCACTGTACGCAGCATCTTTAAAACAAAGTGTTTCCATACCATCTAAATTACTGTTTCACTCACTGCCATTACACCAACCTACACAGAACACATCCTACCTTTTGCACCAAATTTTCACTGTTGTTTCTGCTAGTAATCTTCCTGAATCATTACTCAAGTTATTATTAACGACTAGGATCCAAGAAATACTGTTTTGGAAACCTGAAACACATTATAGCTAAATGATCAAATTGCTCTGACCAAGAAGAGAGGAAGGATGTGCATACTCACGTTTGGGTACAAGAGGGCATGCCTTATTATGGCTTATTATAAGGCTTATTATGCAGAAAAAGAGATAGCACAGACAGGAATTCTCTTGTTTTACATGAAATGATTACTAAAGTTACAGCAAAAACTTACTTGGAAAGGACAGAGAACCTGATTTTGCTACCCTTTGTATCAGCCACTTGAAAATAAACTACATTAAATCAAACCAAAGGTATTCTCCAGATCTTCAGGATAAAGAACCATGTAGCTTTACTGTTCAGAAATGGATCTTGAAATAATTTGCCATAGTAACTAATGCTATTTTCGCTATAAATAATTGCTTTCTGCTGCTCCCATTTAGTTTTCCTTCTATTCTTTCATGTTACTTGAATACAATAAAAAATCCAAATAAAGACTGAGTAGCCACTGATGACTATGAGATTTTTTGCAATCCGTTTCAAAAAAAAAAAAAAAAAAAAGAGAGGGCAAAAATTTCCAGGCTAAATGCAGAGAGGATCCTATTCTTAAACTAAGAGGAGCAATAAAAGAAACTTTAAGAGATACCCCAGGGCTGTGTAGACCATAGGAGCATGCATTTGTGGTCAAAACCTTGCAGTTCACAGAAATGAAATTTAATTCCTAATACAAAATCAAAAAAGTTAACAGTGACACTGTTCAGGCCAAAAAAGTTATGAAGTCCTAGATACCAGCTATCAGTAACATTTTCATTTCTTCATTATGGGAGAATGGGAAGAAGCCCTAATTACTGCATACAAATGTTTACATTAGTGTGAAAACTGCTAACCACCTTTAATTGCTAGCAGGAATTCATATGCTTTAGGGTAAAATGCGTAAGTATAAACACCTGTAGCCAATAAATAATTTAGTTGTCATTCTCATACCCTGGAGAAGTTGAACTGCTGCTGACTCAGCATGAGCAAAAACAAAAGTGCTCTTCCAAAAGATTTCAGAAAGCATTATTTTAGAGACTACACATGACAAAGTACAATAAATCCATGGGACGGGTTCTTCTGCGTGTTATTTGCATTTTGAAACATCAGTAATGTCAAATATGAAGAAGAAAATTTCCAAGCCCAGCATGATGATGTTATTTCAACAGCTAAGCCTCTAAATTAACTTGTCATGGAAGTGCTCCTGGCACCAGCAACAAGCCACATTGTGGCACTCAAACTTCCAAGCCCTGTCTGCTAAACTATGCCCCAAAGCTGCATCCAACTGCGGTGTGTAATTTTTTTGTTTTCTACGTCTATTTAGGAATCTGCATCGATCTCGGTCTTCAGAGAAGTCCTAGAGAAAAGATACGAGTACACAAGTATTATTCCAGAGCTGCTGGTTGTCTTAACTTTTTGAAGAACATGTATAATTCTGAGATCCTTTGTCACTAAAGAAACAACACCCTGAAGGAAGCGGTTTGTCTTTCTTTCAGGAACAAATTAGGTCAAACCAATGAAGTAGACAGGGAAGCAGCCTGAGCTGGATCTTTAATTAGCAAACGGTTTTATAGAATTAGCTCTGGGTTTTGTTTTTGCTTTTTCCCAGTTCTTTGGTTTATGGAAATCTGTGTTCACATGAGAATAATACTACCAGTGAACCATTTGTGTACCGGTGATTACACTGATTGCCTATGACATCCATAGGATGGCAATACGACCAATCCTGGGAGACTCCAAATGCACCACAACGATTTCCAGTTTAGTGATCACTTGTAGCGAAAGTAAATTTAACATTCAAGACTATTCCCCCTCTTCTACCATGCTCATTTTAACAATGCTTAGCCAATTCACTGTACAAGACGGATAGTGAGTATATGAAAACCAGGTAGCTACTGGTGAGCCAGCCTCATCAACAGGCAGCGCTGTTTTACCTCATGTCCATCCCGAACATTTTTAAAGTCCTTTTTAATGGATTTAAGTTTCCAGGCAGTTTTCACTCAGTCCATTTGTTAATACTGACCATAAATTTAGTTTGGCACCCTTAATTTGCTATGTTTTGTATTCTTTAGAAGTATTCTGCATTGCAGAATTTACTGCTCAACCAAAGGCCTTCAATTTCTGCTGCTCAGATGAGCTCTGGCTGCACTGCTGATTAAACATATTGCTAATGTTTCAGCTGACATATTTTCCTGGGCTACGGAGGCACACACACATGTGTCTCAGCAATGATGATTTGTGAATACTTATCAACTGATCCACATGCACAGTATTGAAAAAACTGTTAAAATGTAAATTATGAAGCAGCATATGAAGCAACAATAGCTTGACAATATTATGACATTTCCAACTCTAACCATTCTATGATTGTATGATTTTAAAGAGGCAAAACTATGCAGGACAAGAACATTCACCACTGAAATGAAAAAATTTTGAAAGAGATGGAAATGATAAGCACTGATAAAGGCTAGAGAGGAATGCAAGAAAAAATAAAGGATAGGGAAGAACACAAACAAAAATGGAGCTAATAAACATGATAATAATAAAATATAACAAAAATAATAAAAACCAATAAGGAGATTCAAAGCAATTAGAATAAAGATATAATCTTAGACTATTAGACAAGTGCAGAGAAAAAAAAAATCCAAACGCATTTACCAAGACAATACAGTCAGCAGAATAACTGTATTGTAGAAACAATAAAAAAATTAGGACTAAAGTATTAACAGATGATCAATAATCAGTAAGTTCTTAGTGACAAAACAGGAGCACTTTGAGAAAAACACCTCAAACAGCTAAAAAAGGAGAAGGGGTCAGTAGCAATACACAAAGATGATACACTACATGGCTGAATATCCACAAATTGAAGATCATGTTTTAGATATTTCTGCAGATGAACAAGAGACAGTAAACAAAATTATAATCATGCCAGAGCAAGCATTTCAGCAACAACTCTGGAATTATTTCACTCTGGGGGACGGGGGAATCCAAAAAACAAAACTCAAAA
This sequence comes from Arenaria interpres, assembly GCA_013399435.1. NCBI lineage: Eukaryota > Metazoa > Chordata > Aves > Charadriiformes > Scolopacidae > Arenaria > Arenaria interpres. Next base: position 458,963 of record VXAK01004322.1, read on the forward strand.
AACCTCCATACATAGACAAAAGAAACACATGCTAAAACCTTTGACAGAAATTCCAATGAGAGATTTCAGCTCTGAAGCCTGAAATACCCCTTACTTTCAGAGGTGGTTGGCATCTGACAAACAACAGAACAGAAACATTCTCCTGCCACCACTCTACAACTGTTGGATAACATATCTTATATCTCTAGGGTTAGCGACTTGTCACGAGCCCTATGTTAACAGAAGGAGTATTTTATTCTTGAAGACACTTGCTATTTCTGGAATGTTAAACAAGATACTCCAATAAAGTAGAAAAGATCATGAAGGAAAGTGAATATTTGATTTCTTTTTCTGTACTGATTTTTAACATACATCTTGAAATAACAGACAATTAAGTCACATAATTTTTGGACAGAAGCTTCCAGCTGGATCAGGAAAAATGTTGGATTTTGATTAGATTTTATTTTGTTAACTGCGGTCACCATTTGGCACAATTTCTGGATGTTTAATGTCAGGAACAACACTGAAATGACCAAATTTGAGAACAGGCTTGAGACAGAAGTCACCTTCCCTTACAGAATCTTTCCATTTTCACACAAAGATTTTTGGAAGCTCTCAAATATTATCTTATTTTTCTACTTATATGATCTTGAAGACTCAATAAAATCTCTGCTCAAAAAGATAACTCGTCTTGTACTCCTCATTCACTCAGCTCTGCAGGGCTTCACAGCAGGTTTTTCTTTTCTTCTTTTTTAAACTATGCATATTGAATTCCATTGCAGAAACCACTCAAAGGTTTTAGAAATTATAATTTATCCATAAAAACTGAATGGGGTCATAACCTCCACTACCATCAATGTGGTATCTTTGTGAATGAATCTGGTTTTAGAGATATTCCCCTGGTGGTGATAAGAAAAAAAATAAAATTCTATGGCCAGGAACACTTGAAACAGAGCTCTTCAATTAAATTATTTTTCCAAAAGTGTGCAAGTTTCTTGAAAGCATTCAACATTTTTCTGCAAACAATTGTCCTCCACTCAGTTAAATCAACCCATCTATGTCCTTATTTTTGGCAAGTTCTCCCCTCTGGTTAAACCATTACCTACCAAGGACAACATAAAATTAAGAGTGAAAAAGAAATGCAAGCCTCCAAACCAAATACAACTCAATTAGGGACTTTTTTTTAATATTTTATAGGGAAACAAGTTCTTTTAAGGTTTGTTTGTTCTCTTTTGGTACATTATAATGAAACCAGTTCTTTCCAGGTTTGTTTCTTGTCAGTGCTAACAAAATACCTACTACACTCTGGAGTCTATAGAGACTAGAGATGAGCAAACCCACTACATAACCCAGCATTTCTGGACATTGGGGAGGTCTGAATATAGACCTGATTTTCACTTGCTCTATCGTAAGCAAACAAAACATTGGACTGTACACTGGCTAGGAATAGTTGTAGTTGAGGAGATACCTCAGGGTCATGGCATTTACTTTTCTTTCACCCGTAACAGAGGAGACATAGCAGTAAAAAATATCCTCCCATAGGGCTTAGGTAGGTACTGAATTAGGTACATTCACTAAACATCTCCTTTAAAAAGGCAAGCGTGAAGGTACACCTGTACCAAAGTAAACTGTGACTTTCTAGAAAATATTATCCAACTAAGGAAACACTCGGATCCGCTAAGAAGATTAAAAAAGATCCAGCATAAGATTCATTATGCAGAAAAACTCTGAAATACACTGTCTCCTAATTGAATGTTCGCAAGGAAATTCATATGGTGTTTTATAGTACAATTTTATGCATCATCAATTAGCAATTGGACCAATTTAAAACTCAGAACCCTTGAAAGCTTCAAGTGCTAAGTAAATGTTGTAGCCTATATTCATTTCAAGAGCAAACTGACAAGCAATGCTGAGCCTGTTACGTATTCTGGAATATCTTTTTCATGTTGCTTACACACACACCACACTGCCAGACAAAGAACCCCCCACAATGAGAACAACCTAAGCCAAACCAAAACACCTCTAGTCCAAAGAGAACCTGCACCCCATATTCTAGAATAAATAACATTTCAATTAGTACTTTGGATTATTTGTAGATTTATTCCATAGGCCCTTCTTATACCAAACCTCACCAGAGCTGCATCAAACTCTTACTATATGTGCAAATTTACCATATCAAAGTTTTTATAATCCTGTTCTGAAGATCCACAGGATACAGATGAGCATTAGATTTTACTCCATAATGTAACCTTGGTTTCTCTACCATACATGAATATTTGTAACAGAACTGACTGAGAGAATTAAAGGGAAGACAGTATGAAACACCACAGAGACAGAAAGAATGCAAAAACTAATAGAGGACTTAGTCTGAGATAGCTTTTGCAAATTAAATTAATACAGTTTAACTATATTTACATGGCAACAACTATGTACTCTTTAATATTTATTCACTGTGTATGATTTGCTCTCCCATAAAGTGTTCAAGGACAGAACACTTGACCTGGTCTTGTGATCTGAGACAAATTCAGGATTGACACCTCTCTCAAAATTTAGAAACAAAAAGATCACTCCACCATTTAAAGAAAATTAATATGTATACTCAGATTTTTTGCATTTCACCTTAGCAAGGGCAGCAAAATAAGCTCTTGCCTCAGGAAGTACTGCATTACATCAGCAGCTGTCAGAGGTGTTAGCAAAACTATACCTTAGTTTTCTTTGACCAATTCAGCTGATCCTTTGGACAAAAACAAGAGGGGAAAAAACCCGCAAAATCCATTCTATCTGTACTTGGCTTCCAGTACTTTCTTTCACCTTTTCATCATATTTATCAAATGACTTTTTTCCCCTTTGTAAACCTGTGTGAGAACAACTTGATGTCGGTACCATACTTTATTCACATGAAAATGTCAAGCCAAGTAAGGAAGCAATAAAAACCAAAGAAATATGATGACAATTTACAGTATGATCTTAGTAGGCATCTTGCTTCTCTGATATTCACTGTTGTCTGCAAAAATATAGAGCCAGATTAACGAAAGGTATGAAAAGAAAACATTTTCAATGTACACAGTTTTAACCAATAAAAGCACTCACATAGCATGTACTCTCAGTACTCAGCAGAACATTTCTAGTGCTCTTTTCTATATTGATAAAATAGCAAGTGTAGCTATTTAGCATCTTTTGACATCATTTAAGTTAGTATTTTCCCTGCACGTGTTTTTACTTAGTAGTCACAGGATCTGGTGTGGATGTAACAGCAGTGACACTCATAGAGCCTCATAGAATAAGGGAGGTGGTGGTGGTGGATGAAAATACTACTAGAACTCTAAATTGCAATTCCAACCTCTGCAACAACCCACAGGGTTACGAAGCAATTACATAAAAAGCTCAGACCAGCCTTGAGTGCTGTTCTTGTCTGTGGCAGGAGCTGAATCAGTCCCTAAGAAAGCAGAGCATAACAGCAGTCTTGTGCAAGGACTGCAATATCACCTCTCATTCATCTCAGTCTGTGCCGTTCTGTATCCAATATTCCATTTACATCTGTGACTCAGCGCTGGGACGGTGCATCCCTGACTGTTTCCCTACAGCTGGTAACATTCTTCTTTTGCTGGTGATTGCTGTTTGGCAGATACTGTTTGGGACTAGTCATGGTAACCAGGCTTCACCTGCTCGTATTGCAATGCTACTGATTTATCCTTCCCGCTGTAGGTAACGAGCTGCTCTGTTTACATATAAGTTCTGTCCTGACATGGACAATTGAAACAGATAACAGAGACAGAGCTGGGGATTCACAACGGGCTGTGAAGTGACCCCCAGCTCACAAAGCCATGTTGACGCTGGAGCCACTGGGTCCTGCCACTGCATGTTCTTCTGCAAACACAGGCGAATTGGGGATTTTTTGCCCTGATATAATCTCTATGTTATCTATTTGCTCATAGGTTCTTCCCTGTAGAGAGCCACTGTTTGGCACGCCTTAAAGCACCTAAGGCAGACTTTCTCCCTGACCCCATAAAGGCTGGTGTGCTGCAGCAGCCTCTCCAGCCTAACAATGAAGATGCAACAGAGCAGAACAGGAGGAGATGCGGAAAACAAAGCATTTAGTACCTTTAACAGGCACGTAAATGACCAAAAACTGTTTCCCTGTTCACCAAAGTAGAGTCTTCCAAGGAATCCTCGCAATGGAAAAGCTCTTGGAGACTAATGAGCAGGAAGAGAGCATTGGTTTTTTTCCATCTGTAGTCAAATAATCACGTTTCTTTCTAGTATTTCCTTAACTGTATATATGGAAGAGCACTCAGTACCTTAAGCCTCTCAGATATCCCCCTCTCCTCCTCCAGCATACTTTTTGTCATTTGCAATATTATATCAAAAAAAAAAAAAAGCCCCAAGTTTGCTTCTCTCAACTCCTCTGAGCAAAGTTCAACAGGATTCTTTGCCCTCTGGTTTTTTTTTTTTTTGAACTTGAAGACTGCACTTGGATCATGCTCTCAAACTTTTTTTGGAAATACCATATCCAGAAACATTTGTTACACATAAGTTGAAGCTATTTTGTAAGTTACCTTAATACTCAGCACTTGTAAAAAAATAGAAGAAAAAAAAAAATCACACAAGAAATGTAATGTAGCATCACAGTGACTAGCACTGCCCTCACTCTAATTGTGCCATGTTTCAGTCAGCCTCAGCCAGTTTACTCCTATCTTCTGCTGCAAACTAAAACACCTGACAGCATTTCCACACAATTTACCCTGGACTATTATCTCCATTTTCATTTTTACTTGCACTCATTTTTATCTCTCCCTTTCTTACCTGGTTCCTTCTACCCAACATTTTTGTTTTCTGGATTTCTACGTGTTCTCATATTCTTATAGGTGCATTCCACATCCTATTAGTCACTGTCCCCTCCCCACTTTAAATTCAAAGAATACCATTTCAGCTGTAAAATCTCTACCCTAATCTTTACAGCACAAGGCAGGCAAATTCTTCTCTGCCACTAACACAATCCATTACTTACACACCATTTTGAGATGCAGAGGTGAGAGCGAGAAAATTCTATTCTGACATCTGTGTGCTCTACCATATCTCACCACTTCACTTTTGATTACCAGCAGTATTAATTTGATTGTGCTTCATGAAAGACTTTCTTTTATATTGGTATGAGTTACTTGATGGGTTAAAGAACAAGAGGGAGTTTCTTCCCTCCAATGCTTCCCCTCCCGTGCAATGCAAAACATTTTATATATTTATAATTGTTTCTGTTTAATAACAATATTTCTACATTTTGGTCTCAAGATAGAAGCTAGAAGTCCATGGGCATAAAACCAATTTGTTTCCAAATGTTAAACAGCTTCACTCTCATTAGATCAAAATTAAACTTACAGTATATTTTAGTTATTCAACCCTTCATAGCTCCAGGCAGTTTTACAGATCTTCTCAGCTGGCAGTAGAAAATTCATCCTAAGCAGCTCCAAAAAAGGGCCAAAAAAGTCATCTAGAGCTGCAGTCTAAAACTCCTCTAAAAAGAAGGAAAACAATGACCCACTTGGAACGTATCCCTAGCACAATTCATCAAACACTGGTTGAAGATAAAGTATATACATAGAATCTCAAATAGCAGACAGCATGTAACTGCTGTATAAGTTAGCTACACCCCTTTCAAAACTGGTTTCATAGACACAGGCAGTTACCAAATAAAAACTGGTATTTGCTTATTCATGGTTGAAAACCAGAGCAAGGTTTGTAGGCATGATCTTTAGGAGCAAGTTGACCAAAAGTGCTAACACATTTTGCAACAGTATTAATTATATTTCATTCAATGACCGTAAATACTCACGTGTTTGCATGCATATTTTGTAATAAGGATAAAATGACATTAAAACACGAGGAACTCCAAAGCTCTGTTTACAGCACACTCCAATCCTTCTTTTGTGCTTAAGGAGTACTCCCATGAAAGATGACATTGATTTCAGTAAGAGCAAGATAAGGCCATGCATGAAAACATACGGTTTCTTTTAAGTTCTACAAAACCTTTGCTGAACATCTTTAAAGAGGGCAGTGATGCATCTTTCCAAGTTCAAACACTTCTGAAAAGAATTAGATGAAGTATTTGCTTCGCAATCCAAGAATTGATCTCATGTTCTGCCACCAATCCTCCCTCTCCCCACCCCAAAAAAACCCAAACGCAACTACAAAAACCCCACAACCCAAAATAAGCCAAAAAAACTTAGAAATTACCTATTAAAAACAAACAAACAAAAGCCAACAAAAAAAACTCCAACGAACCCTGAAAACAGAGAAGATTTGGTGTAACAGAACATGGATATGTATTTACACATTCCCTACTCTAGGATGCCACTTGGGCAGGAAAAATGCTAAGCTTCTTCATGCAGTACAAATAGAAAAAAAACATGGCAGGCAATCAAAAAGCGGTAAGAGAGCAGGGATAAACTACATTCAGGTCCTCCTGTTTATATCTTCATTTTGGGCAAGCAATAACTACTTGATTCTTCCTTTCAAAGCCCAGCTTTCTGAGCGCCCATGCTGTCACCCAGTAGCTTTGTCACTGAAATACTTTTCCCATGTAGTAAATGGCCTGTCATGAACCTTCTAAGTTCCCCAATTTTAGAAAGAGAAGCACTTAGTTTCACTCTGTTTCAAACTGTGCAAATATACTTTTTTGTCCAAAAGAGTAAGAAACATTTCCTTTTTCACTGTTACCTAAGAAACCACATGTATCTGGGCATGTGATGAGCATGTTGTTTTTTAATGGATAACTTCGTGTTCTGTTGATACTGTGATCTAATGCAGAAGGCATTTTGAGACTGGAAGACTTTTACCTTGATGAAAACATAATACAAAAGTCACCACAGATGTTACTTATCATTGAGAGCGAGAGATACAATGTGGTGCAGTATTTTATGCCATTATCTGCTTTACTACTGAAATGGGAGCGGGCACGTACAGTAACGAGTCGCAGATTCTTCTGTATAACGCACAGAGCTGTAAGAATCAGCCATGTTTTTTCTGCTCAGATCGGTTTGCTGTTATATTTACCAAATTATTTTTTCTTCCTTATGTATGCAGAGAACTGTACCAGGATTATTTTTTTTTTAATTACTAAAATTTTCACATACCAAGTTATTCAGCTATCAGAATCATGTATTTATTCCCTCCCCGCCTCCCACCAAGAGGACTTCGCAACCAATTAGGGAGCAGGAAAAAACTCTTCGTCTACAAATGAGACATGCAGTTGAACACCAACACACCAACCTAGTGAAGGCACTGCTAAGAATTAATGTAGTCACAGCAGTTTTACAGATATTCTCCAGTAATGAACACCTTCACAGACTCACTTTTCATTGACTCCTGAGTAGGTAAAGTTAAGCAACAGTTAATTTTGCAACAAATATCCACTTGAATCGGCGGTTCCTGCTGCTAGCTAAAATCTTTTCAACGCGCAGGCATAACTGAGTTTTGCTGCTCCAGAAATAAAGGAGTGAGGCTCAGCTGGGGAAGGGCAGCTCCTGTTATAGGAAGGGATGGGACAGAACGGGTCAGACTGGGATTCCAGAGCTGAACTTGTCCTCACCATCACCCAGGCGAGCTCCAGGTGTAAGCACAGCTCCTCGGAGCAGCAGCCAGGCCGGCGCTGGAAAAAGCCTACTCTCCTATATGTTGACCTTTCCTTCTACCACAGCAGCAGCTCAGCTCTCTGGAGCTCTAATGCAGCCAAATTAGTCAGAAAAACCATTCTGTTGCCCCAGGCAACCGCATGCATGACGACTTTTTTTTTTATAAACATGAAACTTTCTGCAATGCTCTTTTCTGTTTGCACATATCGCACAGCACGGACAGAAATCTTGAAATCCCACCACTAAACAGTGTTTCCCACCAGCAACCACTTAACGTAAAGATCACAACAATATGCAAGACACTTATGATCACAGACATGAAAATTCATTTCTACAGACCCTTATCCGTAGAACCTACAATCCTATTTTAGAAACTGTCCAATCTATGCTCATAATTAAAATTTATACTCCATTCTTATTTTAATCTAGTATTGAATATTTAGATGCTAATAGTGTTATTTTTTTTTATTGTTTTTTTAGTTCTACCTCACTCCCATCTGTAAATAAGCCATGGGAAGAAAAAGTATTATTTTCCCTTTCAAGCAAGCATTTCAAGCTGAGCTGTCACATAATAAAACATTTCATCATATTTGACTACATTAAGAATATAACTTTCAATGTATATTCTCACTTTCAAAATTTCTGAATATATGTATGTTGAAATTGAGCAAGCGTGACATAGTTCTTGGTTCCCTTGGGAACAATATTCAGAGCTCATTTGAGTTGTGACCTGCTTATGCTGCCAGAGAGTATTAGTATTTTTGTTGGATCTTTAGAATAGAGATATGGAGTGAAGGACAGAGACAAAAAAATAAGACTCTTTAACTTCACAGATGAAAAACAGATGAGATACTGCTCTATTTCAGAAGACAATGTTGGCTTTTTATAGGATCTGCCCCATTTTGTAACTTCTATTGGACAGATTACTCTTTTTCATAGTAAAATGTTTAAAACGAACTATGCATGGAGAAACCTACAGCTGTCCACAGCACAACTATGGTTTGAGATATCTAAATATGTTTTAATATAGAAATGAGAATGCAAATTAACTTCAGAAATGCTTTTACAAAATGGATGGCCGTTCAAAACGGAATATATTCACAAATCCTATAACATTGCCTTTTGTCTGAGACCATCACCTGACACTTATGAAGATTAACCATTCTGTTAAATGGTTCAGTTAGCACTTCTGCTTATAACACAGGATTTGTGTACAATTTAACCCATGACTTGGACCCTAAGAGTTACACTACTACAAATAGTATTTATACATCCTTCCTTCATCTAAATCTGACTTCTCCGGAAGTCCACTGACAATCACAAAATCCATCCTCCTACACACAGTCCATATGTACAGTTGGATCAGGCTCTTTTCCACCAATACTCTCACTCATACTCTCATCCTGTCAGTTCAAGGCAGGATCAGGCCCATCCGTGAATACTTTTCCATATTTCTTCTTCAACCTGCTGTGAGCTCTATTTCCCCTCTGCCAGTCCTTCCTGTACGCCCTCATGCACAACTCTGGGGTAATACTGTAAAGTATTTATAGCTACAGAACATTTCTGAAGTAAATAACTATTTTACAAGTGGGAAAGTTGTAAGCACTTACATAACACAAACAGCATTTCAAGACCACTTAGTGGTACAAAAATTGGGCTTGGAAAGGTTTGAGACCACACCTGACTGACAGTGTAAGCATCCTACCTATCGTGCACATGGTCACAGGACCACTGAAATAAATAGCAGGGAATTAAAAGGCAATAATTCAAGTCCAAAATTTCTGCTTCTAGAATCTCCTTCATGCCATAAATACAACACACGTAGACATTCTGCAGTTTCATCCATGAGATAATTTACAAAAGGAAACATTCGGTGTATGAGCTGCCGCCTACCAAAGCCTTTTTCAGTTACGAGCTGTTTCTGGAGCCAGTAATAGAAAGCAGCTGACAGGTCAGAAAAACCTGTTTAGAGACGCTGGTTAGATACAAAGGAGTTTTCCTCCAGAGCCCGTAATCAATACGTTTCTGTTAACATAGCTTAATTTTTAATACTGCACTGAATCATCTTGAGCTTATCAAAATGCCTCATATTACAAGTTTGAGACTGTTGTATTCAAACGTGAAAATGAGTTAAGAGAAAAAAATAATCCTGCTGCTGAAGAGAACTGCAAATATGAATGCATTGTTATAAGCTTTCAAAACATCCTTAGATTTTTCTTTTCTTGTCCTTTCTTCCCCCCCTCCAAAAGGCAATGCTGAACTTGTTCCTCCTGAATAGATATGACTTACGATTGTTTTGTTTAATTTTATTATTTTTCTACCTTAAGGTCTTCCTTTTCTACAGTACAGAAAAAATCTCTTTAATGTTCCACCTCCTAAATTAATGAACTACGTTTTCAGTTTTAGTTCCGGGTTAAATGAAGTGATGTGGTGGGGTGTTTTGTGGTTGTTTTTGTTTGTTTTTTTGTTGTTGTTGTTTTTTTTGTTTGGTTGGTTGGTTTTGTTGGTTTTTTTTTTGTTTAAAGTTGGACTCAATCTCAGAGGTCCCTTCCAACCATGGTGATTCTGTGATTCTGTGAAGTTGCATAAAGTTGTTTTTCCATACCCATAAAACAACACCAGATGCAATATGTTCAAAATTATTATTTTCTTTTAATTTTATAAGCATACAGAAAGTTTGCATTATAGCCTATCCTTAAGCACATCCCCGCTGTAAATTAAAGATGTGCCAAATCAGCTCCAAACACATTTTGTGCTCCAGAAGCACTGAGAGGTGGAGCACTGCGAGCTGACAGCAGCAAGACATGAAGGCAGTTGTAAGCACTGGCCAGTAAGGTATAATCCACAGTCCCTGGGAAGTGTTTGAGCAAACCAGATTTACCTGCCTACGACATAACAGTTCCCACAGTCGCTGAAATGATGGGACACTGCTCAGTGTGATAAAGAACGGGTTAATGCATGATGCCACAGGCACGCATGGAAGAGCACAAAGAAGAGACAGATAACAATGGAAAGGGCTCAAACTGAGCATAATATAGCAAATAAAATACTTTACAATATTAGTATAGGAAACTTCTTTAAAGGTTACTTGTTGTTCACGTGTGTTTTTGAAAAAAAAAACAACAAAACAACCAACCAAAACATATGTACAAACGTCAGGCTTTTAGGAAAGCCAATGTGCCATTCCAAAGACCACTGCAAATTAACTAGCAATGGGGGAAAATCAGATGTCTTAAGGGTAGCTGCACTGTGAACACTTAAGAAGTTTTCTGATACTGGACAAAATTAATAAACCTGTAGTCTTTTCTTTTAATGCCAATTTGAGTTTCTTGTAGGGTATGGGGGATTTAAAAGAGAAAGGAAACAAAAAAAAATACAACGCGTTTGTGCTCTTCCATATGCGGCTGTGTAGCATCTTGTATTATCACCTTGAGAAGTTCCAGAGGATTCTAGTACTTCTGTGGCAATGAGGGCACATATTGACTTTGCACCTAGTAGCCCTTTTTAATAAAGAATTAGATATAATGAAGTTCTGCAAGAGTGACACATTTACCTAGATACACACAGAATATTTGTATGTCCTATTTCATGGAAGATAGGGGGATCAAGGAAAGACAGCCGACCGGCTGAAAAATATCAGCCTGATAAAGATGCAGAATAATTTGATTTTGCACACACACACAGACACCCTTTTTTTTTTTAAGTGAATACAATTCTGTGGAGAAAGCGTTTACAGTTACAAGGTGGAAGGGAATTTCCCCATAAGAACCAGACTTCTAAAAATAATGAGATATTCCAAAATACTACAGATATGCAATTAATAAAAATACCCACAATTCCTCTGAAATGCAGTATACCAGGGTAGTATCTCATTAAAATACAACAAAATAAACAAGCTACAAATAAGAATCTTATCTCCCTCTAGTTAGTTACATGCAGAGTTTTTTCACCTGAGTGAAAAGCTGCTGGGGTTTGGGGGGTTTTTTGGTTGGTTGGGTAGGGTTGTTTTTTTTGTTGTTGGGTTTTGGTTTGGATTTTTTTTTTGTGGTGGTGGTTTTTTTTGAATGGAGAAATTTCATTCCTCAAACATTTGAAACCAAAACATTGCAGACCAGCACCTCAGAGCATTGCAGGAGTACTCAGCTATTCATCCAGCTATGTACCACTAAACTGGCAGAATAAGAAAAGAAAATACCAAGCAATTCAAAGAAAACGTCTTAAAGTTGGCTTCCAAAATACAGCATTCTTTTTTTCTAGCAATGTAATAGTAAAATAGTGAGATATAAGAATATAGTTATTCAAAGCAGATTAAAGCATTTTACAAATCTAGAAAGAGTTATAGATCTCTATATATTTGGGCAAATAACTGTTGCCATAACCACGTTTTAATCAAGGTTTTACACAATAAAGATACAGTCTGCAGAGGTATTTCACAGATAAGACAAGAATAAGAAAGTTATAATTTCACTCCCCAGGGTTACCCTCTGGGACCAGAGTGAAGGGTTTCAAAGGCTCAGAAAATATGTAAGATGTCAGGGTACAAGATAAACTGGAACTGACTCTTTAAGAGGATTGTGTGTCAAACGATGAAGACTTGTGTGTAGCAGTAACAAAGTTTCTGCACAACAGACAATTCTGTCAGAAGTTTGTAAAATCAAAAATCCAGGGAAAATTATCTGCTGATCAGTAGAAACCTGAGTAAACTAATGCAGACACAAAGCAACAAACCTCTACAAATATGCCAATCAGATCTCAGAAGGATAAAAAAACCCTAAATTATCAAAAGGTAACATCAGAATGTACACATTCCTGTAGATTTTCAAAATAATTCCATATTTATATATAACATTTGTACGCATTTTTCAAAAGATACATTAACTAACCTAATCTGCTTTAACTTAGCATTGCAAAAGCGTTCAAAATTCATGTAGTGTTTCATAGATTTGACAACTACTAAAAATTGATCCCAGCTTCAATCAAGGTAACAGGAATTTCTACACTGACCTCAATTAGCTTTCGATCAAGCCTTAAGAGAATTAACAATCCTCTAAATAGTCGTCATTCATGGGTACATGCATAGAGAGTACAAAGTGTTAGCACCTTCAGAAAGAGCAAAGTTCCTCTAATCGAAGAGAAGAAGATTCACATCAATTTTTTTTGAACAATGATTTCATTAGAAGTCTGCTAAGTCAGGCTTGCCCTATTGCTGAACTAAACCCCCAAGGTAACCTTAAAAAATTAAACGCAGAGAAAAAAAACAACAGAGCTGATGACCTCGGAAGTCTCAAATTCAACAAAAAGCTCTGAATCAGACTTATCCTCATAACCGAGGGGCTGGGCAGCTCAGAGTAACTTTTGCCCTAGAAAAGCACATTTGAAGAGCAGCAGTGATTGAGTCACCCACGATCAAGAACGCACAAGCTCACGTTCCTAATTCTTTAAACCAACTCCACACTAATCATTTGTGTAGTCTTGTGGCCCTTATTCCCACCACGGGCAGAAGCAGAGAGAATGCAGAAATTCAGAAGGGGTGGGTGGTGAGATTTATTCTAACCAAATCCAAAAAAAGCTATATCTTGACTTCATGCACATCTTAAAAGAGAAACACCAACCCCACATTAAGCTTTGATACATACCTCTTCATAGCAAATGAAAAATGTTTGATCGCTAGACATTCTCTCTATATACAAGATGACAGTTGATTAAGTCTGTATTACTGAGTTCCAAAATTCAGGTTGAGTAACCATGGCCAACTGTCAAAAGTAGTAATGAAAGCAGAGATATCACTATAATCAAAAGCAACAGGAAATGAAGAAAACTGAATGCTAATTATTTGTGATTAGTTTCTCCTTTCAAGGAAAAAAAATGCTGACTTGCTGAGGTAGCTAAAACAGAAGGAGCAGCACACGATTCTAGTACCTTATATGACTGTATTATCCCAAGTTTGAGCAAGTTACGTGGTAAATGAGATAGAATTTCCTGTTTAATCAGATATAGAGAAACTCAGTAATTTCGTTATATGTTGGCCCTATGTCCCATTCAAAAGATACCAGTCCAAAATAGTACCTTGCCATCTTTTTGACCTTCTAGGCTCTTGAAAAATCTTTTTAATGGAAACAGGAATTCCTTTTTCCATGGATATGCCCTTAATTTCCTCTTGCCTTAAGTCTTCCTGAGATGTATAAGTGCTATAACCCCTCAAATATTTCACAGTGCCATCTAAACAGATTACTTGTAAGATGCCAGACCCACATGAAGTCCTTAGAATCTCTGATGAGACTTCCATAAATTTACAAGTTAAAACAGTTATGAAGAAATTGTTCCACTCACATTTCAAAGAGTGAAATTTTGTAAGAGATACACACCACAAGAAGAATGTATTGAGAGCTTACTTTATTCACAAAGAAAACTAGAGGTAAAAAGTCATATTTGAAAATGCATCCAGTTTGAATAACACATTAAACATCTTTTGAGATGCACTGAGAAACTGGAGGGAGGAAGGGGAAACAAGTGAAACAACAAACCTTCAGCATATATATAGTACTAAATAACTAGGCAATATAAAACCTCAAAAAACCCTGTTAAGTATGTGTCTTGTGGAAAGTGTGATGTATGTAAGCAACATGAATTAGACAGTGGACATTCCTAATTCAGTCTAACAGGAGTGAATAAAATGCTCACTACAGTGATAGAACACCACATAGCTACCCCGGTAGATGTGTACAGTCATTACCCATCTTTTTCGGCCTATGGTAAGTTTCAGTCAAATCAGAACAAATCCCTATACTCAGCACTGGAAATGCTATTTTCTGACAGTTATATTGGACAAAATATTAAAATATCCAAAGTAGTTTGTATGGAAAGAGGTAGGATGATCTAATATACTACACCTTCTAAAATACCATTTGAGGTATTTCAACTAGCCCATAACTAGTTTCCTGAGCTACCAATTCTTACCACATGAAATGTTTAAACCACTAGCATTTCCTCCCTGATTTACACCGCAAGGAACCCGAGGTATCAAAAATCTTCTAGCCTTTAACAGCTGCTGAGGCTGGCATCAGGATGAAGATAAACACTGGGCAGCAATGCCATTGGTAACTGATTCGATTTAATCATCTTATACTGAAACCTTCATGGTTTAGTTTGAGGGAAGAAAAAGCTCCAAATCTAGACTGAACTCCAAACTATATGTACATTAATCATAGCTTATTTTTTTAATTTCTTTTGGATAAACAAAGGTTTTAATTATACAGGTCCCTGTTCGTTCTGTTTGTTTCCTAATTAGAGAAAAATGGCAAGTCTCCCAATCCAAGCTCTTTCTCTCTGAAGAATTTAACAATACATTTGGACAGGCACATATATTTATTTGGAGACTACACAATGAATAAAATCCCATTTGCACTTAACGGAGCAAAGTTTGCCAGAATTCAGTGTGTGAGCCAAGGCTCCACGCTCTGCTAATGGCAAACTGGCTGTCCCTGCAGTCAAGTACTGGATTATGTACTTTCCTCTTGGCAAATAAAAGCCTGGAAACACCCACAACACCTGTTGTTTATTATTATAAATGACTGTATGGAAAATAGACATGTTCCTACTGTGAAAGAAAAAAAAAACACAAAGAAAGAACGAACTGCATGTGTGGGGAAATTATGGACAAAGATGGTAACCGTGAACCCCTTACTGATCCTGCTGAAAGTTCTTAACTGCAAAGTGCATTTGTGTAATAACTTTCCCCAAAAAACCTCAAAAGACGAAAGCTTTCTGCAAAGATAGTTGAAGATAACTGTTAAGGCAGGTTATCAAGCAAAATGAGATGAGGAAACTTATGGAGGCCAGGAACAAAGCCAAGAAATTTCAATTCTAGTGACAAGGCAAATGACCACAATTCTGTACTCAGTTAAATCTGGACTAACACATGTTGTTCAATGAAAATTCTCTAAATGCATTTAACCAAAGCATAACTGAAGTCAGTAGTCTTTTCTGTAAGTTGTATGCAATTACGTTCCAGATCCTACTTGCATGAGAATATCAAAATGCTACCAAGTCACAAGGATAAGGAATTTGAGCACCTTAACTGATTGGGGCGGGGGCGAAATCACTGAAAATCTTCTACAGCTTTTACCAGTAAGTACAATGAGTTCCAAGTCCTATGGCCTCTTCCGACTCCCATTTATTTACACTGAGTCAAATGATTCCCCTACTCCAATCTCTTCCATTGCAGAGACCATCCTTCCCAGCTTTTTCTTGAGAAAAAAATCTTTCTGCAGCCGCTATCAGTGACTGCATTGTTTTTCAATTTTCAATTGTCCTCAGCTTTTGAGAAGATAATGGAATTATGCTGCCTTGAATCTTAACTGTGTGAATTCCTCCCAGTCAGATACTGTGATCAGATCTCTAGTCCTGATCTGGCTCGCTCCTTTTGATGAAATAGGTGAGCGAGTATCTCTTTCAACAAGTTTGTTTACATAAAAAAATAACAGCAATACCAATTATCCTGCAGGTCAGATACCAGTTTGTTCTTTTACCTTGCAAAGAGCCATGACAGTATGTAGCTCCTATCAATAAACTCAGTACCTCACAGCACACAGCCCGCTCTCTCAGGATCTTTGTGATTAAACAAGGCACAGAAAAGCATCCATAGGAGATCTACAAATACCAGATATCAAAAGTAGACCTCCAAAGCTTATCAAATATCCAATCTGTAAGAATACGCTCGCTCTCTTCTGGCAAGTGACCGCAGTAAAAGCAACTTTCCCCTTTTTTATTTAAAGGGTCTTGACATGCTTACTTAATGTATTCAAAAGGTCTTAGTCATTTGTCCCCAGCCTGGGACAGTGTCTGTCAACTTCAGCCCCCTGCTTAACAGCCTGGACTCCTACCTCATTACTTTCTTTTTGCAATCAGCTTTTCTATCCTTCTTCCAAATTAAACCGTGTTTCTCCTACTTGTCATACCCTACAACGAACCACCACGACGGACAATCGGCCCCCGATACATTTTTAATATTGCTTGCCCCCTACCACACACTCAATGTATTTTCCCTACTCCAACTGCCTTTGCATTTCTCCAACCCTTCCTAAAAGGAAGCAAACTTATGAGTCTTTTTGTATAACTGGGCTTTGAGCTTGGCTTCCACACCCATCAGCTGAAAGGCAGAGCAGCTCAAAGCTGTCAGCAGAACAGAGTCAAGCTGAGCCGTGCCATGATTTATGCAGGTAGGGCCAGGCCTGTCAGTTCCCCTGCCATGACAGCGGGGAGGAAGGCAGGGGCACAATTCTTACTGCTCAGACTCTGGATTCGCTACAGCACAAATCCAACACCCATTCCAAAATGACAGAATGCAGTATGTAATTCAAAAACCATATTTCCCTAGCACAACAGCAGGATAAATAAATTGGGAGACAATCTATATTAATATTGGAACCTTGAAAGCAGACTGCTTATTTTTCCCCCATTTAGATTCCAGACTGAGGCTAAAATATTTTGGTTAAACAGAAGCACAACAAAGAAAAAACACAGTTTGATTTATGGTTTAATGAGCCATCACATGAATTCTAATATTAGTATTTATTAGCATTTTTCCCAACTCTGTTGGAATCGAATACCTTCAAAACACCAAAATGCACCTTGTCAAGGCAACCTGCGTTTCACCCCAAGCCGGATTTCCGTGGCTGAAGTTATACTTCACTTATGAAATAATCACTTTGCTACCAACTTCCCAGCATTACCCAAGTCATCTGATGAAAATCAGTATTTAAGTATGAAGGTGGTCCATATTCTAGCTCCTGTCATAACTGATAAATCATGTCATTTGGGGAGAGGGTTTAAAAGAGTTCTGGTCGGCTGCCAAGGTTAAACACGCTAAAGGTAGCGTTTCGCCTTGGTGATACATTTCTAGTTATTCTCACAATTAACATACATTAGTGAAGTGCATCCATGTATGACGCTTTCAGACACCTCTGAAACTAAAGCAAATGTATCATTCAATATAATCAAGGAATTTATAAATGCAACCAGCATTTCAGCTATAAGAAACACCTGACCATGTTGGGGATCACTCCATTTGAATTGGCCTTCATACACTCCTGGGCACTTTTTCATGGAAGACTTGCAAGCCACTGAGGTAGATCTAAGCTAGCCAAAAAGGTTTCACTGGTTTATGTCTTCAGTAGGAAGAACACTTCACTGGCATTCTGGAGATCCCTTGACAGTGCTGGCTTTTTTGCTGAACTGCATTTTTTTATTTTTTTATTTATTTTTTTTTTTAAAGGGTTCTACTGAAACTGGGAAGTTCTGGAATAGAAGACTGACTCTTACCCTCTTCCAGCACTCCAAACCTTACTGTCATAGCTACTTCTGACACTGGCAGAACTACTATCTTAGAAGATATTTAAACTTTTAGTGTTACTTTCCTGTTTGCTGCAGGTTATAAGGATTACAAATATTATGTTTGGCACTCTCTTAAGTTTACAAGCAAGATATCTAAAGCAGCTACTTGAAAAACCACCAGAATCAGCTTAATATAAACTGCCCTTAATACAAAGGAAATTAATTGATTAATTAATTAATCTTACCAAAAAGTTTGGTATTAATCTATTTGGGGAAACAAGGGAAGATTCTTTACCATAGTAAGTTTCCTTAACGTGATCTGTTCTGAAGCTTCCTTTTCTCAGTTCCCAAGTGAAGTAACTCGCGCACACAAGAATCACAGACAATTAAGAAGAGAATCAGAATGACTGGTTTCAGTTTCCGAAACCAACAAGAAGGGAAAAACAAAAAATTTCCACCATCATCTGTCCTCTTCCTTATCAAGGGATCAAGTTCATGGCAGTTTCTTTGTTAGCATTTTGCTTCCAGCTACTTGTTAGATTCCTCCCTCCTCCTAGTACACACCCCCCTGCTATCAGACTGGAACCATAAAATGAAAACTCACCGTAGGAAAAAAGGGCATCTAATTGCTTCCTTTCTTGGAGGTGCATCATTCAGTTCTCCTGTATGACTGATACAATCTGACATGAGCATTGTAATTCAATGCATCAACTAGAAAATGTATAAAGACAGCTTTTCTGAAAAGGCAACCACATATTTTTTTTTTAGAATACAAGAAGGGAATAGTAAGTAAACCTAATGTATGCGTTATCTTTATCTTGACAGGAGGAATATATAAAATGTACAACAGCATGCAATATTCTGTATATCATTACACAGAAAAATTTAAGTACCTATAAATGTGGACAATAGTCTGATATCCTGTCAAAGTAACAAACCTGGATCTTAGAAACAGACGATATATGGCAGAGTTGGTTTTTCTTTTTTAAATTAATGATGTGGAGATTACATATAAATGCCAAGGAAAAAGTGCTTTTCTGCAAATAGTAAGTATGTATTTCTTATAATGTTTGCTGAAGATTATGCTTTCCTATGAGCAATTCAATTTTAATCCATTTACGTATTGAATAACATCAAACCTAAAGGAAGGCTTTCTATCAACTAACATACAAACAAAAGCATTAAGTTGGCTTGAGACGTTCAGAGATTGGGGGTTTTTTTCCTCATTTTATCCCTAATCTCTCTTCTTCAGGGATTCCTGAACTATACTGGTGTCAGTAAAATAACAGTGCGTGCCATTCTGGACTGCTTCGCTAACCAAAAGTCTAAAAATAAAATTCCAAAGCAAGTAAGTAACAATCTCTGAGACAGAAAGACATGTCTTTTATTTCTTCCTAATGGAAGACATAGTGGTTAACAATTTTTTATTTTTTTCTGGACATGTTCAGTGACATGTTTATGAAAATCAGATAGGAAAAGCCAGGCACCTAAACCCCCATTTTAAGTACTACAATTCTTCAGAAGACTCAGTGGATGTTCTGCTTTCTTGAAAAACAGCCCACTAAGAAAGGCAAGTCAGCTTTTTTTTTTTTAAACCTTTTTTTACCTTTTTTTTTTTAAGATTTATATATATATGTTACATTCAGTCATTTTTTTCAGGATGCAACTACAGGATGCTTCCCACTTATCCATCATTCAAAGCAGCTTATAGGAGTACTTCAGATTTTTCAGGTGAAGCTGAAAGTCAGCAAGTGCATGTGTATGGACAAACTGATACTCCATTTTACATATACCTGATGTTCTTTTAAAAAACAGGTAAAGCCAGTCATTTATTTCTTTATTTTGTTCTAAGACAAGCACCAGGCCATGAATCTGCAAGCAAATGGTCAACTACTATTCCTCAGCTAACACAGAAAGTCCTCAGCATTTCATTTTATTGCAAATTATAATGATATGGAAAGGGCAAGTGCCTACAGTCATTACTCAGCCTGATAAAAGAAATCAAACCTCAGTACGATTGAATGACAACACACTCCAGTTCATTTCTTCCTTGAAATCCATTAACCTCTTTCATATGAGAGCTCTAACAGATTTTTTATATATTTTTTTGATCTAGATGCAAGGGTTTTTATTATCGCTCTATCACACGCTGCTCTAAAAATTTACTCTGCACACAGCCTGTAGTTAGAGGGCTCACAAATTAAATGGCTATCTTGTCTAGTGGTGGTAAAATATCACTGTGGAAAATAAAGAGGTCATCAGTGATAGAAATATAAAATTCAACAAGATGCCTGTCCACTGTAATAGATAACGACTTAAAAGCCATACATGACAGGAGGAAAAAAAAAAAGCATCAACTCTCATTGATAACTGAAAGCTGTGTTTTACTACCCTCGCAACCCATCAGGAGCATCTTAGTCTACAAGAAATCCAATTGAAATGAGCAGAGAAAGGTACCATGCAGTGCAAGCACGGGTCAGAGAGGACTGAAAAGAAACAAATACTGAACTGGAAAAAACACAGCATCATGTTATTTCCACCTCCGTTAACATACCTTGCATCTACTCTAACTAGACAAAATGCAATTCCCACAATTTCAGTTGTTGAAATTAGTGATGCTTTACCTTTATTTTCCTACATAATTTATTATGAATATTAAGCATCTCTGTATTCCTCCTTTTCTTCACCCTTTGCATAACGCATACAGTTTTATTTGCCACTCCTTTATTCTAAAACCAAAGTGAGAAGAGCCTACCCAACAGTATGCAAATAACTGCCTAGCTATGCTTATTTATTAATAAAAATTAAGGAATGGCAATATGATACAGTGAACACATGATGTTTTAATAGAGTAGCCTTAGGCAGCAGTAGTACATGAATAGTGTACACTTCTTTTAGTCAAGCAATTTATAATACATTGCACAGGTCCTATGGGATCTCAAAGCAGCTTTTTACAGTCAATTCAGGGAAAGGAAATACAAATGCTTTTTGCAGATGTCTCCAAAACTCCTCCGAGTCCTAAAGTAGTAAGTTCTCTGCTTATACCCCCAAAACAAGATTAAAAAAATAACAGAAACTGAAAACTCATTATATTGTTACCCTCACTTCTACTCCCACTCATCTGCACTCCTGCAGCCTTCAAATCAGAGCTGCAAAGCCCTTTTCCTGGCCGGTGAGGATACAAGCCCCTAAGATCTCCAAAGCAGAGAACCATGTTTTTTACCCTTCCCCTGTGCTAGGAAATGAAGGTAAGGATTACTCAAGCTATTTAGTTTCATGGGTTCAGTTTGTTTCTTCTGAATTTTAATCCATTACACTTGTTCAGTGCATGAGGATGGGAAACAATGCACACGAAACAACTGGAATTTAAGAGTTCTGAGTTAAAATTGGGGATGAAGTGAGCACTATAATCACAACAAAACCCACCCAATAAAATAAAAAACCCCAACTAATGGATCCACTTTTAAAAATCAGTAACAGCTCACCTCAAAGCTACACTGATTTTCTGCCTCTCAGTACTTTGCATAGTTTCAGGATATTTTCCTTCTCGGGCCCGGGCCCCCCTTTTAGAGAGCTCTAGCACCCCCCCACCAGCGTGCCAGCTATTCCCACAGCTTCACTCCTGTCATTCCTTCTCCAAAGCAAACCACTAACTACAGACCCTTAGAACTCTGTGGATCCAGTAAACCAGGAAGGACTTAATGCAGGTACCAGCACTGTCCCACAACCATTTATACTAATTATTCCGCTGCACTTGTGTCAAGTAGCTCACACTTCCATCACTACTTAGGTTAAGTCATGCAACAACTGAGAACGGCTCAAGGAACAGCAGAGACAGGAACCGTGTCTGATGGGAAACATGGACAAGACCAGACCCGAGTTGTTCCATGGGACTCACCCCCAAGGCTAGGGATTGAGCGCTGCCATGTTTTATCTACAAACATCATGGTCTCTGATCAGTCAATCGGCCATTACAACAGGACTACTTGGAGCTAGGAGTGGCTACCCCTACTAATTTTAAAGGATTTAAGGCAAACAGGAATTATCAGACGCACAAAAGGACTTGAGCTTACAAGCTTGCACTTGAAATGCCTTAAAATCCAATTTACAGACTGACAACAGCTTAAATAGTTGATTTTGCACTAGTTAAAAATAAAAAGAGCCTATCTCTAATAGCAATACAAACACTGAAACAGCTGCCAACCACTGAATGTACGAAAAATCATGTATGTTAGCGTATAAACAAAAGTTACAGAATTGAAGTTCCTTTGACATTATACAGTCCCAAATGAAATGAATAGTATTTAATAAATTTAATTTTCAGGATAACTGATTTTGTAACCCTGCCTGGATTATTTTTGAACAGCAAAGCTTGGGAAAAGAATAAAATAAAATATCAAGGCTTAATTTGATCATTTCTCTAAATTTCACTTGACTTTGAGCATGCTAAAAAGGAAAGAACAAAGATACAAATCCTGATACTGCTTCTTTGAAAAACATAAACAAAAATACTTTTTATTAATAATTTAGCAAAAATATTCTTTGTCTATTCTAAAACAAGAAACCCTACAATACTTATCTTTTTAATAGTATTTGGCAATTAAAATTACTTTTCCCCAAGGCCCTAGGAATTTCTTTGTTTCTCCTGTGCAGGTGAAATTTCCATAAGGAAAATAGTTACTCGCAAAATTCAAGACGATGTGTCCTATATGCCAGAGACACTGATAAATTTTTTTCATTAAAAGAATTCAACACTTTCTACATCCAGTACATACAGAAGCTATATTTCACACATCAGTTTTTGATCACAATTTATGCACAGACTTGCAGATTGCAATAACTCTTTACTAGAAACAAATAAAAAAGCCTTGAAATTTCACCGCTGTGGAAACATATGCTTGATTTAAATACTACAATCTACACATGCTCATACCTAGAGCAGTCCTAATGTGACTTATGTCCTTTAGTCTGTTTATTTGAATATATGGAATATAAAAGTCTTCTGTATCCTTGCCTTTATAAAGTAGTCATTTGCAAATACAAGTTCAAATAAGAGAGTACAGAGCTTCAGGTTACGTAGGAACAGCAAGATTGTATCGGTGTACCTTAGCCACGTTAAGATAACAAAGAAAACCCTATACCTCTGTGGTTTAATAGCAATGCTAACATCTTTAAGCACTGAAAACATAATTCCAGTCTCCTTAAAGAAAAAATTACTAGAGAGATAATAAGCAAGCTAATTGAGCTTTAAGATATCTTAGTCTATGGAATATATTGTCAATCTTATTCAAGTGTGACGATAGTACCTACTTATCTCTAAATTATAGCTATGCGTCTTTGCCATCACTGTCTTCTCTGTTGCCTCCTTGATTCATAAACTGAGCTCCCAATTTCTTCTCTGCACCACACAGTGTGACTGTTCCCAGCTTACAGTAGAAACAGGAATTGGAAAATTAGGAGATTCATTGAAACGGCCTTAAGGCCATTAAGGGACACACAAGAAACTCAGAAACCATTTCCAGGACCTAACTTGACCAAGTCAAATTTTTTTCCTTCAATCCTATACCATGTGTCAATCAAAAAAAACCCACCAACACACCAGAAAAAAAAACCCAACCCAAAAAACCCCAATTACTCATGCACAAATTCTTTGCAGAAGCAGCATCTTTTACATCACTGGTACCAGATCCACACTTAGCTCAGACTTCTCTAAAGCAACAGAAACATCTATCAGCTAAAGACACAAGACCCTGTGAACGTCCATGAGCAAGGAAGTCAACAGGTACATAAAGAATACTGCCCAGATTTACCTCCATACCATACTTTCTAACTACTGTAAAAGGAAAACTTGCATATAACATTTCTTTTAAAAGGTCCTGAGGGTATCCCGCATCTTAAGATCCACTCTCAAATTGTGCTAACAACAGCAGGTCTCCACCTTCATTAAAGTAAAATGGTATTGCATCAGGTTAAAGATAAGTAACAGGTTGACACACAAATCAACTTTCAAAAAGGATGAGAAATTAAGAAATGCTGTAATATTTTAAACGAGCTCACCAATGTACATTTAGTAGAAAACACAGATTCCAGTTTTTCTTTTTAGACAGTGTTTTCTAATACTACCTGATGTATGCTAGTATGTCCGTTCCCCCCCCAAATCTTACTGTTTCTAATGAAAATGGATGTCACTTTATAAGTGTATTTCTGGAATCAGAAAAGCATAAAACATCAAAGACCCATCACGTCACCAGCACATCCGTCAAAAGATGATGCAGAAATTCTTATTACGGTGCATTGGCCTGCTTAGTTCAGTTATAATGAGATGAGGCTTTCATCATTTCCCTTTTGGAAGCAGTTTCATCATTTGCTGAAATTCACTTTTAAGGTATCTTTGGTCCTAAAATACAACATTAAGTCGTCTTTTCTTCCATTTTTCCATGCTGCTCTCAGGATTCATGTCTTATATTACTGAAGGCTACCTCCGTCCTTCTTGAGCGTTTGCACCACTCAGTCACTGCACACGGTTATCCACTGGAGGACCCAGAGCAAGTATCTCAGCTGCCGGAACTAAGTAAGGGAAAGTTTAGATTGAAGCCTGCTAAGTATCTTACCCATTCAGAAAAAGGGACACCAAATATCCTTTTTTCTGTTTGTTTTTTTTTTTTAGCACATTGATCTCTTCTTCTTAAGTATGGCAATTTTAAGACTTATATTGCAGCATTTACCTTGAAGATATTTTAAACAATGAAAACTCCTCTGTTATGGTCCACTATTTCGGTAGTACTACCTGTTGCGGAATCTGATGTTCTGAACAGCAGCACTTAAAGGCTGCAAATTTCAGTGCAAAAAAATAGCAGAAAAGCAGCAAATTGAAGAAAAGCAGGTTCATAGGCTCCACAGCAGACATGCTTTGGCATTCCCAAGATTTGCTTTCCTATGTGATATGTAGGGAAAAGCTTCACCAAACTTATGAGGCTGTCTTCCCTGTAACCTGTCTGCGCCCTTCTGCAAGGCTGACTTTAATTCTGCCCTTGAAGCATGGTTCCAATATTGTTGCCAAGATGCAGAGAATTCTTCCTTGTCCCGTATTTCTCTTATCACAGAATTTCTGTAGACAATCTTCAGTCAGTACTGCTGGCATGATGTCTTCTGCTTTCTAATTACATTCTTCAGCAACACAACAGAATACAGCCTCACAGATGAGTCACAGCTGTGCTTATTGTGGTACCAACAGCAATCTTCTGAGGCTATCATCAGTTGACACAGATCGGAATCTAACAGGATATTGGCAATGTGACCTGCAGGTATACTCCGCTTTGACTTAT
The DNA here is from genome assembly GCA_013399435.1 of Arenaria interpres. Lineage (NCBI taxonomy): Eukaryota > Metazoa > Chordata > Aves > Charadriiformes > Scolopacidae > Arenaria > Arenaria interpres. The sequence goes on from VXAK01004322.1 coordinate 484,224, forward strand.
TTCTGAAGAAGCAGCAACATACAAAAAAGTGCCAGCGGTAAAAAAATATTTTTGTGGAACCAGAGTGCAAAAAGCCCAAGACTATTGCCTTGCTGATGCCCTTGAATCTTTCCAGGCTTCCCTAGGCCTTAATGGAGATGAGTCTTGACCCAGAAAAATGACAAGTGCTACAGTGGAAGTTTTCCATTCTCTTACTTCTTATGGTTAGTGCTTAAATGAGAATCATGCTTGGAAGAACGTCAAATTCCCACCATACTACAGTCACGTCACGGATCTTCCTTAATACACCACTTTTCTAATAAACGCATCTTTACTTCACTTACAGAAATTATACTTTCTGTCCAATAGTCTAATTACTCCTAGCTAGATACCAGTAAGGTCAGAAATAGAATTAACCCAAACCCGGACTAAGATAAAGAACTAACCATTAGTTTTATGAGGGACATTTAACAGTTCTCACATACAAGCCACCTTCTGTTTTTAATTATTATTATTAGTTTTAAATCAGTATGTGCAGATCATTGAATGAAAAGCCTATTTCCTACTCAAGAAACCAAGCTCTTTTTATTACTATAACTACTTTTGTTGGGCTGTAGGCTACTGGTGTAACCCAAGTCATCAAAAGTAATCAGGATAAATCAAACAGATAATTTCCTGCTATACAAAGAAAGTAGCTTTATATAGTCTTCCACGTTTCCCAAAACAATGCAAAGCAAAGTGAGTATCAAGCCCAGCAAGAAGAGTTCACTGATTTTGCAGATAAGGAAACCTAATGTCCTAATAGAAGCAATAGTGGCCCAGACACTGAAGGTATTAACAACGTTTAAGAAGCATCAACAGCTTCCACTCCACCTCTGAGCATAAGGCCGTACTATGCTTCTTAAGAAGATGCTACCTTGGAATTGTTCTATAACAATGGTTATTAGGAAAAGCCTCAGTGCAGAGCTTGCAGGTGACCATCTTTCAGGTAAGGGAACAGAATCATACTGGCACACACAGGAAACTTAACTGTAGTGAAGTCCTTGATATTCTCCCATACTGAAAAGAATTTGTAACATTTCCAAATGAATATCTCCGCCCTTCACACACATAACTTATTGTATACTCCTTGGAGTATTGAACTGCGCTTTTTTGAATTTGAAAGCGCCTCTCAAGCTTTGGCAAGTACTGCAATAAATTATAACTGGCCTGAGAATCGTTAAAATGTACATTACATTTTTTGGCTGTCCCCATCCACATTAGGTAACTGCAGTCTATCATGTCTGTTTCATAGCATCTGAGCACCATGGACAAATGAATAATTAGCTTTAGCAAGAATAGCCAGATTTATGTTAGGAAAAATTTAACTCCTACAAAGCTCCGCAACTCAAGAGATGGATTTCTTTCTTCATGCAACACTAATCTCAGTTCATATTTCCCATGTAGTTAAGACAAATTGGTAAAAACTGGCATGATTTAATTAAAATCTGAAGCCTTCACAGTACTTGTCTCCTAAATGAAGTTTCTAATGAAAATGAAAAAGGCTATTTCTACAGATAGCAAGCACCAGATTTAAAAAAAAAAATAAAATTAATAAATAACCTATGAATACAGCCTTCCCTTGCAGCAAAAGAGGCAGATAGGAATCAAAACTTTTCGGATCCTGCTCCCCAAAACAGATGACAAGTTACAATACAAGAGCATTACTGAATAGCTCTACAAAGTCCACCCCATGGAAAACCACTGAATGAATGGTACCGGTCAGTCCACGACTCCCGAAGTCGCTGGCAAACACAGTGAAAAGAGGAAGCCCAACAGGGGGCGTACTGTTTTGCCCGCATTTGAATGTAACGAATGACCAGTAATCCCAACAATGGGTGTTAGCATTTGTCCTGTGAAAATTTAGAAGGTTGAAATGTTTAGTTCCTTGTCTGTCTCCTACCCTAAGGAGTAGCGAATAAAAAGTGGAAAGCTAAAAATATTTTTTCCATGTTAATTATTGTCATATTTCAGATGTGAAATTAAATTTCTTTTAGCACACAAATACAAGCAGGTGATTTCTGGTTTGTTGTTTCCTTTTAATGCTTGTACAGACATAAAATCAAGTACCTTAGGGTATGGCTTTTGAGTAGCATATTTTTTAATTTTCTTCTTTGGTATGGATTTGCTCTTTGCCTTTGTAAAACATCAGCTAAAATCTGCACTCCCAGGACTTTTGCAGAATACAACACTGTGCACATTTACACAGAGAGCATCTAAGAGAAAAACACCTCCCTCTGCCAACACTACCACTCTGAGATTTACATCCAGTTCAAACGATATCTCCTACAGGGAAATGTGTAGGCCATCCAAGGTAAAGTATGAAGTAGAAATAAAGAGAACCCCCAACATAGTGAGTCTTTTATCATAAACCACCAGCTACAGTAAGAATGCAATATGAAGTCTCCTTTTAATAAAAGTCTTTCAGCATTCACAACTTCATAGATCCAGTAAACTGAGTTTGTAAGGAAAGGACATTACAAGAAGGTCACTAGCTAGTACTTAAGTGTGATGTTGTACCTAACAGTGCAACATCAAACCTGTACAGAATTGGTGGACAAATAAGAAAATTAAGCTAAAATATGAAGCCAACAACTATGTTATCTCTCTGTCATCTTCATATGCATAAACCAAAAGAATGTTGTACTTAAACACCTACCAGTTTCTAATTCCAGAAAGTGTCAAGCAGAAGTTACCAAAGGTACTTTCATTTGTTCTATTTCAGCTCCAGTTACCTGTGGGCCACAACTGCATCCCTATTTTAGGACCTTCCTGTTTGGCCATCCATATTCTTTACTCCACATGCTAGCAGTTACTCCTCTGTAACATGGTCTTCCCACGCCAATAGCCCCATTTGTTTGTTAATCCCTCCTTTCAGCCAGAGTCTCTCTTTTTGCCTTCTCTTCCCCTGCAAGATTGTTTGTCCTCATTCTTCTCTTTGACTATGACCAGCAGTATGTGTCCTCCTTACACTGTTCCCTCTTGCAAACAGATTTTTGTTTCCAATCTTCCTCTACCTCAATTTCATTCAAATATCCTATTTTCTCATCTTCCAGAATCCCTCTCTACCAACTACTCTAGCACACTCTGTGCCTATCAATCCCTACTTCCACCAAAAATTTGGTCCTTGTAACTTTTTTTTCTTAGTCTTTCTACTTGTTCAAGCAGCAAGACCCTCAAATGAAGTTCAAAATAGACAGACAAGCAAGCTCAAAATAACTAAAATATTTGACCCTTCACATACCTTTTAATTAAAGGTATAGAATACTTCAGCACATGATTTTGTAGCTGCTCTAAAGTTTACATGGGCTCACCCACCTTTTCCTTCCATAAATTTTCCACTAAGGGCTATTAAATACAAGTGCAAAACCTCTAACTCAGGAAGTCCCGAAGCCAAAAGTTACTGAAAACAACAGGTATTACAGGGAAGTATTGCTGCTGCCCATCTCATCCTTACACTTCTCTTTTGGTATCCAGTGCTGGCTACTTTGGAAAACAGCACATAGGTCTGATAAAGTGAATATACACATTCTTACATTACTTTAAGTTGTGTTTCCAGAGGAAATTGCCAGTGAAGCAATCACACTCTCTCTGTCCATCTGTCTGCCTGCCAGTACTTCGTGCCTCAATACACTTTCAAGTCAGCAAATTAATTTTGGCAAAGTTTTCAGAGATTATTTTATTCTTACAGATTTTGTGACAACTTGGCTGTTGGGTACAACAAACCAACTATCTATTGGTGTAGTAAAAGCAGACACTGCATTTGTCAGCAGCAGCAACCAGCACGCTTATACACAGCTCCAACAAGCAGTTGCCAGCATTGCCATCCCATGCCAGAGGACATAAGGAATAGGAGCACTGAAGTTACTCCATAATCACATTGGGGGTGGGAACCATAAAAAGGAAATAAGTTTTAAAAAAGGATTAAAAAAAAAAAAAGGAAAGATTAACTTAAATCATCCCTCCACATAAACAATTTTGCCTGTTAAACTCTATTACTACATGAGAAGACAGGGGTATTATAATAACCAGTTCTGAGAGAAGCTGAGATGACATGAAGCCCATCCTGCCCTCCATGTTCAGGTGCTAGGTCTGAGGAAGCAGACAGCATAAGCCTGCCCTCTGTGGGCAATACAAAGTGGAAGACTCTACACCTGTGAATGTTAGGACACGTGTACACCCCCAAGTACGAAGGGACACAGAAGGTCCCAGACACCTCTGTGCCTGGCAAGATTATGGAGCAGATCCTCCTGGAATCTCTGCTAAGGCACAGGGTAAATAAGGAGGTGATTGGAGACAGCCAACATGGCTTCACCAAGGGCAAATCGTGCCTGACAAATTTGGTGGCCTTTTATGATACTGCCACATACTTGGTGGACAAGGGCAGAGCAACAGATGTTGTCTACCTGGACTTATGCAAAGCATTCGACACTGTCCCTCTTGACATCCTGGTCTCAAAATGAGAAACGAATGGATTCGATGGATGGACCAATCGGTGGATCAGGAGCTGGCTGGATGGCCACCCCCAAAGGGTTGTGGTCAATGGCTCAATGTCCAGTTGGTGGCCAGTGACGAGTGGTGTTCCTCAGGGGTCTGTACTGGGACCAGTGCTGTTCAACATCTTTGTTGGAGACATGGAGAGTGGGGTAGAGTGCACCCTCGGCAAGTTTGCCGATGACACCAAACTCGGTGGTGCGGTCGACACGCTGGAGGGAAGGGATGCCATCCAGAGGGACCTGGACAGGCTGGAGAGGTGGGCTCGTGCAAATCGCATGAAGTTTAACCAAGTCAAGTGCAGGGTCCTGCACCTGAGACGTGGCAACCCCAGGCACAAATACAGGTTGGGCAGAGAATGGCTAGAGAGCAGCCCTGAGCAGAAGGACTTGGGGGTGTTGGTGGATGAGAAGCTTAACACGAGCCGGCAATGCGCACTGGCGGCCCAGAAAGCCAACCCCATCCTGGGCTGCATCAAGAGAAGCGTGGCCAGCAGGTCACAGGAGGTAATTCTGCCCCTCTGCGCTCGTGAGACCCCACCTGGAGCACTATGTCCAGCTCTGGAGTCCTCAACACAGGAAGGACATGGATCTGCTGGAACGGGTCCAGAGGAGGGCCACGAAGATGATCAGAGGGATGGAGCACCTCTCCTATGAGGACAGGCTGAGAGAGCTGGGGTTGTTCAGCCTAGAGAAGAGAAGGCTCCGGAGAGACCTTAGAGCAGCCTTCCAATACCTGAAGGGAGCCTATAGGAGAGCTGGGGAGGGACTCTTTGTCAGGAAGTGCAGTGACAGGACAAGGGGTAATGGTTTTAAACTGGAAGAGGGGAGATTTAGATTAGATACTAGAAAGAAATGCTTTCCTGTGAGGGTGGTGAGACACTGGAACAGGTTGCCCAGGGAGGTCGTGGATGGCCTATCCCTGGAGGGGTTCAAGGCCAGGCAGGATGGGGCTTTGGGCAACCTGGTCTAGTGGGAGGTGTCCCTGCCCATGATCTTTAAGGTCCCTTCCAACCCAAACCATTCTATGATTCTGTAAGGTAGCTCGCCAAAGTAAGATAAAAAACAAGTAGCACTAAACACACTGAAACAATCTCTTATGAAGGTGGTTTCTTCCTAAAATCACTCACTGTGAAGACAGAGCAACTTGAACAGCAATATTTTTGACACAGCTTCATTAAGAGCTTAAACACATGTGACAAACTTCCAACTTGGAATTAGTCTTAAGAGCCAAAGATGTGAGAGACTTAAGTTTTTGTTTGTCTAAGGAGAGGGGAAAAATCCTGTCAATGCAACCGATACTTACATGGTTTCCTTTGATACCGTTACTGGAAGGGGATAAAAACCTATGTTAATACTTTAAAACATCTATATTCATTTCCAGAAGCCTAAATAGAGGTCCATTTCAGTGTTCCTAAGTCATTTATTGTTAGAGGTAAATCCAAACTAAGAAAACAAGATAATTTGCTTTTTTCAGCTAGCCTCCTTCCAAAACATAAACGAAATAAGAATCAGCAAGAACAGCAATTCTGTGGCAATAAAGTGACAGACTTTCAACAGGCTCTTAATTCAAAGTGTGTAAAACACAAAGATTCCATAGCTTAAGCCTGAATTGCTATTGACAATAAAGCAAAAGTATTTTAACTAAAAGAGAAAAAGTCTTCCGTGTTTTTGCTGATGCATATTATAAGGCAGAAAGCAAATGGAGTAAAATATTCTTTATTTAATGATGATGCTGTACTTTACATGCAAAAGCGCACTTGTTTTTTGCAGCCCACCAATAACAAACAGAGGAAACATGCATTATTGATTACTTATCTTCTTTTGAATTAAAAATAGTGTTGAAATTGTCCACAGAGTTACTATGAATTTTAAGTTTTTTTCAGATCATTGTAAATGCAAATCTGGCTTCAGGATGGAAAAGAAAAACTAAGATTTTTATTAGAATTAAATTTTGTAGTAAAACAAGCCAAAAAAACCCAACAAAAAAATGTATAAAACCAAAACCAACTGGCAAATATAGATCAACAGCAAGTGACAGGTGATAAGCTGGGGGTTTTAATGATATATAGGTAGCCAAGGAGCAGGAGTTACATGGATGAAAACATTTGCAGACAGCAGAGGCATTAGCTCCCCAGCCTCTCAAAGCTGTAAAATATCAAGTTGTATTTCTCAGTAAAAGATTTTCCAGTTCTGCTTTTTCAAACTAAATTTCTTTTTTCATAGGAATTTCCTGCTGTCAAATCATACAGACCCTAGACCACCTTCTTAGTTCCAGTAAAACTCACATTCAGTAAGTGCTTCCCTCTTCCTACGTGCTGCATCTAGTTGTGGACACTTAGCTCAGTCACTCGATAATACGACACCCAGAAGTGTTAAACTGCTTGACCTTAATCCCTACCCAAGGCTCTTGACTCTGGGGTTAGTTACCCTACTAAATGCAGCCGGAGTTGATTAGTGCCAAACACAGTTCAGATCGAGCTACAAAATCCTTTCCTTTTTGCCTTCCCTTCTCTCTTTCGCCCTCTTCTACCAACACCAGCTACAACCATCCCTCTCTCTGCGGTCACCCTTCCACCTCTTCAGCCTCTTTCCCCACAACCCACCTCTGAGAAGTTGTCCCCACTCCAACCCCATAAAGCCCCCCACCTATAAACTACTTCTGTACTACGCCCAAGCTTTCCTCCTCTCACCTGAAGGCTCCCCTTCTGCCTTTTATAAGACTTTTTTTCGCTCTCACTCCTGTACCCATAAATGAAGGCCTTTTTTAGTATCTTGCCTATTATTCTCTATCCACTGAGAAATGAACACATTTTAACAAATCAAGAATGCATGAAAAATTCATTCAAGTATTTGTACAAGTCTTCTAAGACACAATTATGAATTTTTGATTTGCCATATTTTAGAAACCGTCCAATTAATAGCAGAAAACCTAATTTGTAAAAAGCAAATTGACCTACTGTACTGTTCAAGATGGTATCTTTATTTAGAATGAGTTTAGAGAGGAATCCAGAAGGATGTTTAAAAAACAGACAATATACCATTGGGAGATGTTTTATTCATAGAGACATTGTGAGAAAAGGATTGGAAAGACTGAAGATGACTTAATTATAATTGTTTCATTAATTTCGAGATTACGACTATTTCTCTAGGAAACAGATGAACTTTTAGCATAAGCTGGGTCTGTACAGATTTTGGGGAAAGAATCAGAAGTAACAAGATTCATGATCTGTTCCATGTTTTTCCTGGACTTATCTGATCGTTTTTTTTAAAGCAAAACTATAAAATAGTAAAAAAAAATATTTTTAAATATGAATTCCCTGCAATCCTGGAACAGGTCATCTTGTTTGACCTTCAGGCAGCAGTATAGAAATTCAGCCAAACATACAACTGTGGAAGTGCATCTTCCACGTAAAAGGACTTTAAAATAAGGGGCAACCTTTTGCCCAGCCCAGAGCAGGTACATAGAGAGTGGGAAGGAAGTATAATCACTCCTCCTCCATCTTGTGCCCTCCTGTGAAGCACAGCCGTGGTGGTACAAATACAAACAGAAGGTAAAGCAGAGGAAGAAGCATTTAATATATAGAGGTAGCCAGACGTGAACCAGTTCAGAGGACCACTGGTAAATGTGGTCAAAGGCTGCTACCTAGCAAAACTTATAAAAGACACCACAAAAGGCACTTCTAAGAACCCTTCTTAATATCTTTGGAAACATTTGGTAAAAACTCTAGAGTTGTGATTGCTCTGAAAACTACAACAAATCTGGCGCTAATACCTTCTGCTTTTTTAATTACAAACAAGGATATAGTGTGGTGATAATAGTTCAACTGGAGCCAATATGTTCTTCATATCACTTCTAGACACAAAAAGCAGTGTAAAATGATGAGTGACACTCATTAAACCAGTTATGTATGTAGTGCTGGTTTTTTTTGTGTTTCCTTTGTTCGTTTTCTACTTATTTACTGCTGAATGCTACACTGATGAAAATGAACTACTGACTTAAGTCAAAGATAAATTTTTTAGCAGTCACAGTATGGCCAAAACCACTGAGTCTGCAGCTTTGTAGCCCTATGAACACAGCACAGCTGTTCCTTGTAACAGGAACAGGCTATATGTTAAGTTACCACAGGTCTCACTCAGGTTTTCTCTGGCCTTTCATGGACTGCTTAAAAAAATTTGTTTTTTCCTGCTACAATAAAAGAATTGTCTGATGATCACCACCTAATTGGTTTGAGGCTTTGTACGACTGATGTTACATCTACTGTTATATGCATATGTATATATTTCTGTAACTATTAGTAATAACAAATAATTATGCCGTACAGAATGAACTATCTATGATCTTAGTATAATAATGCAGTGTAATGGAGTACAGCCATAGGACAATAGCAGAGGCCCTGAAAGTGTAGACACAAGACGATGACATATCAGGCTAAGTGAGCACTGGTCAATTACTGGTCAAACACAATGCAACCGTAGGTACTTGCTAAGTCTAGTTCTACGAATAAAGTGAACAAAGATCAACTGTGCGTAAAACACCTTATATGTAATAAACTCAGATGTGACGTAAATTTGCAGATCAATGACACAAGAGCACAGCATAAGACATACTTAAGTGTAAAAACAGCAATCCCACCAACCTGACTCCCAGAGGAGACTCAGCAGCAAGAAGGCACCAACATCATCCTGGTCCTAGTCCGGAGCAGAAAGCAGCCCCCACTATCAAAATCCTTCTTCGCATGAAAGACTGCAACACTGAAAATTCTCCTGAGGTTACACAGTCATATTGTTGGGGTGCTGGTGCAGACAGTTTTTATTTCCTGCATAGTTCACATACCCCACAGCAGTTAACAGCCTCTCTGGCAAAACCACATACAATTACTCTGCTTCAGTTCATTTGCAAGGAAAGAAAGAGAAAGAAAAAGGAGAACAATCAAGCATCCATTTAGAATTTCAACATTTAGCATGAGCCAGAAATGAAATGGCAGAAGTTATATTTTTTTTCTTCACAAAGAGCTCAAAAAGTAAAAACGCACAGCATGGTTTTAAAGCAAAGAATGTAAGGAAGTGGTTGTTTACTGATTTACACTACATATTGGACACTGGGGACTTTTTTATTATAGTTTTTGGCCTAAGCTAACTGACCTGGAACAACATTAATTATTCCATGCCTTAGTTTGCCCATCTGAACAAAACATATTCTCACCTGAAGAGCCTTGAGAGGCGACTTTGATATTTTTAATAGAAGTGCAAATTCATACTGCAGGTTTACAAACTGCAATGCATTTCAAACAACTGGATTTTAAATAAGCCTTCTTTGATCATCCAGGGAGAATTGTGGAGACTTCCTGTTCTCAAAACTAGATTTCAAGTTTAGAGACTATCACTTCAGCTTCTATTCCCATTATACTGTAAAGTGTCTTATGTTTTTATTATTTGTAAACAAGTAATTTCTTTAATAAAAGGAAAAAAACCACTCTTACTATGCTGCTTGAGGCATGCGGTAACAGCATAGATGAGTTTTGTCTTTTATTCATGTTAAGATTTACAACTAAGCAAGACATAGCTTAACATTTTTAAAAGTCGTGGTATTATACAGGAAACTACTTCAGTAATTCTCAAGGTGATTCTTCACTTATTACTTTGTGGGGGGGAACAAACAAAAACCACAACACACCAGCTGGGCCCAAATCTCTTCAGCTTTTACTCTGACCCAGATGCAATTTATTTTTAAACGGGGTGGAAAAAACCCACTCAATTGTTGGAGTTACCTAAGTATTAAAAACATAAGTAAATAAAATGTTTCAGCTATTAAAACTATGCCTCAGATGTGTTCTCCAAATTAATATTCCTTTAAGGGATGTTTTAAATAGCAACATACAGCTGGCACAGTGAAAAGAAATGCTTTTTAAACAGAGATGTAATGATGTGGAAATCAAACGTAAGGTCAGTGCAATATTTTGTATTGAATCACTTCCATGAGACGATGATGTTCAGATTGTTTTGGGTGCCCTGGTCCTCACAGCAAATCTGTTCTCTTGTAACTAGTGCAGGAAAAACAAGTAGGGAAAGCCTGTCTTGCCAAGAGGAAAAAAATGGCGCAAAATAACAGGAATTAGCGGTCATTGGCTCATGGCACAGCTAAAAAAAAAAACCACAAACACATTCTCATCTGCCTTGCAATTGTTGTACTTCATTGCTATTAAAGTATCTCGCCTGTCCACATTGCACCACACACATCGCACTTACGACAGCATGCCATGGGCCTGGCAGTTACTGTGGGGCAGCAAACACACTGTAAAGCATTCCCTTTACTGAAATATGTACCACAAAGGTACTGGTTAGTGTGCTTTATGTTCACAGCTTCTGACTTACACTGAGCAGGCACTTGGCATCACAGTCATGCTGTAACCAGAGAACAAATTATAAGGAAAGTAGTCCTGCTACTTAAAATCCCTCCTACCAGTCTAGCACAATTTGCCCCACATAGCTAGGTTAGGTACATTTGGAACCTCTGGTAAACAATTAAATAGCAAGTACACTATCCATCCAGTACCAATATGACTCGTGTTTACTCATCCTGTGTCCTACTTCATATCCTTCATTCAGGACAAAAATCCTGTGTCAATATCACTAGAACATACCCAGGTCAGAGCAATTAAGAAAAATTGAAATAATACATGTCTATTATTTTTTAAAAGCCTATTCTTTTTCAAAAGGTATCATCATCCCATCCACTAAGACCATCTGCAGATTCTGTCGCTCCACAAACGCTCCCATCCAAACACGCTGAACAAAGTCTGACGGCGTTTCAAAAACAACGTGAATGGGTGCTCCTGTGCTGTTAAGAAGCTGCTGGGAAAGGCACAGCTGTACAGGGATGACTGGCAGGAAAACGAGGCCTTTAGAATTACAGAGAAAAGTTTCATCTGTTTTGGCATGTAATAATTTTCACTAAATATATTTTTTAAAAGCAATGTCATCTTTCATATTTAATGATGTTCCTCACAAACAGAAAGTGTTGGAGCATTGCTGTGGGGGGCTGGATTTTTCAAAAGAACTAGCTGAAGTTAATGCCATTTTAACTGAGTTTTGGAGCGAAGTTTTATCGGAGAACTAATTACAGTGAGCTAAGGATGCTCCCAGTTTAAAAGTTACTTAATACCTTATGGTAAAGCTGTGTGTGCCGACTTTCTTACCCTCCTTCTAAAGTGCAAGCTGTTAAAAATGCTAATTGTCTGAATTCACAAAATTCTCCCTTCAAAGAGAAATAAAACTGTGTTGAAAGGCAGCTTTTGAATACAATCTTGATTCTAAAGCAGCCTATTTAGAGAAAATGGGATCCATAAATGTCAACACCACCTGTAGTCTGCCTGAAAATGTGCCTGCTTTCTGACAACAGCATTGATAAGCCACAGGCACACTAGAACAAACATCCCTTACTTTATCTGTTAGAGAAAAGTTGAAGGAGGTGGCGGTTACTAGGAAACTTTCTGTTCCTAATTTGTTCCATCAGAAATCTGCAAATACAAGTATAAGCATCAAACAATGCTAAATAAAATTCGGTAGATAAACATTTTTCCGTAAGAAGCCAAGAAAGTTATGAGAAACCTGCTTGACTTTGGTGACAATCTCTATAAGACATTGCAAGAACATGCAACATGAAAGGCAGATTGTCTTCTGAGGGCATTGTGACCAGGAGAAAAAGCTGTATGACATCGTATATGAGAAGTAGTCATTCTGACAATGCAAAACCCAATCTTCTGTCCTCTACTTATAGAGAGGACATGACAGAAACAACCTTTAGGTAGGCAGAATACCTTAAAAGAGGTTATGAAATAAATACATTTAGAGAATATTTTACATTAGACCATTGGATATAAGTTACGGTTATTCCAGTTATGAAGAATGAAATTTTGGTATTGTGATAAGCACAGCTAAAAAGAACATAGGAGGAATAACTATAGCTAGTAAAGGTTTTTTGTCTGCTACAGATTTCCTGGGGGAATTTTTAATAATGGATGTCATTTTTCTACAGGAGTCTCTGTCAATAAATCATGATGAAACAAAACGGTGGCTTAAACCCAAAAAGAAAATAAACACTTTAAAAAAAAAAGCCCATGAAGTTGTGAAAAACTTTGTGGTCATTTTTACAATGAAAGGTGATCGTAACAAAAGAAACAAATGAAAGTGTGGTGTTCTAATGAACCCTTTTCTATCATTGGTTTCTTATTTTGATTGTCAGGTTATCTGTAGAGGGAAAAGAAACAGGAAAGCAAAAAGAAACCTGAAGCCAAGCAGCATTGCAGTCCTCTATGAAATAGTCATTACTACCTGAGAATAGGACAATTTCAGTGTTGCTCTGCATGAAATTCTTTCAAGGGGAAGAAAAAAGAAATACTAAGTCCCCACATCACAGGAGTTACTGTGCAAAAAGTAAGGTAAATGACCCATCTAGACCAATACCCTACTAATAACAGACTTTTGAATGTGCAAACTATATTGTAGCAAATTCCAGTGGTTACAAGCACACCTGGACATATAGCCCAGAACATACAAAGGGTCTTACCACCAGGAACCATTCTCACAAACTGGGGAATCACTGAAAGGTGGTTTTATTTTGTGTTTTCCCCTGCCCCTCCTCCACAAAAGTCAATATATCTCAACCATGCAAAGTCTGCGTCTTTCATGCAGGTCTTTTCTTCAGACTCTTAACTCCTCTGTGGTTGCAAGAGCCGAGTGAAAAAAGATCTAACATACAATTTACTACTTCCCCACACCAGTTCAAGATCGTTTCCCCACAGCACACTAAGAGTACTGTCCAATTCAGCTTCAAATAAAACCAAGCCACAGGGCTTCAAAACCACTTCAGACAGATTATTGCAAAGTCTAATACGTTTTATTGGTTCTAAGTAAAAGGCTTTCTTTCATTAGCTTAATTTAATTCCCTCAGTGAGTTGCTATTCTTTTGAATCTACCAAAATATTCCAATTACTCCATAGCAGTTATAAAAGAAAGAGCCTTTGAATACCTGTTGATACATCCTTTCAGCTAGCCAGCCTTTTAAAAATCTAGGCCAAACTCTCTATCACTGTAAATCAACATAGTAAAATTGGAATTAATTACAGCAAACATGAGTCTGGCATACTGCAAGAATCCTGGTGGAGGCAAGGTTAAAAAGATGGACACAACAATAGACATCTATTATGTTTCACCTGTGCATTTTGCCAAAGGATGGCAAAGGATAGAAATCCAGTTCTATTTGAAAAGCTAATAACACTACTTATTCTACAAAAATAACTTGGAGAGTGTTTGCAAATTTATTGGGGTTGTCCACATTCCTATTTCGATTCCACCCCCCCTTCTCAATAAATCTAAAGCAGTGGCTGCCTACCTTTCAAACAAGTACTAGAAGGTTAACTGTTTCTGAATGTTAGACAGGGCTTTCTTAACCTGCATTCACTAATCTCACAGATAAGATAAAACTCATGTGAAGAGGTTATTTCTATCAGTTCTCATTTTCTCTTTCAATTAGCAGAGAACACCTGCACTTAGCATGCACCAATTGAGCTGCTTCTATTCTTTTTACCCAATAAAAAAATTGCAAGGTTCTCTGGAGCCTTGAGACATGCACAAAATCAGACACTACTTTGACCTGAGGAAAATTCTCCTCATTTGTTTTTTTTTTTCCCTAAATGCTTCTGTGATTTTTTTTTTTAATCATCTCATCACATATACTCATTAACAATATTGATTTAACCACAAATGAAACCAAACTCTTAAATAGCTACTGAACAAGCAGAGCAAAGGCAATAGAAGCCAAGACTTCCCATCCCAAACGGCCCTACTTATACTCCTCAATAGATATTGGAAAACCATGTCATTTGTAGGCACAGCTGAAAACATCAGCCTGTATCATTTGCTCTCAGACTATTATAAAGGACATAAAACAGTGGCAGTTAAAATGGGAATCCTTGATTTTGATATACAAAATGAGGACATTTGCCAGAAGTGTTATATATTCTGACTCGAGCTTCATAGACCCATACTTCAACTATTAACCTAGAACTGAAGCTGTGTTAACAGCTTGAACCCTATTGTAATAATTACTCCATCAAGTTCTAGAGAAATTCCAGAGTCGTGCTAGGATTGACACATTTTTCTTAAGTCTTATACATCTAATCTATTGTAGAATTCCCAAATAAAATTGGACAACATAGGTCACAAAAAAACACAATCACTGAATATCAACTTCTGGATAATTTTTCCACAGAAGTAGTTTCTTTCTCTTATAACTTGGATTTTGCATAATATCAATCTCTTCCTTCCTTCCGACATCCCCCATTGGCTGAAAGTCAGATAAAGAGCAAAGGGAGGAACTAACTTCTCAGTGTCAACTTCCTTAGCTGAAGTGTCTTGCCAGGACATGGATGACCAAGGATTGCCTTCCTCAGCATGAAGAGGAGACAGATGTTTAACATGGAGCTTTTTCTATGCAGACAGAGCCTGGCTCAGAACTGAGACTGTGACCCTGCCTCAGCTGCCAGGGGCTCAGAATGTGGGGTTGGGGGGCAGAGGACACACACAATTGTCATCTCAAAATCACCTGTGCAGTTTTATGATTGTGCTACAATTGTCCATGGTTTTGCCACCAAAACATGCTCATATTAGCAAGATCACACGACTGAGTCTATTAATTCTTCGACCAAATAACTGATTGTCTTGCACTTGATTATTTTACAAAGACTTGAGAGAAAGCTTATTTTGAAGCCTAATTCCTGTGATACAATGTCAGTTTCAGAAAGTTGATTTGTTCTTAATGCAGAAAGCTCTTTCAAAAAAGATGCTGCAGCCTAAGAAAATCTGTAACTAATGAAGAAATCCTTAAATACATCTGGTCAAACTAAGAACCACCCTTGGTGGTAAACTCTCATAGGCAATGCAAAATACATACAACTTATCTCACTAAGGAACACTCCTGAAGCACCAGAGAGACTGATAGCACAGCCAACTGGCTTTTTAAATTGTAAGAGACAAACAAGAAAGATTGCCTTCAGTAGTTAAAAGCATTTTTCCTCTTGGTCATATATTTATATGAAATATAAGGTTAATACCAGGCCTCTAAAAAATCTAGATAAGAATATCTCATGAGAATTAACATATTTCCAGCTTCCATCTGTGAGGTCATTAAAGCTCCAATCTGTTCAAAACCAGAAAATCAGGCCCAAGTGGAACTGTCTCAATCTGATTTTCATACATCTTGGAGATCGATGCCCAGATTTCTAATTTAATAACAGTTTGGGTCAGCTATAAATTCTACATTCTGTAATTGTCAGACTGCTTCCCAGCATAATGAACCAAGATTCAGGTTTCAAATTTTTGTTGCTGTAAGTTATTTTTAAAAGTGGGTATTTGCTCAAGCCCATTTCTGTTCAGAAAAAAAATATATGGTGCAAGGTCCCCAAAGGGCAGAGAGAAAATTCCAAGGCTTGATACAGAAAACCGTTTTGGGGCCAAGAAGCAGAACATTGGTGCTAACACAGTGCCAGGTTTGGTGTGATAAGCTCTGCCTTGGTCATACTGCCCTGCTACTTCCCTTGCCAGGGCCCGCAGGCACAGGGCTCTGTGCGCTCACTTGTCACTGCATGGTGTAGACAGGCTTTGAGCTGCCTCTAACTTACCCAGTTAAGGAGGACAAAGCCTGCTTGTCTAAGAGAAAATTTGGACTTTTCATGCCTCAAAGCTGTTTCCCTCCCACCGCTCCCTCCCAAAGCTTCAATGTACTCCTCTACAACTTCTCGGAAAAAATAAACTTCACTGGATTTCTTACAGAAATGTCAAAGGAAAGGTTAAACTGCTCCTGTCTCATTCATCAAAATTATTTTCTTCCGCTTTCCATACTTTTTCTTTCTGTGGTACAAAATAAAGTAGCAGATGATTTGAAACAGCACTAAATGACAAATACAGGAGTTCTCTTTTCAGCCAAAGAAATCTGCAGTTAGATCATGTAAAGAAACCCCTAAGAGTTGACACTACATTTTTTTTCCTTATATATCTGATTTCTGACATTCAAGAATGTGACCTTCAAAATTAATTTCCTTTTGAGTCTGATTTTTTCTGTTCGTTCTTGTTTAACGGTTATTAAGTATGTCATAAGCACACACTGTACATGAAAGCAGAGAACTACCATAACATAGACATTATTTTTCTACATTTGCTCTACTTCAGGTTTTCATCTCATCAGATGCATCTCTTTCAAAGTAATGTTTAAACAAAATTCTTTCAAATTAACAATTTTTTCCCATATTTATTTATTTTAAAGCAGCACCTGCTATCTCTCAAACTCTGGCTGCTTGCTGTACCTTCTATGATTCCCCAGCAGCTGACCAGAGTTGAATTTGGCATATTTAAGCTTTTAAAGCAATACTCACCATGCCTCATTCCACTTAATTGCACCTAACGTGGCAGGGGAAGAGCTGCAGAATTTAGGAGCAAGGGAATGGCATCTTTTCTGTTGTTATTAATTTTAGATAGGGGTTCCCCCCCGCCATGCTGAGTCAAGACGACACAAACCAGGCCCGTGATAAATTATAGCAACTTACTAACATGAAACTGGACAAATAATCATTGAAAGAGTGGTTTTCTACACGAAAAGTAGATGAATACCTCTGCAAGCATGAACATGAAAGACACTAAAAGTGTCACTAAGTGCCTTTAACTACCCACTGTTCAGTACTTTGGAGAATTTAACTATTTCCAATGCCGATCTGGAATGCATTTCCAATTACAATACAAGAGGCAAGCAAAAGAGATGTAAATATTAGTAGCCAAATCTAGCTTTTGCGTTTCCTGAACTGTCAAGAATTCAGATCCAAATTTGTGATCTCATGACACAGTCTAAGCTATACATATTACAGCCAAAGGATTATAAAAATGAATAGGTCTAGTTTCAAGTATCTTTAAAAATTAGGATATTCGAGGGAGTTAAGTGTCTAAAATCCCATGTTTGCATCATGGGAGGCGGTCTGCATTTTCAAATTTTTTAATTTATTTTTCTACCAAGGAAATGATTCACCTATAAGCTGTATAAAAGAAGCAGGTACATAATTTTAGGACTGCTGCCTGAACATTCAATCTGCCACTACCTAGCTTACGAGATACCATAATATCTGGATGGCTGAATTTAGGAGAAAAGTGTGTGTCACTTTTACCCAAGCTTTGTTGACAGGAACCCTGGCAGCCATACCTACTGAGCAGTAGCTGCCATCCACTTTTTATTTGTGTCCCGTAAGAACTAATGACAGCAAACCTCTTAATTTATACACCTAAACCCCCTGAGTACCTTTCATTGTAATGTACAACATTCTCCATTATCTTTACTTCTTTCAAAGGGTAGTAAATCCACCACATAACTGTTTTATTTATGAGCTGGATAAAACTGAAAAATTAGGAAATACAACAAAGAAAATACAGCTATATTAAACACAAAAGTTACTAGCCCTTAGCATACAACATTTAGCCTTGAGAGGAATGACAACAGGCATTAAGACCTAACCCAATCCTATCGTCTTTCCTTTCTCTTTATCTCAAAGGCTTTCTACCACTGCTTCCAAAGCTCAGTAATTGTATAACAAGCACGTGTCTGTAAGAAGGCAGAACTTAAAGACTCCTTTCTTTTCTCAAAGAGTGGTGAAAACAGTCATGGTATTTCACTACTGTTTATGGTCTCTGGAAACAAAGTCAGATTTCTTTTCCAGAGGCAAAAGAGAAAATCTTGTACCGGGACTCATCGTGTTTTGGAAAAGCAGAGATGCAGCCTTAAGTAACGTTAAATTCTAAACTCGATATTCAACTCCTAAAAAAGCTGATCCGGCTACTAATTATCTAAATTGCCACAAAACCGGAACGTCCATTGCCCTGAGGATTAGGTACAAAGAACACAGTGAGCCTAATCCTCAAAAGCTCTTCTATTCTCTTGACCTGTACATAGATCTTCCCTATAGCCAGTGCCACCAGCACAACAAATTTAATTTTTTAAAGAATTCTTCCCAAGGAATTACAGACAAAACAGGAGGAAGAGACTTCCCATCAGCAATCCTAAAAAACGACTCCATTTGAATACTTGAAAGCAACAGAGGCAAACTGGCTCTTGATTAGACCCATGCAGCAGAAGGGTGTCACTGGTACGAACAGAAGGCTAGAGCCCCATTTGAGTAACCCAGGACAGCATGCTGTTCTCTTGCATGCTTTTTCAAAACAAAGTAGGCTGGGATAAGGCAGAAAAGCAGGAAGGTGGTTTATGAGAACCTTCAGAACAAGAAGAACCTCAATAGCTTTGCTGTGATGGGGCTAAGCACCACAAAAACTAGTTTTACCAGAGAGTACATTAGAAGGAAAGTTATTGAGACCCAGATTCTTCTACTCCCATCAATGTTACATGTATTACCTGCACTGCAGTAATGCCCACAGGTACCAGTAAGACTAAGACCATGTTGCAGTCGCCACTGTTAAATATTTATGGGTGCTACCCAAGGATTAAGACTCTCTTGAAAAATTAAAATAGCTTACCTACTCCCAGGTACAGACTTTGAAAGTTGAATTATCAACATAAAAGCACTTTCAGCCACTTGTGTAACAGAGGGAGAAGTGAAAAGTACCATAACCCACATGAAAGATGTGTTGCTTGTCACTACCATTGGCTTTTTTTTTTAATCCCTACAAGTTTTCCTACCTCTATCTAGGAAATAGAAGAGAAAGGTGCATGCTAAGGGGCTAAGAGACTCTTCATCTTGCCTTCCCACTCATAATCTTAAGATGACTGTCAAAAGAATTTTTAATTTCCTGTGGTACGGAGATCACGTTAATCTTCAGTGATAGGTGTTAACAAAATCCTATAAGCAGAGCTAAGTTCTATGCACTGAAACTTTAAACCATTGACATCCATCATTAGTAATTATTCCTATGCCCAAATAAACCTTTTTATATGACAATCACTACATATGTTAACTATAATTCTGAAGTGCATGTGTTACTGCTGAATTAAAAGTCTTAAGTATTTACAATTTGTTCTAGACAGGTAGCAAGCCTTTCGGTCTTAGAAACTTTTGGGTTTTTCCAGAAATTAAATCTGACAGTAATACGCAAGAATTCTTGAAGTGAAAGCCACTCATACCAAAATCCCTAAAAATTATTAGCATGAAGATAGCTGATCAGATCCAATGAGGCTTTACAACTATTTTTACCTAGAAACCATTCACTCAAATTTATTTTCAGTCAGACTTACGTAGCACCTCAGAGTCCAAAGCCTCCAAACCTACTACTCACAAGCATTACGAGAGCCAGATTTCAAATGATAGCTAAATGTTTAGCTAGAAGTTGATAGCTAAAAGTTTATGTACCTACTAATAAGTGTATATTCCAGTCTGTATGTTACCTGCTCATGATAATCTAGTACCTGAAAACATTCACCCTTGAGCTGTTTGCTAATATACTTTTCCATTTGAACGTATACAATGAAGTCTTTCCTTTGTCCTGAGGTTCTCATTTGCTACTTCAGATCCACATAAGTTTTCTGTGAACAGTCCCCAAGCCAAAAATTAACTGTACAGCCCACTCAGGAAAGCGTACTCGGTACCCTAAACACAAGGAAATCGTGCACCGTGCAGAGATTACCACAGAATTGTTAGAACTGTTCTTCTGTCTCTAATGGTCAGTATCACCGATATTCCTCTCAGACACATCACACAATTCTGCAGAACCCTAACAGAAGGTTATCAAGGACCACAAAGTCCGTTTCTAACTCTGCACTTTAATAGTCTCATTATTATACTATGTTTGACACATGGATTCAAAAGGTGCATCTGTAGCAGCATTCTACAACTTTAGGGAAAAAATCTCACATTTAGGCTCCTTGTATATACTGTCTGGCACTGCAGAGTGATCCAAAAGTGCCCAAACAGAATTTCTTTCTGACACATCTAATCCAGAAGATGAACTCCAAGATCACATCTAACACGACCAAACCACTAACAGACACGCAATTCACAATCTGAACCCTGAGAATTGTGTAAAGCAGAAACATCAGGTTCTCAGCACCATCATTTTTGACACTAGAAAACATTTTCTACTGTGCTGCATTAATTTGAAAGGCAGCTTTGATGTCAGCTATGATCTACATTTCTGAAATACATACATGTTTCTATGCTGTCATTCATAATGACACAAGACTGATATTTGGGCCTCTGTGCAAGTTCTCAAGTAAACTGCTTTTGGTTGCAGAAGAGATGACTTTCCCCACAAAGTCAACACCCAATCAGAGCAGAAACACATTTGTTTTAATAGCACATGTAATTGTTTGGCCAAGAAAGATGCATTAGGAGCACTCGCTTCGAATCCAGGGCTAGCTTTTCCTGCTGCCTTGCTGTGGTACCTTCTACCTTTCTACAGTTTTAATTTCCCTTTAAACTACCAACACCTAAAGTATCAGCAGCAAGAGTAACTAAATCAGTGGGGAACAGAGGCCAACCACTCTAGTGAGAAGGAATATTAGGGAAGTCAACACAAAAACTTGCACAAAACACTTTTCTATTTTCTGTGTCTCAATAATGAAAATAAACAGTCATGTAAGTACTTATCTAGTACACTCTGATTTTTATCCGCCCTTTCTACATTCACCAATCAGTGCAGATACTGGTAAATCATTTTGTACCACTACTGAGCTTTCTCCATAAATTCTGCCTTTGTTAAAATTGCTTCTGTGACAGTGTATCTTCTCATGTTGAAACTAGGCCTACGGTACGACCCGCTTGCCTTAAACTGCCATTGCCCATGCTCAGACCAACAACAGCTTGTTTCACAAGCACAAAAAACAATGGTTTCAATACAGGAATCCTGGTAACCAACAAAGCCTGTAACGCTGTACAACTGTTCCTGACGTGGCACTTTGATAAATCATACAGTGCTACACTGCAACATTGAAGCACTGTGATGGCAGCAGAAAAGATATTAAGATATGTAGATTTTTTTAAGGGAATAGATGTTTAGAATCTTCCATCTCTCTATGGGAAGACTTCAAACTCACATGGCTTTTTTTGGCTTGGTTTTTGAGGTTTAATGCTTTGGTAGTAGCCTTTCTTATTCCACTCTCCTGCAAAACAAGTTAAAAGAGAGTGGGGAAAATTATTTATTAGACTGCTGGAGGGAAGTTGATTTTCTCATAGAGTATTTATCAAATTCTTTTAAGTCTCTGTGGTTCAACATATTTAGCTACATCAAAGCCAAAGCATAAACTTTTGAGTTCTTCAATTACTGCAAAGATCCACGTTCTCGGATGCCAAAATGTTTACTACATTTTCTCCAGGCTGAGGAGTTAGTGGTCTTGTAGCTGTATCAGTACCAAAACTATTTTGGACAATTGCAGTCAGTAAATATTTTTACTAAGTATTCTTGCAAAGAGAAGAACAGGTTAATTGCTTACACTAGGAAGCATAAATTAAGACTAAACGTTTACAGGAAAGCCTTTTTTTATTCCTTCTATCCCTGCAGCCATATTCTCAGTCATACTTCTGCTCTCAAAACTGGAAAACAAAAACATGAAATAAAAATGGTGTCATCTGCCATCAGAGTAAAACACCAGGGTTCACACTGTGCTTTGAAGACAATGAAAGTTTTCCCTTCCAGGTGTTGAGGTTTCCTCACACTATGCTTCTAAACTAGCAAATTGTACCCCAGATGCCCATCTCTCTACTCTCAGCTCGTCTCAAACATCTGAGATATATCACCAGATGTCAAGCTGAGAGACACCTAACGGCAGCAAAATACTGTTCACCATGGTGAGTGCATAACACCGACCTGCTGTAAATTTTCCCTCTTCTGTTGATTACTCATTAGTACTTCAGCTGGTTAGAGAAAGCCTGCATGAGAGTTGCTGTCTGAACCCTATTTCTCAGGGTTGCTGTACTCAGGGTTGATAAGCACATTTCCAAAAGGCTTCATGACAAATTGTTCCCTGTTCACGATGGAAATAAAACAATGGATGAAGCAGAACATCAGAATTTCAAAGAGAAAGTTTCTCACCCTGAAAGTAGATACTGATTCCTCCCACTCATAACTAGAAACAGCCTCTTACCAGGTAGCTGAAAGGACTACATTATACTGACTTTCTTTCAGTACTGAAAGGTTTTCTGCACCACCCAGAACTAAGGAAATCAAGCATTAGTTCACATTAAACAGTATCTTGTTGAAGGCGGGGGTGGGGGGAGGAGGGGGAGGAAAGATAGCAAAACGCTTACTTTCAGAAGCTACATAGAAGCAGAATAAGCAGAAAGTTACATTTCCAACTTCCCATTTCCGCAGATCCCAACAAGTCTAAGTCATAAATTACTACGTCTGGCAATAATGGCACAAAAAAGAAAGCTCAAATGCAAAGTATCTGACAGCTTGAGATACACATTTGGCCAAATTAACAGTCAGCATCTTCAAGCCACTGTTAAATCAGAAGGTTTGTCCTCTTGCTGAGCAGTGGTCCCTCTGTGCTGACTGGTTACTATCACCAGAAATCTCTTTCCTTTTTCAAAGATATGCTGATTACACAGAAGTATGATATTGAGAAAGCTAAACAAGCAGCTTGTGCACTGATTTGCATATAGCTATCACATTTACAGCTCTACCTCAGTTTCTGAAGAGCCCGAATACTTTCCACATACTATGCTAGAAAAGTAATTCAATAGATTTCAATCCTTTTTACAAATTAGCCTTCAACTGGCAATTTTCACTGCAAAACTATTTAAACAATTTGCTTTTTCGCAGAAAACCAATTCAGTTCAAGCAATAGCTATTCAGTGGCATTTTTCAAGTAAGGATAAATACACAGATTTGTCAGTTTGTACGTTCAGAAAGGTCTTTATAGGCTACTAATATATTTCCTACTCTATACATGGATTGTATGCTACATTGGTATATTATGGTCCATCAAATCCCTCATCAAAAAAAGGAAAAAAGACAACTTGCTTCATTCATCTGATCAAGAACCACCACACCATCACCCACAACCTCCAAAAAAACCACCCCACAGCATTGAGGAATGGAGGAAATTTTCAGTCCTTAAGTAAGCAGTCACCACTCATCATAAAGTTGGTAGACAGAACTTCCTCCAAAAAAACCACTACTTACTGAACGGACAGCAGGACTAATCCCCAGGCATCAAGTACAATAAAAGCCTGGAACATTCTTTCTACAAGCAAGACAACGAATCAGTCTTTTCTCACCCAGAAACATGCCAACAACCCAAAATGATGTGGTCGCAAACACAAAAGAAATTATTTTTAAAAAGTTATTGTTTCAAGATTTAATGTATGATGGAAAAATATACCTAAACCAATATGTTTTACACCATGTAATGATGAAAATTGCTCTTCTGGAGTCTAAGAGAAAAGCCATAAACCTGTATGAAATCCTGACTTACTAAAGGTACAAACTAAGGGTTAGAGTAGAATGCAATAGAGTTCTTGTAGTCCATTAAGAGCAGGAATGAGAACTAAACGTCCTTCTTGGATGCTTTCTCAATCCTATTTGACAGTCCCAAACAATCTGAGAGAAATCAAGTTAGCAATTTTCATTCAGAATACATTAATCAAGTTTATGCTATAAGGTAGAAAGACCTACATACCTTTTTTCTTATACTTTTGTGGTTGTTGTTAAAAGAAAAGAGTTAGAATAACTTAAGGGCATTAAACCTGTTGGTTGTCCTGTTATAAACCACCTCGCATCTATCGTGAGAATTCCACTCACATTCTCCTACTGTACCTGAAACACATCAAGAATTTTCACTTAGTTCTTATTCCAGAGGTCTTTAGACTTGTTGGGTCAAGTTGCAAATGCTGCCAAGCCCTAGCAGCAACCTGCATGTTGGAAAGTTGTGTATTTCTTTTATCATCATTACATTACGGAAATCTAGTACCATTCAAAGGATGTGTTTAACACCTTTCAAAGGTACACACTAACAACAATGTATATATGATTTATTTTTTTTTAAGGTTTTAACTGGTCAGAAAAAGTACACGAAGCACTACATAATTTGAGAAAGGCCATTCCCCATTCCTCTGTGACTTTATTCAAAAGTAGAAATAATTAAACTTACTAAGTATAGTTAGTATAATACTTTGCAACAAGTGTTATACTAATTACTATGGAGTGTTCTGAAAAAGAGGGAGAATTTTCTAGTGAATTAAAGAAGGGTGAAGTAAAATGATCAACAGCTCCAAATACAAGAAATATGAATTAACAATATTCTAAACATTTGTTAAGTAAAAAGCTGTTAAAAAGAAAAAAGTTCCCAGGAGTTTTAGTTAAAAAAATTCTATGCTTTCAAAATTAGTTATATGTTCCATTAGTGGTTGCACAAAACTCCCACAACCTTTGCTTTGCACATTCTACTGTAACATGCAATAGAACAAATTGTGTAGCACCCTGTTAAGAGCCAATGGTGGTAGAAACTATATGAAAAAATAGAATAAAAAAAGAGATTACTATATAAGAGTTAAACATAAGAGGAAGGGAAAAAGCAATGAAAAAAAATCAAAAAAACCACATGTGAAAAGCTTCTGAAGGAATACGATTTTGTCCCAAAGATCTTACATACTGAAGGGCTGATTTTGGGTGAAGGAAAGGGTTTGGTTTGGGGTTTTGGGGAATGTCTTTGGTTGGTTGGTCGGTCTTTGTTCTTCCTAACCACAGAGGAAGCTACATATCAATGCAAGGGAGAACTAAAAATAACTAGAAATAGTGCTACAATTCCCTGAAGTTCCAAGGCGTTTTTCTTCATAAACATCTCAAGTGGAATAGATATTTGCAGCAAGAGATAAGTACGAGCCATGGAAAACTATCAATTTTCTTTTCACCAAGTCTGAGTGCTTCCAGATAGGTAAGCTTCAGGGATTCATCTCACTCCCACTACCTCATCAGAACCGTACAGTACACAATTACTGTGTGGGGTGGCAGGAATCCAACCACGCTGAGAATGGAGGCTGAAGCTCATGGCTACACAATGCAAAGGTTTTACCTGACCCTCTCCCACCCCCAACATGCACTGTACGGGTAGAGCTGGTGGAGGAGTTGCTACTAATCTGTAGGGTTCTGAACCCCGAACTTTAAAGGCCATTTACCATGGGGACATAAAAGGCACCACCAGGGAAGCTCAAAAGAAACGAGAGCCCCCTAATCACTCTAATAGCAATAACGCATTAGGTTCTGGGGAAAAAAAAAAAAAGTGTTGGTCATCACTGCCTAAACTTGTGGCAGCAAAAACTTCAATTTAGCTGAACGCAATAGAAAATACCTAAAGCAGAGCATGTGTAGCTCATCAAGAAAGCCTCATTTAAGGTGGAGAAGCTAAGCATAGGCAATGGCACTAAAATGCCATTAACTGCTAAAAAAAGCAAATTAATTAGAACACAGTGAATTCACAAATTCTAAAGTTCCTATTGCAGAACGCTTAAACGGTTCTTAAGTGTAAGAAGCCATCAGAAACATTACTGATAGAATAATACCAGCCAGTTGTGTGACTGGTTACAAAACTTGTCTTTGGGAAACATGCACATACATGTACTCAAAAAACTAAGGAAATACATAAAAAGGATGTAGTAAGAATTATCTTGTACATCATGTGCAATCCTGTCTTAAATGCCTGCTGTCAGGCAATACAATCATGTAGTTCAAAAGCAGCCTCTTTTCTAGTCACTGTGTATTTCTATGCATTTCAAAACATGCTGCATTGAGAGGAGACAGTCCATGAAGAAAGAACCAGCAGAGTCCTGTTGGAAGCCGTAACAATCAAAACTACCTACTACCAAGCTCAGACTGTACTATAATTATAATAATTCCTCAAATATGGGATCATGTGTTATCTAAACAGTAACAGAAAAAGCAGAACAGAGGCTGGAGACCCCCTTCACGAAGCTCAAAGCAAGACAACACCCACTGCCAAAGAAAGAACAGCACTCAAACTTACAAACTGTAACAACCTATAAAACCCTTCAAAGTTCTCTACTCTGTTTTCTTCCCAATCTTAACCTCCACTCCATAACCTCTGACCGGACAAAGGAGGGAGGATAGTTCCATGGAGCTCAGAGAATTATAACACACCCCCTAACTTCTAGGGTACCAGATCATACACAAGTCCCCAAACACCTCCACTCTGCTGCATCCCCATCCCTAACTTCCAATATAGTAACTGCAGCCCAATCTTAAATTGTATAGAATCAAATGATTAAGAAGTACTGAAGTGAAAAAAGGGCAAGTGGCACCTCTTCATCTTTAAAAAGCAAATGTTTTACCTTTCAAGACTCCTTTCCTATAATTTAACACACAGATCTTCGAGATAGCTAAATGTATCTATTAAGTAGGAAGCTGAATTTAAAGAAATACATATTATTTTAAAAATAATTACTAGTTTCTTTTGTCTAGTTGACATTTTTTCTTCATCTGGAACTATATTTATTGGTTTTTAGCTTTCTGAAGTTAGTCAGCTACCATTTGGCAAGAAGAGGCGAAAAATCTTTAACTAGTGCAATAGATTTTAGCAACTTTGCTACTTTTATAGAAATAGACATTGATTTTTCATGAAAGCAAGCACTGCCGAAGAGGAATATTAAAACAGTTCAAGTAGTACCAGAAAAATACACAACACTAAAAGAAAATGAAGGCTATGCTATACTTGATCAAAACTGTGCAGAAGCTTAGACACACAGCACACAGTAACTTGCATTTAAACTGAACTGCCTAAAATAAGGTAAACATCATAATAGTTTGAAGGTCTCCTAAAAAACAAGAGATATACTGAAAGAAAGCCTTTTGCATATCTGTATCAATAATAAGAGACCAAGAAAGTGCTGAATACATAATTAAACACTAAACATGCTACAGACGTTGTAATACTCAGAACTATTCTATAGAGAAAAAACAATCTCTTTCACTGGTTTCACAACTGTAAACTCAAATTCCATACAAGGGCTCAAACTCTATGTCAATAGAAAAGACTGACTTGTGAGATACACACATTTATCCAAGGGAAATGGATCATGCTCCTATTCACAGCACTTAGTATCACCTGCCTACATGATATACCCCAACTCTATCTTCATAAATAAAGGTACGTGTTAAATGTGTTACATTATCTATAAGAGTCACAACAATTCCAAGAAATCTCTTATCTCCTTCACATGGACATTTTAGTCACATTAGAAAGAATCAAATTTAGTAGAAAAGCTTAGTTAAAATAAAAAAAAGGAGCAATTAACTCCCTCAAATCCTGTCTAGAAAAGTTAATGAACCTTGTTTAAAGAGATTTAAGTCAAAGAGACAATTGAGGGCCATAAAGATGATTAAAGGATTGGAGCACCTCTCTTACACCGAGAGGCTGTGAGGGCTGGGACAGTTCAGCTTTGAGAAATCAAGTCTCATGGGGGATCTTACCAATGTGTAAAAATACCTAGGGTGAGGATGTAAAAAACTTGGAGCCTGACTCTTCTCAGTGGTATGCAGTTAAACAGCAATAGGCAAAGACTGAAATACAAGAAATTCAATTTATACTTTAGAAAAAAAACACAAAACCAAATTACCAAACCCAACAGCATCACAGAAACGTGTTTTTTAAGTGAGACTGGAATGGAGTGGACNGTCTCATGGGGGATCTTACCAATGTGTAAAAATACCTAGGGTGAGGATGTAAAAAACTTGGAGCCTGACTCTTCTCAGTGGTATGCAGTTAAACAGCAATAGGCAAAGACTGAAATACAAGAAATTCAATTTATACTTTAGAAAAAAAACACAAAACCAAATTACCAAACCCAACAGCATCACAGAAACGTGTTTTTTAAGTGAGACTGGAATGGAGTGGACTGGATGTGGAGTCCCCATCTTTGGAGATATTCAAAACCTGACTGGACAATGTCCTGAACAATCTGTTCCAGTTGACCCAGCTTTGAGCAAGGGTCAGACTAGCTAGTCTTCAGAGGTCCCTTCCCACATCAGCAATTCTGTGAAATCCCCACCTGTAAATTATGAACAACTTTATGCCACTGAGGACTTGCTCAATACACTGATCTTGGGTAATAATTAATGCAGAGTTTCCAGGTTCCTTCAGAAAAACAAAACAGTTTAAGTTGGGTTAGCACTCCCAGTTAATCTAACACAGCGTCTCCGTCTGAGCTACAGCCTTGATTTTTGTCCAAGAAATGATGTCAGAATCAAGGAGTCATAAGATGGATTATGTTTTTTAGTTGCTAATTTACACTTATTCTTGGAAGTAGACATTATTGCTTTTCCCTTTCAGTTTTTTAAAATTATTTATTTAAAACAGATACACTTGAATAATCTGGTTTGTAAGAACAGGAATACAAGGTCAAACCAAAGATCCACCTAGTTCAATACTCTTTCTTCCCAGCAGCAGCCAACAGCAGATGACTGAGTAACCTTGTAAGAACATGACAAGAATACAGGGAGAAAGAGTACATAGTGTTCTGCGGGAATGTTCTTCTACAATCCAAAGTTTCATGGGTCAAGAATTTCTTGAAAAAAAGTCATTTCTTTGCACACAATAAGTCTGAATAATTTGAATTTGTCATCTACTTGTCAAATGGCTTTTGAACCCACATAAATTTTAGTATCTACATACAACGCATTGGATCAACAACTTTCACAGCTTAACTTCATGCTGTGTGAGGGACTGTTTTCTTTAATCATACTGAGCCAACCACTTGCTGAGTCTGAAAGCCCTTAATTCTCATACTGGAAGAGACAACTACCTCCTGTTTTCCCACATCATTCATATTTCTTCTCTGTTATCTCTTTTCCAGCCTAAAAGCTCCCAGCAAAACCGAGTTGTTATTGTTAAAAACAAAGTTCCATTCTGCTGATTATCCCTCAGCATTCTTCTCTAGAGCTTCTCCCATTCTGCTACATCCTGAGACAAGAAAAATCAAACCAACAGACAATGAGATGCCTGCACAGTATGGATTTATAGAGATACCTAATGATGTGCTTTATTTTCCAGTCTCTATTTGTCTCCTAACAAATCTTTATGTTCTGTCTGCCTTTCTGGTTTTTTTTAACCACTGTTCTCAATAATTTCAATTAGCCACGAGAAATTCCAAGATCTTGTTTCAGAACCTAACATTTTTTTTAATAAAGCTAGGGCTGTCCAGGATACATGGACGGAATATGGTAGAAACTGTCATGTTTTACTTAGCCGTATAATTTTAGCATCATTGTCTATCAGACTCTTCAAACACACTTTGCAGGTGCATTTGGCAGCATTTCACAGTAAATACAGGCAAACCGAAGTCAGTATGAGCAACTACCAAGGGCTGTACTACAGCATCGCCTCTGTGGTATCAAATAGTTCCCTGTAATCCACCTCCCAGTTCCATAAAAGACACCTACTTTTTGATTGCACAGCAAATTAATTAATCTTGAAAAAATAATTAATAAGATACTGAAGTAAGCTAAGTTTTCTAAATTCAATAGTTTGCAGTTTTGGACAGTCCCAAAGCATGTTTCTGTAGGACTGTAGTCAGGAAGTTTATGACCAACGTGCAGAACAGGAGCACCCAGTACAAATAGAAGTGTATGCACCACAACTTTGTTGGTCTTATGTAGCTTTTTTTTTTTTTAAATGATAGAAATTACACTTTCCACCAGAAGAAATCAGCTCCATTCAAAATTGAAATACAACAGTATTTGGACTTTCTAGTCAAACTTGTTCTTCTAGAGTATTCTAGTACACAAGTTTTCTATTTGTATTTCGAATTCTGCACCCTATCAGCACCCCAGATAGCTGAAATCATTTAAAGGCAAAATAAATCTGTCATATACTTCCTTTTTTCTAAAAAAAAAAAAAAACACACCTCAAAAAATTTTAAATCCCTTTGCCAGAGTAGCTCAGCTCTCACTACTGTCCCACAGATGTTCATCAGAAGTTCACCTTTTAAAGCCAAATTGTCCCAAACTTTATAACCATTCCTTGTCATAAACATACCCAAGGAAGACTATTCATTCAGAATTACCCACAAGCAATTCAACGTGGCAATCTGGCATTAATTCCAGTCTGAACACCTACAGATCCCAGAAGTCAGTCTTATAAAATCTTTTCATTTTTGAAAACTTACTTTAACCTTAACAAACAGGTGGTTCATAACAGACACTCATCCCTTCACATATCAGCCTATGTTTCTTAGGCCAACTGCCTTGCATGCAGCAGTAAATCCAACTCTCCACGCCTACTCTCCGAAGCACTGAACTTCCTCACAACTCTAAGTTTAACCATGTGGCAAGAAAGCTACATTCACTTCCACCAGTCTGAGCCAACTTCCTAATCATTGGTCTGTAAAAAAAAAAAAGAAAAGGGAAGGAAAAAACCCCGGGAAGGAAAAAACCCCGGGAAGGCTATGCTATCATCACCACAGACTTGATGACACTCCTAAGAAAAGGTCCACGAAGTAAACTGAAAACTGGTACTAAGATCAGTTGCCTTTGGTTTGTCTGGGACAAAGAGACCGTTTTCCTAAAGTCAGAGCTGGAGGGAAGAGGTTTTACTGCTGGAACCAGGAATCCTAACAGTCTGTACAGCCTGCTGTAACCTTGACAGGTTATCTATGGCAGATTTAATTGTAGTCAGTTACATGAACTCTATTTTACATACAGCATTAATTAACGGTCCACCAATATTTAACGTACAAATATACAACACAACACATCCATGGCCAGTGGCAGTGTATCAAGCCAAACAGACACCAGTGCCAAATTTGATTGGCATCAGTTAACAGTCCCTTGCTTTTTGGACAAAACCAGATAATCAAATGCAAATGTTTTATTTTCTCTTCACCCTATAAACAATCATTTTAGTGTATCTATCAAGCATCAAAAGTGAATACAATCACAACTCTGGAATTCCCAGAAACATGTAGAACGTGTTTCGGCAGCTCCCGAGTAGAAATGATGCTGTATTACTGAGCAGTTCACATTTTTATGTATTCCTTAGGGAATTTTCTGTACAGGCTTCTGTTATCAGAGAGGCAACTCCTGTCTTTTGTTTTGCCTCTAACCTGCCAGGATAACAAAACCCACAACTCAGCATGTCTCAGTGACAACAGAATCTTCTGGACAGACATCAGAAGACTGGCATGGCAGCAACTCCTGCCTCTAATGAAGAGGAGAAAATCCCCAGCACCAGATGTCCAGTTAATCCAGCCCCAAAGGCAGAAAAACCAACCTAACAAAAAAACAGCCAAAAAAATCCAAACCAAAAAAAAAAACCCCACACACCAAGAAAAAAGAGAGACTAGATGTATCTGCTCTACAGTCCATCTGATCCGAACAACCACGGATCCTCAAGAAAATGAAAATGCAAAAAGAAACAAAGTATTTGAATATTGCAGCCTTTATTCCAACCCTCTTAATTCCCACAGAAGTAACCCACGGCTCATTACAAAGATGCCCACACAGCAACATGATTCTGTTGTAAGCCTGCATTGTTATTTCCCTCACCATGTTACGTGCTGTACAAATAGACCACCTGCGTAAATTAAAGTTTAACCTATGAATCAATTTAGACACTGGAACCTCCCTTCAGCCATGTCAAATAAGTATACATTTCTGTTGGCTGACATGTGGAAGTCTCAAATCCTCTCATCTGGTCAGAGCTCTAGTCTATACATAGGCATAAGAAAACTCTTAAACAACAGGCTCCCCCCATGTGAGGCACATTTTGTCGAACATTCTCAGAAAATAAGAATTTGGCTGAACAGATGGAGCTTTGTATGGATAACCAGTGCAAGAGGAAGAAAACTTTTGGGAATTGTCTGGTTAGCATGTGTCTCTGTCTGTCGGACAGACAGAAATTCACCCAGGAAAGAAGACATCTATTTTAAGTTCCTCCATCTGACTCGGTTCTTTCATGCTTAGGTCATTCTCCAAGAATAAGTCTACCGGAGTTTCAAGTCTTTCTTGAACAGTCTTGCTGAAACTGTTTTGTTCTGTATAATTATTCATAGTCTTTAGTTAAGAGCTTGCCCAGCCGACCACCTCAAGCTTGTATGTGGCAGTTCATAGTGTCTGCTTTCAGCACCTCCCACTCAGGTTAATGCCTGCTGCAAATTCCACACCAACAATGCAACACTATTTTATGGCAATACTATTTCTTAATTAGAGACTATGTATTCTTCTAGCAATAACTAATTAGTACTGGAACTAGGAATCAGACAGATTTGTCAGTTCACTGCATAAAACAAGCACAACAGAACCCACCTTTCCCCACCTGAAAGACTAACCTGCAGCTGAATTTTGAGGAGCATGCCCTTCATCCAGTGCAAAACCATACTTAACGTATGCAGTGTTAAGTAGGCACAATGCAAGGTGGACAGATTTTAAAGCCAGAAAAAACTCAGCCGTGTTATGGAGTCTGAACTAGATATTGTGAGATTGAACAGAACACCAAGCAACCTTCTCTGCACATTTAGACTTTTAAAACTTTTTTTTTTAAGAGACTAAAGCCACTAAGAAATTTCCATAGTTGCATATTGACCAAAGCTCTCATCCATGGTAATGAGAGTCCGTAAGGTTATCCTATGCCTCTATGTACTACTGCCCAAAGTAATCTGAAAAATAGTTAATGCATGTACTCCCTTAAAGTTATGTAAGAACAGGTACTGGTGGAAATGGAAGGCCTATATGGGATAATCTGCTACTGTTTGACATTCAGTCCAGGACCTGCAGTCAAATACAAAGCATAAATAAATTGATTTTAAGCTCCTTTTGCATATTCTTAATTCTGGAATCCAAACACCCCACAGCAAACTGCAGGATTTAAAAGAATATATACCTACACAAAGCCATTATGGTTCACAGATTATTTATGAAGACAAGTATAATAGCTCAAGCAGAACAGTAACTCACAGCCCCTGGACAGAGGGGTGTCTTTATGTGGCACCCTCTCTAGGCTGTGCAGAGCATCACAGGCTACTCTTGGAACCCCGGCGCTCCTCAGAACCAAGGCAGGCAGTAGGAATCCTCTATAAGCTCCTCATTACTTCCTTCTGTAATACATCTGAGGAAGTTCTAGTGTCCTCAAAGACGTAACAAATGTTTTCCTCAAGAAGGGAAAAAGAGGACTGCAGATTTTACGGTTTGAAAAGAAAGAAAGGTATACTTCTTTGTGTCCAAACAAGCATCATGCCACAGGTGATACTTAATAAAAAGTTTTCAAAGCCAAACGCACACCCTGTTTCAGTATTTCCAGTAAAGCATCGCTATTTCTACTGTTCTCCAGGGTGAGCCCCACTTAAACTTCGTCCATTTAATATAAAAGTCAGAAATGAAATAGACTTCCATGTGTATGAATCGCTCAACAGTATTAAAGTAACAGGAAAAAGTTTGAGTGCTTTGATGGCAAAATGCCATATTTCTGAACCAGTGTGTCCTAACAGCTCTATTAAGTGATAAGTGTTTTTTTCGGTGTTCTCAATTTCTTTAGAAAGTCTTTCACCCATTATTTCACAAACAATACTTAAAATCAGAAAAGTTTATTCAAAATAGCTGCACAGTCAGATCATCTGCATATACAATACATTCCCATCATCTTCTCAATGATAACAGGACAGAAAGGAAAATACTGTAACATGGAACAAGTCCTTGAGGGTGAAAAGTTGAGAACAGTGAAAAAGCAATTCTGATTTCAAGAAGTATATACTAGCTGCACCTAAAATAAAAGATAAACTGAAGTTCCAATACCGCAAGAGATACCCACTGAAGTTCCATGGGTCAGCTTTTATGATGCAAGCACTAATATTTTTTTTAAAATCTTTTAGGCTCCAGTCATAAAAAAAGAAATGGTATTTGCTTTCTTTCAATCTTGGAGAGGTCTTTTTGGAGATCAAATGATACATAGTTAATTAATTCTGATAATAAGCTCAGTTTAATATTTCAGCAATTTAAACAGCCCATTTACCTAGAAGAGGTTTTTACATAGACAACTATAAGGAAAGAAACAAAAAAAATGATGCTTTGGTTATGCAAAAGAGGGAAGATATTAAAAGTCCGGGGGTTTGGGGGGGCAGTGAGGGGATATGGTTTTTAAATATGGCCTTAATTTGAGGCAGATAGTTGGTCTTAAATATATGTATTTCCCTCATCTTTTAATGCAGCCATTAGACTTTTTTTGTTGAGCACTTGTCAGAAACTCCTGCTGTTCACTCATTTGAAATACTGCAAGTATCAACTGCATCCTTACATATGGATTATTTTGAAGCTCTCAAATTAGAATGAAGACCTTGATTCAGTAGAGTACTTAAGTAACCAACTTATCATATTGTTAATTTAACCTTTCCCATGAGATGCATCTTCTGGCTACAAAGTAGAAAATTTAACAAAATTTATTATTTGATAGTCATTACTCAAACATATTATACAGTAGTTTAAGACTCCTTCTATTTGATCAATTAATGGCAGGGGGGAGGGGGGAGAAGGAGGGAAGTCTTCAATATTAACCCCTTCCTCGGGGTATATCTGTATGCACTATAATGTTAAGGGAATAATGCCATTTCATTCAAAGATATACAACTGATCACGTGAATTTATTTCATACACAAGTATTATAAACTAGTTGAGGATGGCAGATAGCTCATATTGCATAAGTAGTAACAATCCGACCATAACTCTTTACACATGGAACACACAGAAGGAGTCATGAAACAGAATTTCCTACAAATCTATACCAAATGTAACCCCTGGAAAACATTTCCATTTCTAGAAATTGGCTTACAAAACTGCTGCTTCTTTTATTTTTTTTCTTTAAATGACAATTGTGCTATTTAATGCTTTTACAGTCTTAAAGTTCTGCTGATGCCATCAACCTAATCAGTCATAAAACTATTCACTGGGGTATCTACCATCACGGTAATGTCAAGAAGAGCTACATTCATTTAGGTACTGTGATGTAAATATCAAGCTATGGCAAATTAAATACTTACTGTACCAAAATTACAGTAAATAATCATACAATTTTTTTCCCCACGATGACTATGTCATTTATAAACTGAGCAAATTAAACACTACCTTCATTCTGGCAATGAGATTTAGACAACTGGGATAAGTATAGTCCAACAGTGTATCATATTTCTTATATAACAAATATTGAAGGATGTCATGTACATACCTATGGTATTGAAGGTAAGTATAGACGATCATGTGTATCCCTGTCAAACATGTGTGAGCATAAATTCAGCACAAAAGACGGAAAACTCCCCAATAATACAATGCTGCAAAACCACGTAAAAGAAAAATGTTCAAACGAGCTTGTTGAAAATAAAATTATCTCTCTGTAGCTGTCCTAGTAATGAACTATTTCAAAATACAATCCAAGGTTTTTACATAAGAATCAAAGACATTTTAAAACATTTTTAATATAGGAAGTACTAATATTTTGATAAAATCTGGATAGGGGACTTGTATGCCAAGGAGAAACTGGGATGGGAAACTATGAGAACGCAAACCAATAATAGAGCACGTATCTAAAGACATTCAGCACACGCCTGCTTCCTTAGCTTACGCTTTGAGGATGCAATACAACCTCATCCCTCCCTACAGCCACGTGAACTATCCCTAACCCACATACTTTGCATCGCTCAGCTATTTGTGACACACCAAGCTGAAGAAGTGCAAGCGCCACCCTGCCTGGTTCCAGCTGAACGTTAGTACCAGGCTGCTCCTGCCCGGATGCACATGTACATGCCTGCAGGAGATACCAGCCAGTGATTATTTTCAAGAGCAGAGGACAACTCCTTACTCTGTCTTTAGAGAAAAGCCTCCCAAATGGCCTGCTTTTGCCTCCATGTTAAATCTGATAGCAACAAAGATTCCTATGTTCCAGCCCCTCACCAAGAGCTGGGAGCCTGCAGATGAACAGTGACAGAAGAAAAGAGCCAGTCCTCTGGCTTCCCTTTTGGCCAACACAACAGGACCCGAGACCTTGCTCTTGGATGTGCCAATGTGCAAGAGCTGACCAGAGTTGGGATTCATCTTTTCCATCTGCCACACGCACCTTGAAACACCTTATGGAGTAGAACAGGAACCTTCACTTTTCAGGGATGAAAGGTTTGTTACGATGTTTATTTAGGGTTTTGGGTTTTGCTTCAGCTTTCACACATAAAAGGCTGCTGTGAAGAGGAAGGGGCTGATCTGTTCTGTAAGCCCAGATTTGGGAGAACACAACATAACTTTGACACCAGTAAGGAAAACTAAAGTCACCGTTAGAAAAAATTGTCTACAGTAAAGACGTAGTTCTAGAATAGGCTGCCTGCAGAGAATAAAAATGTTCTAAACTGACATCTAAAAACAGGTGAGCAAAATGCCTGTGAAGGGTGACAGTTACAGCTGGTTCTCGTCAGGGGCGGGAGCCATTTAGTCCGATGATTCTTCAGAAGGGTGGAGAAAGAAATTCCACATAAATCCTTGAAATCTTAAAATCACCTCTACATACAACATTATCACTCTCTCATAAGTGGTAACAATTTACAAATGGTTTTTTAATGCCATCTAAATGCCAATTGTATTTATGCTCACTTGTTTGTGGTCTCAAGAAAGGGATGTAGCTGAAAGCCAGTACAGCCAAAACTACTACCACCGTGTGGGGCAGTGCTTAGGAAAGGGGATAACATGCCATATGGGTAGGGGAGACAGGTGGGACCACAGCATCCCGTATCTCCCTTACCTTTACCGATCAGGGAACGACACCATAAATAGCAGCTATGAAAATTCTTATAATATATTGCAAAAATACATTTAAATCTGAAAGCGATTTTTAGTTCCCTGTTAATGTCAGGCATTTAACAATCAGGGTAAGATGTGTTAATCAGTATGTTTTCAAAATATTAGTAAACACAGTTCAGTCTTTCTCCAGAAAGAGAAAATACCAGAGAAATACACCTTTGACAGCAGGGAAAAAAGAACCACAGAAAGATACAGGGTGGAGAGCCTGGCAATAGCTATAAGAATATTCTTATATTGACAATGTTATAACTCAGAAAGTATGCATTTAATTTATTAATTTTAATAGCATAAAAAACACAATTCAAGAACATACAGCAAACAAAATACCTTTTAAAAACATTTATTAGCACCTGGCAAGTATTCATTGCGGAATAAAAACACTACTGAATGCATAGTTTTAGACTAGCTTTTGCTCAAGAGTAAAAAAAATTTCATTTCCAGTTAAAGAAGTCTGCAACTACGAACGTGAAAGGAGAAAAAAAATCTTCCCATAAAACAGCATTAGTCTCAGCTAACACAAACCCAACAACAGATGAATTATACCACTAACAGAAATTACAGGTTCAATCTAGTATTTTAGAAAAAAATAAATTCATAGTAAAGAGAGGTATTTCTGAACCCAGTCTCAAGCAAGGAATCACATTGCTTTATGATTACTTTTGCATTTCAGTATTATGTAAATCAGGTGCATTCAATAAATATATCTGTGAGAGCATTCTCATACTGTCACCTACCAGAGTCAAAATTTTCATATGCAAGGACTATTAACAAAAACCTTCATCTACTGAGGAAAGTCCAGTGAATTCATTGCTGAGAAAAAAGGAGAAATATGCCATGTTTTGCATTTTAATCTTGATACATTCTGAGGAGTCCCAAAAACTCCACATTATTTGCAAAAAAGATAAAAGTACTACAAATTAAAGTAGAAGATTAGTTTGGCTTTCTGATGCCAAAGCCTATTGGCTTTGGCAATATATGCCATATTTGCATACGCTGAACACTGTTTCAGTCATCTTCTACCATCAAATATTGTATAGTAACGGCATCCAAAGAGTTATGTTATGATGGAATCCACAGGAATTATGCCAACCCATTTTTTTCAACGAAGAAAATCTATTGATATTAAATGCACACTACCAGATTAATTCAAAACTACACCCCCATTCTGGGCCAATTCTTAATTTGATCTCTGCTGGAGTCTTCATCTAAAGCTATTTGTCTGATATAACTGGATGCCTTTCAAACTTCTTCTTGCATCTTTTTAAACATGTGATGTTTGCCTATATGCTTGTTCAGTAAGTATAATGACCATGTAAGCTGGCTCTTGTATACTTTAAAGTCTGGTTTTGCTTTCCAAAACAATTTGCAACTTTTGTCTCTATTGAAAGTTTTTAGGAAGTGAACACTCCACTACATAAGATCAACTATCATTAATTTTGCTCTCTTTTGCATTTAATTATTTTAATTTTTACTATCTTCAAAAAACCAGAAGATACAGCTTCACACACATTCCCATTCTGCAGTGTCCATTTTTTTCTCCAGCAACACTACTTTCAGTTAACAAGTGTAAATGAGACCAGCACAAAAAAATTGAGAAAAGTTGCTGCCGAGCTCAAGATATTTAAAAACTTTATAAAAAGGCAATAAAGGTCCCGCCAAAGAAGAAGTATGCAAATCTGATAGATTTCTTTGCAATAAGTGAGAAGCTACTCATTTCCATTGTTAATTATGAAACTTACAATTCCTTGCTTTCCACAGTATCTGGCTCATAAAGATGCTTAGTAACTTTTAAGTATTTTGTAAAGATTTGGCCTCATTTTAATATATATTTTTATTATAATTGTGTTACTTTGCTGCATTATATTTACTGTGCAGAGTTTTCTCCACTGGGGATCATATATACATATATATCTCAAAGAAAAATTAAAACTGATCTAGATTATGACAGAGGCCTAAACTACATTATGAAAAAAAAAAAAGACAGAGCCTTTCAGTTCCAGGGAAAAAAGAGAGCAATCAATTAAAAAGAAAAAAATCAAGGAAGATAACATCTATTCAAAGAAAGCGAGTTTTATTAGAAAGTCAACAGCTGATTCAAATCTGTTCACAGATACTATTTTTTTTGCTTTCTAGAAATGTATAATTTCAATGCACCTCAAAAGAAAAACAAAGCCACACATCCAGATATTTGCCATAAGCTCCTTTTTAACATGGTCAATAATGGTTGGATCAAACCTCAGTGAAGCTTGAGGCCTCTGCAAGCAGACAAAATGATCTGGTTGACTATATGATCAGAATGATTATAAACCACAGGGTTTTAGCTACATGCTCTTCAGTCACTTCTATGAACCTGCACTTGAAAATTTTCAGGATTTATTAAAAACGAAACCGCATTATAAAATTCAACAGCCAGCCCACCACTGTTCAGTAAAGAAATAACATTCCTATTCCCTTTTTGAAACTATGGTAGGTCAACAACACAAAACAAAGTCAAAGTGAAGGCCACTGAAAAATATTAATCAACTATGATTCCGGAAGTTAAGCAGCAGCTGTAAGTAGATGGATATAAAGTGGCTAAAACATTATCATCCTCAGCTGTCCACACTGTCCCTCTTCAAGTCCAGTGCTACTCCAACAGGGACAACTGAGGAACAAGGAGTATAAACCGTAACAACTCAGTTGTTAATTTAGCATATAATTATGAACTGAAGTTGGCAGTAGTTTGCATTAACATACATAAACTGTGCCAAATTCAGCTGTTCCTGCTGGCTACAGTAGCATCTGAAATTACCAGTTGCTTCTTTCAGGTTGATTAACCTCCAGGGCCTTGACTTTCTTTTTTTGATTATCTAATGGATTACCCAGTAGGTTAATCAAAGTGTAAATGTACATAAGTGTTTTGTTCTTCTTTTTGACATAAGTATTTGTCAATTGGCATTATTTTGTTGAAGCAGGCATAAGTAAGATATTTGCTAAGATTCAATATTCTGTAAATCATGCAAGAATATGATACCAGGGAGGACTCAAAATTACTTTTTGATTTGTTAGAGAATCCTGTGATGTGTTTGCAAACATCTTTCAAATACTAGAGGCTGGAATTTCATAAGAAGTCAATTCATTACTTGGATAGATTTTTCTAGTCTTAATTTGTCTATGAACTCAAAAAATGGTTTATCAAAATTCTCTCTCTATCTTTACCATCACAGTTCATACCCTCTAACAGCAATCCCGAACAAAGGAACAGCTGGGATTGTGATTAGACTTGAAAAGCAGCAGCACCTGTAAAGAACGAGGAACTGCTGCTGCTCCACAAGAGTCCACAATTTCAATTTAAACTCAGCAAATTGGAAACAAATGCATTTTTTGTTTTGCAATGGAATCCAACTGGCAACAAAGGAAGACAGCTCCTGTAAAGCAGTCCATGGACTTCCAATGTATCTCCCATGCATGCATCTTCCATGATCATGCTGACAATTTTTAATCATTCCCCTCATTCCACTGTCGTATGTGGCCATCACTCACCTTTTATTTCGAGCCCAGAGAAACAGCCCCATCTCAATTGTTCAACTACAAGCTAAGTTACTCGAAAGTACTAGAAAAAAATACTACAGAATCTCTCGACACCCTCCATAGCTTATTTTACAGTAGCAGCAAGACCTCGAGGCTTGAGAATATAATCAAAATGGATAAAAATCACCTTGCAACAATTCA
This sequence comes from Arenaria interpres, assembly GCA_013399435.1. Taxonomy (NCBI): domain Eukaryota; kingdom Metazoa; phylum Chordata; class Aves; order Charadriiformes; family Scolopacidae; genus Arenaria; species Arenaria interpres. The sequence goes on from VXAK01004322.1 coordinate 525,263, forward strand.
GAAATATATTCATCCTCCTAATTTGGCTGACTTTACAAAAAACCGAAACATTCTTTCTGTTAACTATTACTTAATAAATAGATTTTTGTTTCAGAATTCTTTCCTCATCCGAAAAGGCTCCTGTTTTAGAACCACGTTCAGGCACCAGTCTTCTGGTTCTTTAAAGCAATCTGCTCGTTTCTTGAGGAAGACACTTAACAGTAGACTTTTTGAGACTAAGAGCTATGGCACTGCACTTTGCATTGCTATTATTACTTCCTCTAGCAATCTCATGAAGCCATTAGGATAGACAATTGACACTGCCCTACTTAAATATTACTCTTTTATTTTACACCTTGCAATTAAGTTCTGAATTCATACTTTTCAACCAAAATCTCCTTCACACAGGTGTAAGAGATGACGAAGTACACCTCAGTTAGCACTCTACCAAACAAAACCCATTTCTCCACAACACAGCTCTTTAGAGAAGTTTTGAATAAGGAAACAAACATTACAGCATCTCTTAAATGCCAAGAGACAGTACAAACCATGGAACAAAATGCAAAACCAGAGGCCTCCAAACCCACAAAAACCCATTAGGTAACCGTACCAAGAGAAGAGCCCACCTTACCTTGTTAATGTTGAAAGGCCAAGGCTGTGAGGGCACAGAAAAGCCAGTGCCTTCCAAAGGATGGGGAGCCATGTGGGCTAACAAGGCTGGCAGCCACCAGCGAGAGCCCTGTCTCACACTCCCTTTGTGTAGAGCAGAGATAGCAGGAGGTTGGACCAAGAACTCAGATCCTCTGGCAAGCTCACAGGGAAGAAGCAGAGGCACAGTGAAAGCCAGGAAGGCTGTTGATGAGGTGGGTCTGATTCATCATTGCCCACAGCTGAGCTGGGGTGCCCACAGCTGAGACAGGGCAGGGCAATTACTGCCTACCAGCGTTAGCAACCCTAGCAAAGGCTCCCTAATTTCCTGAAGGTATGTGCATAGGAACACATCACAAACCAATCTTAATTTCACTTAAACTGAATTGGCAATTAATACATAATCTATATGATATCTCCTCATAAAACAATGTCACATCACCAGCAATCTGCTCCAGCTCAAGTTTTTCATTTGTTTGCATTTGCAGCCCACAAAGAAAACGGCTGCAGTAACCCACTTGGGGAAGGACAAGATTAGAAATCAAAATACACAATCTTTTTCCAAAGCAGATAAAAGAAAAATAATATTCCATGGTCATGTCACAGCATTGAAAACCAGGTGCAGATAAGCAGCACTAAGAAATTACAAAATGAGCCAGAAAATAGAAGCTGGAAAAGGGTTAGATATTAGCCCTGGTATTAAATTAATTGACTCTTCCCCCAACCCACAAATAATATCTACCTTGCACAGAATCAATTTACTTTCCTCCAAAGACCAATCTTGGCCAAATTTCTTAATAAAAAAAAAATAAGGGAAGGAGAAGAGGGAAATCAATAAAACCAAAAGGAACCTACTTAAAAACAAGCAGTACGAAATATTTTTTTCCTTGAATAATTCAGAATTGGAACTCCCTGCCTGAAAACTTAAGTGAAACCAAGAAATAAAGACAGTACAAAAAAATAATTAGACATTTTAAAGAATGAGTCTATCTCCATAATTACATAATGTTTTTCCTCTATCTCAAAAAGGAGTGAAGCTTGTATTACAAGGTATAGGTCAACAACTAATGAACAAGATGAAGGATAAATGTTTTTAGGGAGACTCAGGCTGCCATTTGCAAAAGGAGCAAAAAGGAAATGGCAAACCTCTTAACCTTTGCTGGTTTAGCTCGCAATTAATCTGGGAGGAGATAAGAGGCCTGTAATCCTTTTATGGGTTTTATCAGAAAGAATAAGCCAACAAATTTATAAAATGCGTATGCAAAGCACGGTATACTAAGCTTATTAAAGATAAAACAATAAAATGAAAGAAGATCGTAACTGAAATATCCTGTAGCAGATGCTTAAAGAAAGAACATAAGAAACAGGGCAAGTAAAGAATAACCCTTTCCTTATTCTTCCTTCCCAGGTACAATCCCCCATTTCAGAACTCCTGAAACGTTAGAGGTTGCATTTAGAAAATTATTTTCAGCTGCTCCCGGTGGACCTACCTTCCATAAGGGCTGAGTATAATCCTTTTTTGATCCCATTTATAATTCGGCTTCTGCAATGCTCACTGCAAAGACTTCCATAATTTATTTACAAGTTGTATGAAAAAAAGATTTGTTTTTCCTTAAACTTCCACATGATAGATCTATTGAGGTAGAGATTAGCTCTTAAACCGAAGATAGTTTAAATGGCACAAGTGCTAGGGACAAGAATACTCAGGAATAATCAATACTACCTGTGCCAAAAGAATAATTGAATCGCATTAGTTTGCCTAAAGACAGAGTAAAAGATGAGACAACATTATAGCAGTCATCAGGAAAATAAAAGGCTATTGAAAAGAGGAATGGAATGATCTGTTTTTCATGTCCACACTGAATAAGCAATAGGTTTAAACTCTAGTAAGGAAGCCCAAATCTGGATATTAGGGGAGAAAAAACCATCCTAATAGCAAGGCTAATCAAAAGGACTGCTTGGGATAGTTGTATAGTTTCTCTAACAGAAAACTGGGTAAGAGTCTCTCTGAAATGACATGCATCGGTTAATCTTGTTTTAGCAAAGAGAACTGCATTAAATGACCTCTTGTTGTCCCCTCCAGTTTAGCACTATACAATTAGAAAGAAAGGAAGTCAACAGACATGTCGTTCAGACTTCATATTATTAGAGATGACTCAATTTTTCTCTCCCACTCAGAAGAAAATACACAGCACTGTGATTATCTGAAATACAACACAGTAACGAGATAGCGAAGGTGCCCACAATGTATGGTGCTTACACTTACACTTTCCTTACACTACACGGTCTTACACTCAGTTACGTCACCACATTCAAGTTGCTCTTGCATGGGACAATTCCCAGACACTGCAATAGCATCTGCCAGAAACCAGCTTTCTGTAGTCTCTAAATTCAAAATACAAATTAGAGAACAATAATCTAGGTTTTTGACAGATATTACGCCTTTGCCTTTTGGGCAACGTCGTACTTCTCATGATAAAAAATCTACTTCTCAGTGGGAAACAAGTAATTTAAAACTAAAGACCCAATGGCCATCTAAATCTAAATTCTTTGCTTTCTTACATTAAGTTCAAGGAGTGCAAATGACTGGAACTGTCTATGTTTAGCACAATATGCTTTTGGGATTTAGCCTTTCCAGCAACATATATTGAAAAGAATAAGACGATTCTGTATAAAACAGAATTCAGTTTAGATGGATACATATAGATAAAGTTACTTGCTCACAATAAAAACATGGATTTAATACCAACATGTTGGTCTGGTTTGCATTTTTGCCTAAATTTCAGGTCAAGGTATCTCAGAGGCTAAAATTCTTTCCAGAGTTAGTTAACTGTAAATGTATTATCTTACCCTGTTGGTATAAATCAGGGATGTAACAGCTACTACATGAAGTTGCTGGCAAGAGAGTTCATCTCATATTTATGTGCAAGCATCATCTTTGTGTGTGCTGATACACACAAACAATTCTATTAACTTTATCACTGCAAGTTACAGATAGCAGTACACAGCAAATCTCATAATTCTCATAATAAATGCTTTATATATTTTCCAAACTGTTAGTCTTTCCTAAATCTTCTAAACTTGGAAAATACATAAAACATTTATTATGAGAATCTTGAAAGAATTGGAATGAAATCCAAATGACATATAATAATCTCATTTGTAAACCTTTAAAGACAGTATACTCTGAGAACAGTTTTTCTTATCTTGTCACTAAGGAAAAGAGAAAGGCTACTCGAGAAAACACAGAAAACATTAAGCATTCTTCTATTTTAGCCCCACTTTTTGAAAATAAATGCTTTTGACTGGTTCTAATACAAAGACACTAGTCTGTATGACACTAAACTCACATTGTATATCTCCCTATCCATTATAAAATAAACATTACTGCCCTCCTATTTGTAGTATTTAAAAGAGACAACACAAAATGTACATGAGAGATTTGTTCTTCAAAAGAACAAATGAGCAACCAGAGTGTGCACAAACAGAAATTAGAGTCTGTAATCCACATTTTATTACACCATGAGCTTCAAGAATATAACATTTAATAACAAACATGTTAGAATAACAACAGCTTTGGTACTTGAACTTCAGCAAACCTTTATGTGTTGACTGCCATCCATTATCCTGTTGCTGAGGTGAGACATACCTCAAAGCAGATTTGAAGGCACTGAAAGGCACTGGAGTTTGGACAAATTACATTCACAGGTACATGGAGATAATAGAGACATGAATCCCATCCTAGCAGCAGGGATTATCTGGAAGGATGAATCTAGAATGAGAAGTAATTTTGCCATAAAAGCTAACCTGTGGTCAGACCCTAGGCCCTACAGAGGCCCTAGAATAATCTATCAGTGACTGTGTCTAGTGTCATATTCAGGTAAGTACTGGGATCCACTCTGGAGAATACCATTGTTATCAACCACTGGTTTACACACCCTAATTTTTTTCTTACTTCTTCTTACTTACCCTAAATTATTCTTATTTATTCTCCAGGATCCCAAGAACAGTATCTGGTCATGGCCATGTTAAGTACTATGAGGCACCAGGCACACAGGCTCAGTATTTCATCAGCTCCAAATAATCCACCTCACAGCAGTGTCACGCTCTAGAAAACAACTGAATGGCTAAAGGCGTATTTGAATCTGTCTGAACTGGTCCCACAACAGGCAGCCAGTTGCCCTGGAAATACGTTATGGCTCAGTGACAAAGCACATCTGACCGGCACAGAGAGAGGGAGGAATCAGTTTTAAAAGTACACAGAGAAAGCTCTAGCTTGCAAACAGAAGAGGCTAAACAGAACTTGAAAAGGAAATTCAGGCCAGCTCCCAAAGCTTCCTCATATTGCCTATGACAAAAGCAGTCCCACCTTCTCCCATGGTTACCTGCCTCTTCCAGCGGTTGTGCTGTCACCTTCCTTGTGCCAGCAAAAGTATTTATGGGACAATTCCCACTCCTCCCCAAAATAACTTGCATCAGAGAACAAATCAAGTTTAAAGGTAGCCCAAAAAAAACCACCTCTGGCCCTTCCTCCTCTCCCCATGAAAGCAGAGGTTGATTTCATTCAGCCAGTCCAGACTGGTTCTTGAGCACCCCAACATTTGTGCTTCCCCAGCAGGGAGACACAGGGCTGGGAAGAAGTGGCTGAGAACAGGAAGGACCATTTCCTTCAGCAGTGGCAGTACCTGAGACATCAGAGTCCTGTGGCCAGGCTTTACTGATAAAAGCCTTGCAGCTCCACTGTCAGCAAATGTAGCTTCTAGAGTGTTAAATCATGTAAAGAAGAAATTATCAGTCTGTACATAAACAAAACCAAAAACTTTTGGAAAGGTTCTGCAAAAATAGCAACTCTGAGGCAATGAATATCCATTCACTTTTCCAATGGCCTTAATATCTCCTTGTCTAGCAGCTATATGTTTATTCATTATACATTACTTGGTTTGTTATTTTCCTTTATTTCATTTCCCATTTTAGTCTCCTCATTAATTTTTATGCACTTTTGTTTTCATTTCTATACTTTTCATCACTTCAATTCCTAATATTTCAGCAGTCCAATTAGCTACTTCCATATCTTAATCACACTGAGACTCCTTATTCAGCTATAAATATAATTTTATTACTGCTGTTTTAATGACTGTTACAATAACTATTTTATATAAAATAATTTCTCTTAAAACTTTCCCCATTTCTTTCACTTGTCTGTAATTTATTCCATCTCTCATGATATTTTATATTTTGTTCAGTAGATCTTCCATCATCCTACAATGTTTCCTGTACTGAAAACTAATCACCTGGGGAGAGGGTAAACTTTCACTTTGTTTCACCATAAAGTTTAAACATTGAAACATTTCCTCTACATTTATCAGACTGTCCTAAAGATGTTAAACGCAACCCAAAATCGAAGACACATACTATCTCCACATTAAAAGGCATATTCTTTCAATACGGATGAAAGCACAGCCCAGATAGGCACAGAGCTCCATGGTGAATATCAACATCACCAGTAAGAAACCTGCGTTGGCAATACATGAAAACATTACTTCTGAACGCAGAATCCAGCATTATTCTCATCTTTAATTTCTGCAATAGCATATACTTGCAGTGAAATAGTTAATATTTACTTCTAGCTTCTAAAATCTCCATCATTTCAGACAGATCATGAAGTTCTGTAAGACCTGAGATGCTGATGCTTCTAACTATCAAATAAACCAGAATGAAAATCTGCAAGTCAAAACGGATTGATCTGATTCTGCTCAAACTATTGAATTTGTGTTGTAATTATTCCCATTCTGTGAGCCACAAGACTTGTCTGTGGCATAAAGGTACAGGTGAGAGCAAGATTTCTGTACGAAAAGCACACACAAATGCTTATGTGATGTTATACTGTACATAGAACTTTGATGCAATATGAATCCAAACAGTATTTTAGGTCATTCTCATAAGGTACACTCAGACTCAACAATTTACTTCATTTTTTTTAAATTTCTCTTCAACTGCTATACTTTTTAACTTTGTTTTTATGGAGGAAGAATTAAAAGCATTAAAGGATGTATTTTTAATAATCTGCGTCTAAGTAGTGAAATTTACGTAAAAAGCTCCATCATCATGAACTTCTTGCAAGGGAGGTTGGGACTTTTTTGTGGGTTTGTATTTTTTTAATTTTAATTTGCTTCATTCATTTCAGTCCACTGGTTCTCTCTGGTAAGGTGGGCTGCAGTTGTGCAGTATCACACTTTTACCAGGTTATGCCCCGCATAGACTTAACCTAAGCTCTTCTGGCTCTGTGCTACTACAACCTACCGCTAAGCTGCCTTTGCTTATAAAAATAGATCTTCCTTTACAAATACTTTTTTAGTCCCTCTTGTTATTTTTCTGTCTTTCACTTGAATTCAGAGAATACTAATATGCAGTAAGGATGTATTAGAGGCCTGTTTTGTAAGGGGATATATCTTTATGCTTTTGGTACCCAAAATGGAGACCTAAACTATGCTGTTATATAAAACACTGCATTAGCTGAAGAGAAGCCAGGTGGACGTTAGACTTACTGTTAGATTTTAAACTCAGAAGCATAAAATATTTATAAACCAGATCTAATTGTAGTAATATCAGTGTCAATTTCTACCAGCTGAACACGTGATTGTGTTTTACAAAACCTAAATTAAGTTGCTGATCCCAAAGGATACCAGAAAAATAGTTTTGTCAGGTACATAGGTTTCCTACAATCATATCCAGTAAATCATATCACAGATTTAAGATATAAATTGATAATGTAATGGTTTATACTTGATAATTTGTATAATAGATCACTTACACTTCTAATAGCTTTGGAGCAGTAACCTTTGAGAGTTAAATAAAGTAACTCTCTCAGCTGCCGAGATAATTTGATTTAATTCCACAGAAATACACAAGCTCATGCTTGTTTACAGTATATTTGTTGACATATCTGATTACTACTGATGTCTACTTTTTAAAATCCTCTTGTACCTTCTACTGAAATACACCATTAAATATTTTAATTTAGAAATGAATGGTATCTTGGATACACGGTTTGCAAAAAAATTAGCACTGATACCAAGATATATTACCTAGAAGTTGCTCATATCTGTTTTAATAATAATTTCTAAAACTCTGTACTGTTGTTCAAAAATGTAAGTTATGCATTATTTTACAAATTCTTTCTTAACTTTGGTCTTCTTTTCACCAGTCAGAAAGAGGTCTCCCCCTTCTTTATGGGCTTTCAGCCTTAGGAAATAACCTGACATTTATTCAGTGGGAACTCCTTTTGAAAACTACGAAGTAGCCCAAAGTTGATTTTCTCCACAAGTTACAGAAGCTGAGCTTCAAACCGCTGTTAAGTGAGGTGGACAACACGTTTAACCAGTCTGACTAATCTTTACACGGTGCCCATCCTAAGTACTAATATGCTAAGGAATAATAATATCCTAATAAGAAAGAAAAAATCATTTGTTATCCAGCATGGGAATGTTTTCAGCAGAAATTCCAGAAACAGCTACCATTTATATAATCAACACGTGATACTTTCATCAAACTTAAAAACTTAACTGTCTTAAAGACCAGAGTAGCAAAACAGTCAAATCTCACATACATTACTATAGATGTATCATTTTAAGTTCTCTTAAACCAGAGTAATTCCTACCCCCAAAAAAACCCCAAAACCAAACCGAAACAACCCCAATGAAATAAAAAATTTCAGTCATGTTCTTCATACAGATTAAGTTCCAGCTCTGACACCTTTTCTGAAATGCTATATATCATATTCATCAAGAAGTCCCATGAAAATGAGTAAGTTTATTGAAAATCAGTAACTTGCTATCTCTTGGCCTTATAAGGAAGCTTTACTGCTTTAACTTAACCTCTTCTCAGCACAAGAACACTTTCCTTGATTTGATACTTTCCATTACTCTTGTATATTTGAATAGATCTGGTTTTTTAACAATACTAGTTCATTTCCTTCTAATTGTCATCACTCTTTATGTAGTCTCTGGACATTTTCCCCATGATTCAAATTCAAGTAACTGGCAAGATGCTGTCAAAACCCTTAAGTTTCAGTATTGTCTCAAAGCTTTTTGAAACACAAAAATATCATTTCTTCAAGTTATCTTGAACTGTGAAATATTACAAGACAAAATTTAAAATGTCTTGAGTGAAACTTGTTCTGCTCATCAATCCTTCTCTATTTCTTCTATTTAAGAGTACAAAAGGCAGAATAGATGTCAGCGGAGAAGGACAGAAACTTCTAACAGAAGGTCAACACAAACAAAGGACAGTAGAATATAGAAATATTTTACATTAGGTCACTCAATACCATATAGGTACAGCACATGACCCAAGAGTCACCCAAGTCTGTGCTCCAGTCAGCATGTTTCCCTTTCATAAAGTTGGACCCACACTTTTCATATGACACTGCCGAGGTTCATCCAGCCAGTTCTGGTTTCCATTCATAGACTGATACTGATGTGTCAATCCCGCTGTCCCTCAGCTGGCTCTCTGCAGAAACTCACAGGCAGGAGCTCCACCACAGCCCAGGTACATTGGACTCCTTGTACATGAGCTGTGCAGTAACTCCTGAGCACAGCACTCATTTCTTACAAGTTTCTAAAGTTCTAAAGCTTGCCAGGAACCCCAGATTTTGCACTGACTGGGACATCACAAGAAGCACCCACGTTCTAAATGCTGGGATAAAAGACTATGTCCAGAAAAATGTGGATGTATGAAAGACCTAAGCACAACTGTGAAAAGAAAACCAAAATGAACGACTCCAGAGCGCCTCACTAATATTTTTGGTTTGGTGTTTTCTTTTCTTTTCCTGTGAACTCCAAATCCACCTCACTATGGAATTTCAACAGACACTCTAACAGTACTCATCAAAAACCGATTACTGTTTTCCGCACAAGCAATGAGCGTTTGTGCTTGGATTTTGTTCCTACTTCATGATTATAACTATGCAATAATTGGTTATACTTCATACAAAGGTAGAAGAATTATAATTATTTTTAAAATGGAGTTAAAAGATACACTTCTCCACCGCCTACCGAGCACCCTCGTCTCTCTGAACAACACGTTCCTCAGAGGATAATAAGATTTAGGAGTTGAAACTGTGCTTGTAATCTTAGGTCAATAGGAGTACAATATAGAACAGAAACAATGAAAATATATTAATATTGATTTAGGAATGAAACACTGACAATGCTGAGATATTTACTGAGAAAGGCAGTGAGCTGTTAGAAGGAATGAAAATAGATACAAGTTTGTTTCTCAACTTTCTCTATTTCTAAAGGGAATGAACTTTATCTGTATCCTAAATGCGCTCCTCTACCAAACCCAAAGTATTTCATATATTTAGAATAACAAAAACTACAATACAGATAATTCTACTCACCAAGTAGAACCTAAAAAGCTACAGGAAGATACTTGGTCTATTCACAGCATCCTTCAAGACTATTCCCAAAGTCAACTCTTCAAGTCACATCATCAACTTTATTTTCTTTTATTCTTGCCATGGATTCCCTAAAAAATATCCACTATTTAAGATAGCAAAATTCTTGTGGCGTGTTCTTCTAGGGGACTAAAGTTCTTTATCATCAGACTATACTGCTGTGGAGCCTTGGAGGAGTTACCATGTATTTGGATACCAGGCTCAAGATTGTAGGAACGAGGCCTATTTGCAGTAAACAATCATAACAAATGATAGCAACAAAAAATAAACACAACAAACTTGTTACAGCAGTATCTTATTTCTAACTGCAAGGAGTCATTTCCTCCATGAGATTGTCTTCCAGTGTTTACAGGATAACAAACAATAACTGTTCAGCGCTGGTTAGGTGGAAAGAAAAAGGTTATAGAAATTTCTAGGCCAAGCCTAGGTAAATATGACCCTTGTATTTCCACCACAGACATCTAGACACTTCCAGCTGTTGAAATTATTGCTAAATATATTTACAGTCTTTGTACAATAAAAAGCTTTATTACTTTTACTACAGGCAGAAGAAAAAAGCCTTAAATCTTTAGTTCTGAAGCAATATCTCCTGTCTTAAAAGCAATGAAGCCTTTCAAGCGAAAAAAACCAGCACACTCAAAAGAAGGTGGTTTATGATGTTGTATCTTTGTTGCAATTTTGGTTCATATATTTTTATTAAGTGTAACCTTTATATGTAAATGAAATGATTATCTAACACAAAGTACTGTTTTCATAAAGTAAGAATAGGTTTTATGTCCTAAAAGATAAAGCAGCATAAACCAGTCAGGCAGCTCAGCATGTATTTGATGGCTGTGAAATGAACTATTTGATTTCCTATTACAGCCTTAACACCCTGCACTGTACCATAGCCACCAAACCCACGCGATTAGGCAACTAACCTTTCATCAGGGAGTCAAGTCATATAAAGCAAGTTCTGCATTTCTAATAGGTAAAATACCTCATTTAAAAATCTAGGTTCGGAAATAACCCTTACATCGTGAAATTTAGAGAGAGAAATGGAGATCATATTCTGAAAACCCAGAGAGAGATGAATGTAGTTAGCACAAACGAAAGGCTTGTAGATCAAATGTGCTTAGTTTATATGTAAAATAATGTTTTATTCTCTCCCTCCCCTTCAAGTGCAGCAGGCCACATCTAGAAATAGAAAGGAAACTTTACACCTTGTGCTTCCCACATCACTGGACTGTGAGGCGGAACACAGAACCCTGTGGTTCTGCTCCCCGGGGAGGCATCACACTTCTCATGACTCGGGACAGAGAGATCTCTGCAGCGGTGGTCAGATTGCAGTCTGACAACGCTAGCGTGGATGCAAAGAAGGGTTTTACAGTCAAAGGAAACAAATGGAGTAAAATTTTACATTTTAATTTTGTGTACGGCTCTTACGCTATGAAGAAGATGACTAAAGCCATAAGTTCAATCAACAGGCAGCATGAAAGTATTTTGAAGGAGAATCCTTTTTCTAGTAGTTATGGTAACAAAACAAAGCGTGGCAAGCACAGCATAAGCTTTCCTCACTTAAATTTGAATGCAGGGTAGAGGCCACCAAATAATGTGGTATGTCTATCTTCCCCTGGACAAAAACCTGATCAATACTGGATTTATTGAGAGATGTATAGAAAATGATAAAATTACCTTACAAATCTAAAAAGCTTGCATATCTGTATTTTTCTCTAAAACTCCTCTTTGGTTCAAGCACCTACAGAAGGATAAAGTCTAATTCACTATGGGATCACCTGGAAAGCCTGTGGAAGCGTCTCCTCTTAACAGGACTGGAAGTGGCTAAGAGCCAAAGAATTCAGTCTACTCCAATCCCAGCTGGCAAATTAAAACCGACACTGAACAGCTTTTTGGGTAAGCAGCTGTCGTAACAATTTTTATTAATAAATTGATGAATAAAATTGTTTTGCTCCTAAGCAAGGTTTTTTATTCCTGAATCAACAACTCTCAAAAAAAGGTGATTTTTTTTTCAGAGAAAATCTAGCTATCTGTTATATAAATCTGGATCCTCACAGTCTATTTGTTATCTCTTTATTGTCTTGTTAAGCAGGTGTACAGTACAGAGCACAATGACTCCTCATTAGATCCTCTAAATGCTACAACAAAAAAATATAACTGCCACACAATTTAAAAACAATCTACTGCTTCAGTCCTTGTATTTTTTCTGGTTTTACATTTTGTAGTCTTGGGCGTTCTTTTAATTTATCATCATGAGAGAATCTGTCAATAGAGAGACTTATGAAAACAAGATAGGTTTAGAGAAAAAAATATATATAGATTTTTTTACCTTGGGTGATTAAATTCTCACTGACATTAACATATGACAGCATGTTAGAATGATTTGTAAGTCTTTACAGTTTTATAAATAGCTTTATCTCTTCATTCCACATGAGGAAAAAGCAAAGTATTATTTATTGTACCTTTCTACCACCACAGCATGGAATATTTCAAAGACTTATTTTAAGTTTTGTAGAAGTCTCTTGATATTAAAGGACTGCAGATACAAGATGATGAAACCTTCTTTATATCTTCTGGCCCCCTGCTGTACATGTTGTTACACACTATTTTGTAAAAGAACTAGCTCTAATCCACACAAAGGAACGCTTTCCTTTTATTGTCATGCAGTTGTAAAGCTAAAGCAAGCCATCATAATTTCATTAAATCATGCTGAATTACTTAGAAATGCTGAGAATGATTTGTAATATGTAATGTTTGCTCTACAAATGGACTGAATATTTATAATATTTAGTTTATACCATGTTATTTATTCTTTAAAAAATGACATATTTGGTTTTGTTTTCTTAGCAAAGCATAAGGCAAATTATATTAATTAGGCTATTTACATGATTTCCGAACTTGGAGCAGTGAAAGTTGCCTTTAGCTAGCAAATAATTGGAATTACAATTGCTGGAGATATCACAAGTTTTTTAATTATATCAAGCTCCATCAAGCTCTGATAGGGCATTAATAGTTACTTCCCTCCTCTGCCCATGTTTTTTCTCCCCACTAAGCCATTCCAGTGTACTCAAAGCCATAAAACAGAGATATATGACAAGAAACAGTAATCTTCCAATTTTATTCCCCAGACTTCAGGTTTACTGGTATATCCCTTTGGGAACATAATGACAGAGCTTGTCTTTCATAAAGACATTGGAAATACATTGTAGTCTAAAAGACACCATAAGATTTTGGATAAGCAACCAGTTTTGTTAGAAATAAAAGCGAAGTATGAAAAACACAGAAACGCTAACATAGCACAAATGTATTTTAGTACTGTAGAAAATTCTTGCCAACATGAATATTGTTTTTTCTTTTCTTTTGGAAATCAGAGGGGAGGAAGAAGCTCATTAATGCAACATTTCATTGCTAAAAGACAGGGAAAATGCAATCAAACAACAGTTTCTATGACAAGAAGAGAACTGCACACCATCTCTATAAGGTGGGTGCAATCTAGGCTTATATCAGGCTTGATTTTAATTCAGTAACAGGCATTACATACTTTCAATAAAGCTGTGAATAACCTTTCTTTTTTCCAGTCTAGCAGTGTTACTCCAAGAACATTAGACAAAAGACTTGAGATCACTATACAGTCCTTCAGAAGCAGAAAATGAACCTGGTTCCAAATGACCACCATAATGAAAGAAAGGGATACACAGACATTATTGTTTCAAGCAGAGTGCTCCGTGATTAGAAAAGATTCTCCTGTGTCTACCTACTTCAAGCACTTAGCTATTCCTACCGCAGACAGCAAGTGCATACAAAATTTAAGTGAAAATAGGTATCTTACCTCCTGGACAGAAGAGGCAGAGCAGGAAGTCAGTGTCACCATCCTTTCACTTATCGGGAAGTGCCATAGGTTAAACACCAGGAGACTGATGAAATATGTAGCCATATACATAGTTTTCAGAATTTTTTGCCTGTTTCTCATTGTTGGATTTATTTCAGACAATTCCAGCTCCTGAAATGACACAAATACATCCGTTAATATATCTGCATCATCGAAAAATCCACAGTTCGTGACCTTCAATGTTCAGCATTTCCAATTTTATATTCCCACCATCTATATATCCCATCAGAACCTTATTTTCTGACTTAAAACTTCACACAATGCCCCTATGGTTTGCACCAATCACAGATGAGGAGAGAGTACAGAAGAAATAGTTGTGGTTTTTTTTAAAAAGAGGGGCAGGGGAAGACCTATGGGTTAATTTTTGGTCAAAATGTTGTCTCTAGCAATATTAGAAAACAACATCCACTGTTGGACCTGAATGTCTATGAACAATATTTTAAAACCACTAGATTATGATGAATGCAGAGAAACACAGGCAATTAGTACTCAATGTTCCAAAGTTGTCTTTTTCTCAGTTGCCAGGAAGCTGTTTAAAGCTTTGTACTGGACTGGACTAATTACGTCAGAAAATCCATGAAACATGAGAAAAATTGAGCAAAACTCCAGTAAACATGTAAATGACTTCTGTCTGGTGAACTGAAAATTCAGTTAACCTCTCAGGAGTTACTGTGCCAAATTTGGAGATTAAATTCAATTATAGGGTGAAATGGGCATTTTTATTTCTACTTCAAGTGCAAGTTGCAACACACTGTTGAAGATGAAGCTGCTTCCAAAGCCTCCATTACAGTTTTAAAAAGGAAAATAACTGCTGAAGTTTTCAGTATTTGTTGCTTGTTAATAATGTGAGTGGCTCAGAAGGAGTTAACAAAACAGGTCACCAATTAAGATGAGATATAAACACAGGTACGTGAATGCACAGGAGCAAAACTCATTTTAGCCTTCCAAGCCCACAGTAAATCCATACCTGTTCATTTAGATACAATAAATCGCTTCCACAGAGCAGAACTTTATTTTCAACTATATACTATAAAAATCTGAATGTTCTAAATAAACACTGTTTATGACTCTTCTTCCTTCTGCCGCAGTGACATCGATGTTCTTTTTTTATCTTCGTCCTTTGACTTGCCTGTTCTGTATCTCTGTCGCTAACACCGTGTTAAGGAAAAGCTCTGCACAGCAGTACAGAAACTAAAAGGGAGTCATGGAAGACAAATGACAACATCATCTTAAATGAGAAAAAACACTGCTAAGGGTGAGTATGAATGGGCAATTCAAATTCTACTGCCTAAACAGTACAATGTAACAGAACTTTGAGATGGGTGACAGAGGCACTGCTGTTTCAATGAGACACAGTTAAACACAGATGTATCTTTACGGCTGTGGCTCCAGATAGAGGGATGAAGTGCAGACACATTGCCCACGAGCGACCCCAGATCCCCAGCTACTGCTACTGTATGACCACCCCTGGTGTGCTGTGAGTGCCACCTCAACTTATAACCCAAAGTGCTAAGGAGGCAAAGCTGGTGACATTATTTGCACTCATCAAGCCTCTCAAGTTTAACACCTTTCACAGTACTTTGGGAGATGAAGTAATTTGCCACAGGAGATCTGTCAAACCTCAGCTGAAAATAATAAAAAAAGACACAAAGCCAAACTCAACCCGGCACTATAATCAGAAACATTATAATCTATTTCAGCCAGTGGTGGAGTGAAGTTAGGGCTAGGAGTCAGGTAACCTGACGTCCTCATTCTGCCAATATTCAGCTCCATACAGTTGCTCCCCCCATTAACACCCCAGCCTTCACTGGTGCTCAGCTGAGGCCCTCACCTCAAAGACTATTCAACGCATGAGAGGAAGTTATTTTCTCTGTCTTGTAAATTGGGACACTTACATACAAAAAGTCCGTAATTTCAGATGTTAAACCACCTGTAAATTGTCAGTGTCTGATGAGGGTGCGCTTTAAGCAGGCTCCACAGAAGCGTGCCCTGGTGACCAAGCGCCTTGTCACCAGCCAGCACACTGCCACCACAGGCATCAGCGGGGGCCTTGGGTCTCACAGGTATATTATTGGTACAGACATTCAAGCAGGGGAGGCCTATGAATAAATCAAAGACGTACCAGATGAAATAAACGTAAAAGAGCTGGGCAGACGCTGAGCTCTACCCCTCCGCCTGCACCAGGGGCTCCGGCCTTCCTCTCAGAGGAACGGCCTGGCAGCCTCCCCTCTCCTCCATCCTGCTCCCCCTGAGGCCGGGCCTCGGCCCCAGCAGGCCCCTCTCCCACAGAGAGCAGCCCCTGCCCGGCCAGGCCCGCAGGCACTACCTTCTAGAACCTTCCAGGCCCACACCGCCTCAGGCTGCACCAGCCATGGCAGCCGGCCCTTAGAGAAAAGCCACCCCTCAGGGTCATGGCAGCTCCTTCGCCAAAGCCTTCCCGGCTTCTCCCCGCTGGTGGGTGCAGGGAGCTGTGTGTAACCACGGAGCAGGAGTCAGGGGAAGGAGTCACACGGAGGTGGGGGTCAGTGAAGTCGCAATTATCCTGATTTTGCCCTCAAAGTGATGGATATCAAAGGAAAGTCTTCACTTTCCTGTGGCAATTTGAAGATTTGCGCCCTTAGTCTGAGCTTGAAGGGAGGAAAAATGAGAATAAACACTTGACCATTTGACTCCAGAAGGTCAATCAGTGGAGAGAAGAGACTTTTAACTCCAGGCAATTTGCTGTAGACACCAGCCATTTCTTATCATATTGAGTTAATCAACAATTTCTTTGTTTTTAAGGATTACAGACACTGATTAAAACAAAGTTCTGCTCTTTTTCTGACAGTCTTGCTGCACAGCCATGAAAGCATTACCACAGAAGCATTTCTGTGAAACAGCATCTTCCCACAAGTGCAACCTCATTTAAACATCAAGGCAAGAGCCCAAAATGTGTGCCCAGCTTTTCACAACATGCGTGGAAGCATCCAATGTGGGATATATTAAAAAGGTTGAAAAGAGAAAAATGAGGCCTGCTTTCCTTCTTCCCAGCTCAAAACAGCATTATACAATACTGTTTATGTCTTAATCAGAGATTATTTCAAAAGACATTTTCAATTATCGCATTGTTTTATATTCTTTCCACTGGGAAATCAAAGCCAACAATGATACACTTGTTCACCTATCTACAGGTTTGATTCTCATTAGGTGAACTATGCTGTCTTTGATGCATTAATCTTGCTGAATTAGGCTTTTGGGGAGCTATGACCTTTGTCTTATCATTGGGAAGAAAATCAATGTGTTTTCTGCCTTCATGCAGGCATGCACACAGGCAAAGAAGTTAAGCACTGATGTAATCATTCCACTATGATTAAGAAAGACTTAAATTCAAGATACTACTAATTTTGATAAATAAAATTAAGTAAATCACTAAATAAACAAACAAACAAACAACACACCTATTGTAGGATCCCAGTGACCTAAACTCATAAAAGCTACCAAAAATCAGAATTTTTGTGAGTGTGATACTTCAGTTTGAAAATTTTATCCTGAATAAGCTGACTTATAGTATGAAAAATTTTTAGAAACATAGCAGTAAACTTTTTGTACCCATTTCAATAAAAACACCACAAACGAAGTAGAGGCAAAACTGAGCCCCAGGCAAGAAGGTCACCAAGAACTGTATTTGAATGATGCTAGCAAGAATACAAAAGTGTTTGAGTAGGAGCATCTGTAAAAGAACAGCTTAGTATCCAGTATATTGGCTAGGCCTTAGGAGGAAAAAACCTCAGGGTACCCAAAACATTCCCACTTTTAATAAAGAGTCTATAACCAACATGAAATATGTCACCAAGTTCCTCTGTGCTCCAGACCACAACTGGAAAACACGCACAGTACTTCACTATCACAACAAGAGGCTGTTAGGAAGGCCAGTGGAATGAAATGAATGGGGCAAGATTTAGGGAGACAGAAGAATACGGAATGCACATGCCAAAAGAGAACAAGCCAAACTCTGACTACAAGTCTTAAGGACAACAATTTATAACACAAGTAAGCAACAAAACATAGCGGGAAGGAATATATCAAATAGAGAGGGAAAGTTATTTTGACTGGCACATTCTTCTTGCTGTGAGAAGAAATAAACCCGATTTGGTGAGAACTAGCCCTGCTGTCCTGTATTTTGTGCCCCTTCTGCCAGACTAATGTTCCTTCACTGATATAATTAAAGAGGAGTTGTAGGACCTCCTTGTCTTCATACTGGGAGTAAGGAATAACTGCTGGTGCAAGCTAACAGCTGGAAATATGTAAAATAAACATAAGCTGAGCTACTGAAATCACAGGTCCTTTTAAAGAAAGAGATCTGTCAATCAAAATTTAAACCCACATGCCATATAGCCCTAAACTAAAAGTTAGGGGGAATAATCAGGGCTGAATGTTATTTTGGGAAGGTAATGGATTAGAAGGATGCATTATTTTAAATCAGTCATCAGCTAAAGGAGTTGCAATTCTTTAATAATGCCAAGATTGGTTTTGTAAGTGAATAGCCCAGCAAAAAGCTGGCTGGTACACTAGTAATCTTCAAAGCCTGATTGCTTTTTCTGATAGCTTTAGAAAATTAGTGGATGAAAGCATGTGTAATATATCTGGTCTGAGTAAAACACTTGATGTAGTGTCTTACAAAATCTTTACTTGCAAAATTAATTCAAATTGGCTTGGACATGGAGTACTGTCGCTTGGATTTAAAAATGGCTGGCTGAGTGCAAATAAAGGGTAATGAAAAATGGCAACGTATCAAGTTGGTGGGAGGTGTCTGGTGGAGCTCTGCAGGGATCACTGTTTGGTCCTGTTTATTTAACATCTTCATTAACAATCTGGAAGAAGGAGTGAAACAGCCTGTTAATTAAACTGACACATAATAATAAATCAGGAATTGCCTCTAATGCCAGCAGTAATACTTTACAAAAACGCAGCATACTACCAAGGTTTCAAGAAAGGTTAAAAGTGCCAATAACAAAGGCTCAGCAGAGATGCTATAATTGTGTTTTAGCTTTTAAATAAAATAGTCCAAGACATATACTAAGTAGGAGTCAGAAGCCTACTAGCAATCTACTCATTTAGAGCATGAATGCACAGTGTATATAAACTTTTTTCCCTTAACATTAACAGTACATTAGATTCAGTGGTAAAGACTGAGTAAGTTCAGTTCACCAATCTGATCGAAAACTAGTATTTGGGGAGAGTTGTTAAATCAGTTTTTGATTATTTCTACATGTGATTGACTGCTAAACATAACGTAAAGGAGGAAACAGAGGGACAAGAGGAATCCATGATAGGATGACAACTTTTAGTATCACTCACAGTTAAATTGGATTAGATATAACACAAACCACCCCCTTAAGTATGGTTTTATAGTTTCATACAACAGCCAAAATTCAGCATTTTCGAGTACTGTTTCCACAATAGCAAGAAAGTAGTCCACTGTTACAACATGCTGCATTTACACAGTGATGAAAATTGATCAAAGACTACAATGAGTCACAGGAAAGAGTTCTCAAAAATAGCCTGGAATGCTAGTACTCAGCCAGATGCCTAGCTCTGTTTTATAAACATACGTAATATAAAGACAGACCTTAAATAATGGTGTTATTATCTCTCTGCTTTGAATGATTTACAGTAGGTTTTCTAGGCTGGCCCCTGGGCTATGGTACTGCACTGAATCATAAATGCAGACTCATTTTTAAAGGAAAGTTCGATGTTACTTCCTAGAAGGGAATAAAACAGAAGAGAACTTTTAAGGTCTCCTTTACCCTACCCAGTTTAAATTGTACTGGGAACTCTTGAAGTTCCCAGAAAACAAGAGAGTAGTTCAAAATTCTAAGAGTCTCATGGTCATAATGCAACTTTCTACATTAGCAGGAAAGGACTGTAAAACAATTAAGGAAGTGAAGCATAGCTTTGCAGTCCCCCCACTAAATGCTATGTCTCATTCGCTTGCTGTTGCAGCTTTTGGAGGGCAAAGCCCTCAGAGCAGGAATAGATAGACAAGCAACTCCAACGGAACGCTGCTCCAGGATGGAGCTCTGGGAGACTCCTTGCCTTCATTGAATTGAACCTGTCAGGCCTTCTGTTTAAAAAGAACATAAAGCCATTAGGAGAATCATATAACAGGGCACACAGTTTTGATGTCACATTCATTGGACTGGTACCTTTCTGTTCATGAACTAGACACTGACTCATCATTCAGAGGTGTAAAACATGGATCGTCTGAAGCCAATAGTTACAGTGATGTAAATGAGAACAGAGAAACCCAAATTCATTTGCCAATATATAATAAAATATGATGTATATGTAAAAGCGTTCAATACATTTTAGCTGCAGCAGAGAGGAATTCTCTAGGCAGCTGTGATGCAATACACACAACCTCTCTTGCAAGGGTATAGCGAAAAACCACAAAAACATTAAAGGCTGTTTAGGTGTCAGCTATTATATTACACTTTTCTCAACTAATTTATTCTCTGTGGTCTTGACCTGAATGCTACTATCTCTTAATGGCAGAGTTTTGTTTAGTTTTATTTTTAATCCTCTCTTTTTAAGGATTTCTTTTCTCTTTTTTTTTGTTTGTTGTTTTGTTTGGGTTTTGTTTTTGTTTTTGTTTTTTTTAACTCCAGTAATTTATAAAGCAGCTGCACTGGTCATGAACTACTTGCATTTTATTATACCTACAATGATTTTTAAACAGAAAGAATCTGCTCATGGGAACGCTAATCCTTCCATAATAGAAATAATTAAGCTCTTTTATTTGCAAGATGAAAATCTTTAGGGAACATATGAAAACTAGCAATGAGCAATTTATTTTTTTTAAAGAGGAAAAATGATGATATAAACAGACCTGCTAGTGTCTCTTAAACTGTGGCATATGGAAAGGCATACAAACACTTACATAAATCTTTCTCAGTATTTCTTCCATTTGGATCAGGAAAAAAGGATATTCTATAGAACTTTCTTTACAAGAATATGATGGCAAATTCTCACAAGATCTTTTCTAAGTCTTTTCAATATTGATACGCTTCCATTCTTTTATGGTAAATGTTAACCTAAATATTGTTATTCTGTCTTTCTATTCTATAATTACCTACAGACTGTACTATTTGCAAAACACACTTTTCCCCAGTTAAACAAAGCTACATGTATTAGGTTTTCTTTTACTTTCCTGAGTTGTTGTTGCAATGGTGCATTTTATATGTAGCAACTTATGTTCCTAACTCTCCTATATTGTATGGTTCTATTTAGTGCACTATATTTACACATACAGGATCTAGCACATTACCATGAAAATGTCCAGATAAGAGGAACAGGAAAGAGGGGAAGATGTCAATGATTAATAACATCACGACAA
Source organism: Arenaria interpres (assembly GCA_013399435.1). Lineage (NCBI taxonomy): Eukaryota > Metazoa > Chordata > Aves > Charadriiformes > Scolopacidae > Arenaria > Arenaria interpres. Next base: position 546,608 of record VXAK01004322.1, read on the forward strand.
AAGGCTTTGACAAGTCCCCTAACTAAAGGCTTCTAAAGAAATTAAGTTCCTTGGGGATCTAGGTCAGTTTTTACAGCGGAGAAGGGTTGTTCAGAGGGATCTGTACTGGATCCTACATTCAGAAGTGAACTGGAAATAAAACTTCACTAGGTTACAAGTTTTTCTCTCGATTATAACCTATTGATGTTAATAAAACTGTTATTTTCTTGGAAGTATGAGAAAATGGCAATAAAATGGCAGATAAAATATGATGTTGATAGACATAAAAACAATGCACAATGAGAAAAAATTCTCAATTTGCATCTGCAGTGTTGGGCTCAGACCAAGCTGTTACCACTTACAAATATGTTGCTGGGATTATGACATACAATTCTACAAAAGCATCAGCTCAGTTCACAAAGCAATTGAACATTAACTATTGTTGGGAAACGAGTAGAGAACAAAACTGAAAACGTCATTGTTTCACCACAGAAATCCATTACATGCTTTTGAATCCTTTGTGCATTACAGGTCATTCATATAGTACAAGTAAAATAGTAGAACAGAAAAGTAAAAATGTGTGGAATGATTTCCATAGAGGTAAACTGACCAGAGTTGGTTTTTGTTGGTTTTTTTTGGTGACAAAAAGACAACTAGGTTTTTATAAAGGCCAATAAAAGTGATGGGTAGCATGGAGATGGTAAATAGAGAGTTATACTTCACCATCTTTTGGAATACAAGAACTAGAGGGCATCAAACAAAGCTAGCAACTGATGGGTTCAAAACAAGCAAAAAGAGGACATTCTTAATATAGCACATTGTTTAGCAATGAAAATTATTGTTTCTAGATCCAGTAAATGCTAAGACAACAGGAGTTATACTACTACTTAGAAGAGCACGTCAAACAAAAATCTACCAGCACTGCGAAACAGACATTCCTTCGATAAAGATTGCCAGAAGATGCTAGAGGACCACAGTATACTTTACTTGTAAATATGTTTCTCCACATAGTTGCTATTGCCCGCTGCTTGGAGGCTACACAGACCTTTGTTCTCAGCAAGATACTAGGTTAGATGGCCCTTGTTCTGCTGTTTCTGTTGTTTCTATTCTTAGAAAAGATGGAGAAATTTCATTCTCTGGTTTTGGATTTTTTTTTAAAATAGAATGTGACGAGTAAAATTCTTGTAAGGAAATATTAATATTGTAAGTGGTTTTTTTTATATTTCCTTGTTATATGCATATATATATGCATACTTCACTAATGAAGTACTTCCAACTGTTAAACACTTAAAATGAAAGGAAAAAAAAAAACAATTCAGTGAAACAAGTACAAGAGCACTGGAAAGTTTATGACAGTATTTTCTGGCAGCACAGCTGACATTTTTTTCTCGTCCTGGTTAAAAACTAGAGAGGAGCAAAGACTAATTAAAATAATATAAGCTCTTTAAAAAGCTCTACTTAATTTTGAATTTACCTTTTTTCTGAATTAGAGCAATGGCAGAGTTCCAGATGTGAGGTTGCTGATCACAGCAGTTCACATGCAATTCCGCTGTTATCTCTTAAGAGTTTGTTTGTATTCTAACCTACAGAGTACCCAACATCTCATTTAACACATGCTTATTAAATATAATTATTTTCTCTACATATAAGTCAGACTTGTATTCAAATGTTGATTTGGTTGCTAGAAATCAAGTTAAACTTCAGCTTCCAGCTGTGTTATAAACTGGGGAAAAACAGGATATGATTCTACAAATACTGACCTAAAAGCTTTTAATTCTTCTACAGAAAGGATTCACCAGTTCTGCTAACTGTGTATAAGCTGTTGTATTCTGCTTTTGCAGTTCCATTGATAATCTATTTACAGGCTGAAAAGATAAAAAGGAATGAAAAAACCTGTTTCTGAAGCCACATTTTGAGAATATAATTTAGACCGATACTCAAACAGCTGTAGGTGATTATTATAGTCTAGTTTGAGAGAGTTACCATCTTGTCAGGTAGACTAAGTGATTGCTTCTATACTCCTTTTTATGTGTCAGAGTTCCACAGAAATAATCAGATGATGAGAAACTACCCAGCTAGAAAAATTAAAGGGTTATTACCTCATGGGTCAAATTAGTTCTTTGGTAACTCACTGCAGAGAATCAAGGCCTCCAGTCAGCCTTAGGGATCACAGGAATCTCCACCCCTCACCCAGTGCAGGCAGAACAAGGACAAACTGCTTTTAACAAACACTGAAAGCCCAGCAGAAACCTAAGGACCACCACACGCAAGACAGTGGGGCCAGAAGCACACTAAGCTTCTGAAGTCTTAGGTCCACTATCATGACTAAGACAGATGTGCCTTCACCTGCACAATAGAGCTGGTGTGGCTTTTGAGGATTCCCTCCCCTTAAGAGGTGTTTTTGTGGGGGTTGGTTTGTTTTATTTATGAGCACCATCATAATGATGATGAGCAACCTGATGAACATATGGATGATTGACGGCAAACCTGAAGTTGTATCTACAATGAATCTGTGGCACAACACTTCAGAGGTGATTTGTCTTATAGCATACAACTATTTGTGATACTTGTCAGTTTGGAGAGAAGAGTTTTCTACAGTAAATAGGAAGTAATCAGACAAGATCAGTGCTTTTGTTGAGGAGTGACTTGCAGCAAGCTTTTCTGTGCTTTAACTGACTTCCAAGACACAAAGATGATTGTATCAGACTTAAAATGCAGATGAGACTTTCAAAGGGATAGCTGTAGAAATGACAGCAGCTACTCTGTTGACTTCCATCATGAGCTAAACAATGTCTTGACTGTTACACAGAGTACCTCCTCAGCCCTGACAACTCAAGAAGAAGAAATAAAAAGTCTTAGAATTCTTTCTATCTATTCCTTTAATATTCAATGGTAGCCCTGTAGACATCTTCTGCAGTTCTTGAGGAGGATACACTGAGGAAATGACTGAATTCTAATACAGACTTTTAAAAAACGTCATTATCTCACCAGCCAGAACATTTAAACAATTCGTGGCAAACTAATGCAATTTGTGCTGCTATATTCAGTGTTATGGAATGCTGATCTGTGAAAGCAGCTACTAGTGATACCTGCAATGCCCTGGAGCAAATACGCCTGAATGTGGAGTTGCCAAGGTACCATAAGAAACTGCTGTGTTTAATCTAATTAAAATACATTCTAATAAACAGTAAATTGGAAGAAACTGACATAAAAAGATAGTCTAGTGTAAAACCAAAACCCATTAGCTTTAGGCAAAATTCAGTATCAAGCAGTACCCAACAGGCAAGGGGTTGGCAATTTTAAATTAGCTGCAATAGCCTTTTTCTCAAAGTACCTCCCTTCCCTCGGATACTCAGCCAAAGGTATGTCTGACAGGGAAGAGGACACCTCTCCCAAATCCTTACAGGCAGTATGTACTTCAAAACCCTGTAGTTTTGCATTCTTCTGCAAAGACAATCTTCACTTCTCTGTAGCGCCTTTTTTTTTTTTTTTTTGTGGGGTACAGATTCCCAAAGCAAAGCTGAATGCATCCTCCCTTCCCCACATCTAGAAAAGTATTGGATTCAACTGAGCGGTTCAACTGTTCAATTTATAGTGTCTCATGCTACTCATCAGATGTATTAATGTCTGGCTTGTTAAGGTAATAGCTAAAAAACAGTCAAAGTTTTATATAACCAAAGCCTATTAAAAAAAAGTGTAAAGCTGAACAGAACGTCTCTCTGAATATTTACCTTTCCTTCCTTTCAGTTTCTGAAGCTGTGCTTGAAATGTAGCAAATAGTTATCTTGTATTCCTGCTGCTGAGGTCAGGCAGATTCTCTATGAAATCCAACATGATGAAAAACCAATTAGTAAGAGTGGTGCATTATTTTTGTAATCACTAATACAGACTAAAACTAACTGTCAGATATGAAAAAGAACAGCAATTTGTAGAGATAAATATATACACTGGCTAAACAGGAGATAATGTAGTTGTGTAAGAATTGAATTTGGTATCTAGACTTCCTGGAATCACGGTCTCTGAAGCAGATATAACCCACTCACCCTTTTTTTCTGCCTGAATTTAATAGTAAGTTTAGTATTACGCAGTTTACTATGATGCAAAATCATACCAGGGAGCTTTAAAAAACCCCACAGGTATGCCATATGTGTATCACAAGATCCTATCTGTTGTCATACCCATTTGGTCTTGAATATTTTACCATAACCTTGTGTGCATTTCAAGGAATACTGCATGTTGAACCTGTTACCAGTATTGTGATGCTCATTTTCTTCCTTAATTTCCAGTGCGTGTGGCATGATCAAGTTGGTGCCATCCTTGCCATCCCAGGTCATTCTTCTCACACAGCCACCAAGAACTTCCATGTGTCTTTCCTTTAAATATTCTTTAAAATACATTTCTCTCCATGAGCATCCTTTCAATCTTCCATCTTAATTTCCAAGAGCAAGCATGCTATTGGTCCATTCTTAATATGCGTGACAAATAATTTTTGGTAATTTGATCAAGGATTCTACTTGATTTGAGAACAATTTTATCCAAAGAGCATAGCAGAAAAAACCCACACTGTTAAAGTAGTTGAGTCCAAACGCTGTGATAAAATCAGGTGCACGCGCACACAGTAATGAAAGCATTAGAAAAGTCTGCACTATCGTGACTTTCTCTGTGAGGATCATTAAGTGTGTAACATGAATGAATCCTCAAGTTTTTCTCTTGATTCTTAAGGAAAACTTGAGTTCTAAAGATTTTCTAGGTATCTGCAGCTTTAAAACACACATTAATGTTTTCTGTCTGTTAGATAGCGTTACATAAAGAAAAAGTAGCGAATATTTAACCAGAAAAAGACATGAAATTTTTGAGTTGGACATAATATTGTGACAAGCATGTATTTTACTCTACTATGCACCTTTCTTGGTGAGCATTCATTAAATGCGGGTCAACAGAAATTAAATACATTTTCATCATATGATGAAGGGAAGTAAGATCTTTGTCAAGTAAAGAGGTCATCACTGTATCTATTCTGCCTGGAGTGTTTTGCAGGGAAAAGACACTAGATTCGGAAGTATCATAACTGCAGGAGGAAAAGGTAAATAGAATGAAGCTCAAGGAGACCTTGCATGTCTGTTAAGTGGCTGCTGTTTATGTCTCTCTCTGTGTTACTGGTTAAGCAGCATCTGCTAAATGTGAAATTGAGAATTTGGGGCATAGTAATTAAAATTCTGAATGAAATTTGCATACACAAAGGAGTACTTTATATTGTGCTGCCTACAGGCACATAGACATGAGCAGGAAGGAGAAAGGTGAGTTGATCTGGAATTCCCTGGCACTATGAAACAAACTTGTTCATCCCTGCATTGCTGTTGCCCAACTGGGATTTTGCTAACTTCATAACTGCAGGAAACCAAGAAGATCCAGTCATGAACTAACATCCAAATGAGCCATTATACTTCTGCACTATCAGCACTCTCACGTCACTAGTCTTACCATACCCACGTAAACAAAAGTCATAACAAATCTCCGACTTGAAGGAAAGAATAGGTGTATATCATTTTAGTTGAAGTCAATCAAGGTTGGGGCATTTTGTTGCTGTTGTTAAAAAAGAAAGCATAACTTTATATATGGTTGCTAAAATAGCGCTGGTAATGTGGGAATTTGGCTTCCTGAACAAACTGTGAGAAGTACACCTGCCATTAGATATATTTATTTGGGGGCTTTGTTTTTGTTTTTCATATGGCAGCAGCGCAATAGTTGTTGTCAGTTAAGCAGCTTCCCTCAGGAGAAGTCCCCAGTCAGGAAAGCAATGAAGCATTTGTGTGCGGCTGGAAGCCAGACAGGTATGGCCCAGTCGCAGACACGTACATTCCCCCTTTGCGGGGTGTTAGACAGCTCGATGCATTGCCCGTGCCGGTGCTTCCAAACTCTGTGCACCCGCTGCTACAAGTCCCTGTGTTTCCCTACTGACCGAGGTAACTTTGGCACTTCAGTAGGTCTCTGAATCACTGTGTTGACACCGAGGTCTCGGGTTTTAACCACTGTGCTCCCCCAAGCTGGAGATGCCACAACAGTGTCTCCAGTACTGGGCTTTGTCATCATTTCTGACATAAGACTTAACCATTGTGAAAATCGTAATGTCCTTAGAATTCACATGAGAAAATGAATGTAGATTCCAACTCTTCCCATGTGCAGGGTCTACATGAGAAGGAGAAAACAGAACTTTGACGAAAAGAGCTCACCGAGCACATTGTGGTCACTGTGGGCTTTGTTATTCTCTGTACTTAATGTGGTTTCAATGAAGAAAATGTCCTCACGTAGGCTGGATAAATACGCCGGGTCCCATGCCCAATCCATCTGGCACAGTGAAGGCAACAATATATGCTCCATGAATGTTAATACTGAAAACACCCCCACGCAACACGAAACGAGTAGTAGATTCTCTATGGAATCAGACCTCAGTACAGATCTTTAAGCAACAAAAAGATCACAGAACTAAGTATTTACCCTAGTTGATTTTGTTGTTATCATTTTACATGTTGGGGTGTGTTTTTTTTTCACTTCTTTGTTTCCTGTGCCTTTATATAATAGAAAATTGCTTAAAAGCACCTTATATTCTTAATTCTGAATGTAAAAAAAAATCAGCAGTATAAAAGTATACCATTGCCTCAAGATTTTTGTTATCTTATAATTCCTTTGAATTGCCCGTGTGCTTTCCCGCTTTTCAGAATTTATGGTCTTGGCCTCACTGACTAGCTTTAAAGAATTTAGTACTTTATATGTTAATATCCCTACATAAAAGCGACATGAGAGAAAATGATCTGCCAAAAATCAATATATATTCCATATATTAAATATCTAGAAAGATATTGAAAGTGGTATTGAATGGGGAAGTTACTTAAAAATGAAAAAACTTCTATAATAGCCAAGTACTAAATGAGAAAGGAGAAACTTAAACCTACATTAAGACTCAGAAAAAAGAAAATGGGAGAGAAGCTTGGATTGTACTTGGCTAACTTATACCTGTTGGATTAAAAAACCAAAACTTTTATGACTACCTTTGAGAACAGAAAATATCAGTAACACTAAAAGAAAATAAAATACCACTAACTGTCCCCAAATTTTTTCCGAAAATGTCAACCCTGCAACTCACATCCTGCTGTAATATCTGGGCATTTAATTAGAAATTGTACTCTTAACATGAAATAAGGTACTATACTGGTACTATACTTAGACCTTTTAATAGATAAAATGGGAGCATAAAACCATTTAGATTTAGGATTCAGGTGTATGAACAATGACAGAAATTAAAGTAAATAGAATTTTCATTAGAAGAGGGTTGAGTAATGAGTAGTATGAAGAGTAACCCCAACTGGCCTAAGGCTACCCAGCGTACAACAGCATCCTTCCTACTCCAGAAGGTTTTTATTACTTTGATCACTTATAATTGTCAGATTAGCATGCATATCCTAACATTTAGATGAGCAGCACAATTTATCTTTTAACTTTTGTGGCTGAAAGCTCCCAAGATAATATTTTTAAATTAATTGCAAGTATAAGATGTTACTCCTGGAAACAGAGAAGACAGTACTTCCACACCCCTTTATGAGAGAAAGGTATTAAAAGACTTTCACAGTTTTAATCTATTGGGAAAATATTTATCACGAGACTTAAGCTGCAGTGGAGCAGTACGACCTACTACAGTGGTCTTCCAAAGAAAACCAGAACTTGAGTGAAATTCCTCTGTAAGACAGTCGCTGTGAGAATTTCTGGAATCTCTGCAACCTTAAAATTTTTTATCTTGCCATAAAAATGTCTAAAGTAACATCAGTGTTACAATTTCAAGGATTATACATTGCTATCATGGGCTTGTCTGAAAATTCTGGAATTGTTTCTTTTAGCTAAATAACTGTGTTGGAGTTACAAGAGAAGTTCAGCCCAACTATTGAGGTTTTAAATGGTTGAAAGGTACTCTTACAAAAATGCCTCTCCAACTGCCGTGCCTGCTCAGGAATCTGTGAACTTCAGTTATTATTCCAGACAAAGAAATATTGTAGGCTACTTGGAAAAATTAATAATTTGATAAATAAAGACGAGATGAGTCCACTCTCTAACCTTGATAAACATGATTAGTAAGAAGAATATTAGTAAATGAGAGCACAGGATTTTTTTCCCTTATTGAAATTAGGAATTAAAACCTTTTTCTAGAAAAATTGTGCATTTTGATTGACCATAATGCTTTTTCAACATAATTATGGCAAACCCTCTTAAATAGCAATTAAACAATTAAAACCAGATTTAACAGCAGATTCAAAATGCAATTTAAATTTTTATTAAGGAGAATTGCTAATCTATTCCATTTCTGAGTCTGAATAAATTGTTGGTTTGTAATTCCAATCTCATTTGCTTTTTGCTTATCTCAATGACAGACTGAAATATCTTTTAAATGCATTGAGCTGCCTTTTTATCAAAGTACATGGAAAGTCACTGTATTTATTCTCTGATATAATTCAGAATAGGAGGCTAAATTTTCAAAAATAATAGGTTTAATTCTTATTTTCTTTTTCCCCTAAAGCTTATCTTAATCAGTTTTAATCTATTTGACTGATAGTATAACTGAGAAGATATAAATAATATTAAGAAGGAATGAAGCCTCTCAGTCTCTTTTAATAAGAAAATTTGTCTTGTATGAAAATAGCAAATACTTTAATTCTTACCAAGGAAGTGACTTGGAGTGAAAAAAAAAGAATAGCCAGGTAACTAAAAGCCAGAGGTTCAACAAAATTACTATCTTTGAAACATTCCCAAAATCAGAAATCGTTAATGCCACGGATTTAATTAAACTAACATAATTAAACATATAGCTGGATGTAACGTAGGAATAACACAGAGTTTCTATTTAGCATTCCAGAGGACCACGGAGATGGAAAGACTAGAAATAATACTCTTATTTATTCAAAAAATCTTTGGCATGAGAAAGGGCAACTTTTCTGTTTTCACCTGTGGACTAGAAGATTGGTTCATCTTGCATGAGAGGATAAAGTTAAGGAGCTGGGGATGTGAAAATGTAACATTCACAAAATTTTAATTTGATAAACTCCTTAGTTTATCTTTCTATGGCAGAATGATAAGAAAAATTAACATAGTCCAACAGAGTACAGGTCAATGAATTCGCTCTTGCAATAGGAAAATGAAACAGTTTGTTCGTAAAATATATGACTTCCCCAAGGCAAGTGGTAAGAATAATAATAATAAATTCTTTGGTCTGAGAATTTAATTAGAAAGAGAAGGTTGCATTTATCTGAAGAGTACATAGGGACAGAAAAATCATGAAAACTTTTATATTCATAGCAAATGACCAGGGGGGCACCATGACCAGAAGAATAATATGCAAGAATAACTTGGATTTAAGGTGAAGAACTTCCAGAAAGAAAGTTAATATTTGTATTAATATTTGAACAGTAAATTCAATTTCAGGGATTCTGAAGTGGCAATGAATTTAATGTTAAATTTAATATTAATAAAAGCAATATGCAAGAAAAAGGAAAAAATAACTACAAATGGAAATATTAAAAACATTTTAGCCACACAGTTACTGGCAAATGTAAAGTCAGAGAAAAAGGAAGAGAAAAATGAAAACATGTCTGCAGAAGTATGGAAATTCAGGTTATTGTGACTTTCCAAACAAAAAACCTGTACAGATATCCCAGCAGGAATACTTCTTTTTTGTCCTTCTATAGGAAGCTGTATTTGTAAATGCTAATTTTGAACAACTGGTTTGAACTGATCTTATTAAAATCTCTGGGTTTTGAAAATAAAAAATTATAGTGAACATGAACAATTTTTTTTTGATCACTCAAAAATGTACTTATTAACACGCATTTAAAATATTGCTACTGATATGGTCAACAGTATGGATGTTCCATGACACACAATCTTTATCAGCACGCTATATATGATACTTGTTGCTTAGAATGCCGAGTACCACACTATCAAATATTAACAGTTGTCCCTTCTAAAGGTGCATGGGAACTACCTTAGCTGTCCTGTGGAGCCCAGATAGTATCACCTCAAAGCATGGGTGCACTGCCTTATCCATAGTGCAAGTTCTGGGGATATGACAAGGCTGAAAATTTAGCTTGTCTAATGTATGAAGCTGGTCAATAATTCGACTTGAAAATTTTATATACTAGGCAAGTTTGAGCTTAGTTACGGGCTCAGGAACAAAGCTCCTGCAGTATCTGCTCCATATGGTATCTAAGTGTAGCTTGGCTATACAAGCAACGGAAGGGTTCTTTCCAAGATAGTTCCATTTGTATAGTTCCCAACATGCAGCAGTAAAATGTTCAACAGAAGTCACTCTGGTCATAAACACAGCAATGGAAACTTATTAGGTCTTATTGTTTATAAAAAGGAAGGCATGAGAGTTTAAAAAAAATATGAAATGAGTGTTATTTAGTGTACATTATGTTTACTGTGTTGCAACATTACCAGAATGATAACTTTTTAGTGTTTAACAACTGAAAAAATCTGGTGACAGACACCTTAA
>VXAK01004324.1:0-15006 GCA_013399435.1 Arenaria interpres
ACATTGTGAAAAGAAAAAGACAAAAATGTGATTAGCAAACATTACGAATATCATTGTCAAAGACTTAACATTTACTAGAAGGCAATTGCTTGAAAACATGGTTTTAATTGTGCATACATATTTTTATTCATTAAAATGAATAACCAATAAAATCCCGCACTATGGTGTCCCAGCCTCATAACACATTAATAAAGTTTCTTAAAGGTTTTGGCAGGGGGCCAGCACAGTCCATTAACTCCTTGCAAGTTGTAAAAAGAAGTAAAGTCATTTCAGACTGCTTTGTGGTTATGAATGAAACAGCAGGCAGTCTGCATGGAAACGTCACTTTGGATATGGCATTGGTAATGGATGCTTTGCTGCTCAATCAAAGCAGTATGGGGATAAGTTAATGCACTGAATCACAATCTAAATCCTGATGCACTGCAAAACTAATTTAGTTAAAAGTAGAAGGAAAATGGCAAAAGGTTCCAAATTATGAAGCTCCACATATTTCCTAGTAAGCTTTCACACTATATCAGGGTAAACTTGCCCACTGTGAAACCAAAAATTACACAATCAGTTTTCACTTATGCTAATGATTCCGTAAGGCTGCTTAATAAGATCAATCACATTTTGGGCATTACTATTAGCAAATAACATATGCAAATAAAGTACCGTTTTGCCTTATCTTACCCTTTTCTCTCTGAAATGTACAAAACATTCTAATTTTCTTGTTTTATTCTTTTACACAAAGGAGCATAAATAACTTCAGCAATTGGTAACTAAGTGGCTGTCTTTAGCTCTGTCAAACAATTTGAATTAAAGTGCTATACTTTCCCCTTAAGCTTTATGATACCATCTGTTCTCCCTTTTCATGACATTACAAACATTCCGTTTTGGAGAAGGGATTTAGTGTTTTGCATCCTTTTCAAAGGAAAAGGCAAATTTGAATGGTGTTGAATATTCTGAGAGCCATCCAAGATTTTCCAAGTGAGGGAGTGAGTAGGCTGTAGGATTAGAGCTTTTTCCTTAAGGTGTGGCCAGTCTTTCCTCTTGCCTTATCATTAAGCATCAACATGTACTTTAAAATTAAAAACATATTCTGAAAAAACAGCATATTAAAGAGGTTTTTTTAAGGAACAGTAAATGGAAAACAACTTGTGGAACAAAAATCTGTGCACTCCTTAGCAAAACAATTAAAATGCCACAGCCTGTTCACTGATGCTGTAATAATAGTTTTGGGTATTTTGAGGACAATTTCAAATTTGAAACTTAAAAGTTACATAAAATTTCCAGTGTGAAAACATCCCTGAAGGATTTGGGAGGGACAACCAACTAATCAGCTGGAATGATGTATTAATCTTTTACCTCTGACAGCCCCAGCTCAAGTGTGGCTTAAATCACAAATGCAGAAGTTGTTTGTCTAGCACCTAGTGGGAATTTGCCACATTACAAAACCACAAAATGTGTTAAAATTAGCAGTGTCTTCAGAGGACGCCAAGTAGTGAAACAGACGGGTTGTTGAGGCCAAGGGTGAAACCCAACAGCACTCGCTACAAAAGCAGCTTACAAAATAAATGACACAACTATGTGAAATTCCTATTGATCTAGCTGCCACTGGGAACCAACCATTTCCTCCATAAACAGGAATGACATATTTCTGTATCAAAGACAACCTAAAACTTTCAAGTTCAATGCATAGTTTTCAAAAACTCATTTAGGTGCCCCGAAGTGTACACAATCCATTTACATTCTATGAAACCCGTTCGCTCAGGATCACACCTTTCTGATCCAAAGCACATCAAGCAACCTGGTTATCTAGAGACTTTCCGTTGGCTGGGGATGGAAACTAAGAAAAGACATAGTGATATTAAAACAGCTAATAAATAAATCTCGTGGCCCAAAAACTGTTTAGAACCAAAAATGTGTATTTCAATCTATGCAGTGAATGGCATCTCTCGATGACTCCAAGGTAAACCAGGAATAATTCTACAGACTTCATTAGAGCTAATGCAGATTTATGTAGCCAAGTGCAAAGTTTGGCCCAAGAACTGCATTTCACACACAACTGAATGTCAGCCATCTCTGAGATACGCTTTTTTAGCCGCATACGACTCACAGACGCCACAGTTTATAAGCTTAACCTAATAAATCCATACTGTTGAATACACATCTGACTTGTGAGTAGTCATATTGAAGCCCAATGGAATAATTTAAGCAGGAAGTAAGATATTCCATCCCAGCTTTCCAAAAAATTAACTTTCTTACAGAAAACAATCTGCAAATCGTAACAACAGATCTGTCAACCTTGTGATTGAAGAAAAAAATACCATCTATGACAGACACTGCATTGCAAATTTAAGCTGGACATGATACATGTATCTAAATTGATTTTTTTCGAGTTTTTGGACTCTTAAGAAAGAATAGTCAAATTGCTTTTGATTCTCAACTGAAACATCTTTCCTGCCAGCATTCACCTTGAGTGCGAGTAAGAGATTGCCTGTGGAAGATGTTTTTGAAAATCACCCCCACTGGACTTCTGGAAAAGATCATCTGATACCACAGGACATGTTCATCTTCCCAAAAATACCATATTCCATTAGGATATCCAGCCCCACAATTCGCAGGGATAGAAACCTACGACAGAGGATAGAGATCTCATAACATGACTCTAGGCAGCTTACTCCAGATCAGCAATTTGTTTTCCAACATAGAACCCACTGGTTGTGCGTTTTAAGTAATCTCTCCTTCCTAATAACATCAGGGACACATATGAACAGTCACGTCTCCCACCATGACACAGTTCCAGGTGATCATTCACACCAGTCTAAGGATCAGTCCCTTGGGGCTTAGATCAGTCCCGTTTGGGCTTTTTGCTATTTGGCTTTGTTTTGCCAGAGTTTATTTTTCCGTGTTAGGCAAAAAACGAGTGAAGACTCTTAATCTGTGCTGAAAACAAAGGAGGATAACTTTCTCAAAGGGTTTTTCTTGAGGGGGGATTAATTATTATTTATTTAGTGATCGCTGTCAGAAGTTTGGAATGCTGGAATAGTCGCACAAGAAAGTGATTAGTGGGTCAAGTGCTCTTGTCTTAACACGGATAACAACCACCAGCCTATTCAAAATAGTAGTAGGAAAAGATCCTGTATTAAATAGTACGGACTCGTTTCCCTAACAAAGGAAAAATGCATTTCTATTTTGTCTCTGTAATACCTTTTATATTATAGAAAGATGATGTCATTCTTGTTTTACTGCTCTGAGATCAGCTCCATGAAGAGAAATTCACAGATGACTTGAGAACAGTCTGCACTAGTTGAATATAATCTCTTTTACAGATGAGACTTCTTGAGGTGTGGCCTGGGCACAGACAACAGACAGGAATATTTTGCTGAAAGTTAATCTACTTAGTCACTTCCAGTTTTGATAGCCATTCCTGGCAGGTACAAGATTAACACTGCATGCCCAAGACACAACCGATGTCAGTCAGGAGAGCAACCAGAGGCTTCAACACCAGCTGACAGCCTACTGCATCACTTACCAACACTGATATAGGCCTGCCTTATTCCCAAAGAGCAGCAATCTAAAACTGCAGGATGGAGCAATGCAGAGCAGTCTTCCATAACTGCAGCTCAATTCAGAAGCAAAATGGGGCAGGGCTACACTTTCCCTAGACTGCCAGCCCTGAAAACTCGACCAGAGATTGCGCTATCTCCAGTAATAACGACACCAAACCAAAATGTGTACACGAACACCTGTGCAAGCCCATCCTTCTCCAATCAGCTGAATTAAGCCATCCTTTCTCTGACTCCCCCATTCCTCTGTGCCTCTCCTTGGCTGCAGTGGGTGGTGAAGGAGAAGGAGAGCAGAGACTACTGGAAGCTACCTCTCTCCAACCCTTCTCTCATTTTGGAGGGCCTTGATGTTCTGTCTTTTTTTCCTAGGAGAAGAGAGAGCAAAAACTGCAAATGACATTTTGTCAACTGGCACAGGTGGAAGTTATAGCAAGACCCATCCATGCTGGTGACCAGCCAAGAAAGCTGAAGTCTCCACAAGAGAAAAAAGGCCATGAAGCTGAGAGTCCTGATGAAAAGCCGGATGTTAAGCAGGCCTGAGAAGGAGGAATGGCAGGGATACAGAGCAGCACAGGAGGGAATCTGCAGCCTCCATCTTTTCATTGACAGAATCACCCTAACACCTACTGATGGTTCAACATGAAAGGCAGAGTCTTAGCAGGAGATTAAACAATTGTCCTTCCCAAAAAATCTCCTGGAGATGTATGCAGGTATTCATTGCAACTGATATGGGGCTATTTCCTCAGTGTCAAATACAAGTTCATTCATTTCCAAAAAGAAACGGAAGTTCTCCTCTTTGCTCTTGTCTTTATAGTTCTAAACATGCGTGCTGATTTGGGATTCATTTATCTACAGATACCACTATAGTAGGAATGGCATCATCTAGTTAATTAAATGGAATTTCTACCACATAATGTTAATCCCTCAACACTATACTCTTAACTGTCCTTGCATAACTTATACCCAGCTATTACAGTACTCCATTGACTTTTCCATTTCACCATGCTTCAGGAATGTCTAATGAGTCACAGTTTGTCTAGATGCCTTCTGAGAATCACAATCTTCCCCACAGCATCTCATTGCATCCAGGTGTAAACCAAAATGGTAAACAAACTCATGCACTGATCTCCCTCTTCTACAATATTGTGGCACAATGGAGCAATAGATGGAAACTGTAACAGACAACATTTTCAAATTTACCTCTCTTTTGAGACTTTGTAAGATCAATAGAATTATTTCTTTTTATTACACATGGTTGAACTCAATTTTCTTTAAATGAGCGCATTTGTTAGATGTGAACACACTGTAATACAAAAAAAATGAAAAGAGAGCGAGGTAAGTTCTCAAAGTGGTGAACTATTAGCGAGAAATGTGCCCATACTACCTTTAGTGCTTTTACCCAACTACACTATTTTTTAAAGATAATAGTATTTAGGATGGTTCTAGGGATCACTCAGGGGAACTTGCTGCATGATATTCAAAGATTTATGAGTTGTATTTGCAACCATTATCAAACATTTCTGCTTACAAAGATAAGCTATGAGAGATTTTTTCAGCATTAATTGAGTAGTTGCCATGCAGAAAGAAAATCATACTCCCAATAAATCTACAGATGATTTTTATTAAGAAGAATTAAAGAGTCATAAATAATTTGTGTTGATCCTGGTGTAAGCTGGTATCTTCTCTTCTAGAGATGGAATTGTTGTCTCTACCAAGTGAAAGCATGTATGCCTCATGGGATAAATGGGTTGTGTCCGAATAAAATTAACTTTCCATTACGGTTCATCTGTCTTTCTCTTCCTCCTTTCTCTTGTGGAAAACTTTTCCTTTCCTAAAACATTCTTCTTCATCCCCTCCCCTCCGCCTCATTTTTTTTCCTTTCTTTTCTAAATCCCCACATGTCGCCCCTTCAGTATCCAATATGTTTGGTTAGAGTTTTCACCCTTACTACAAACAGCTTGGGTGTTAGATGTTTATTGCAGGACAGCCCTCTTCTAACAAAAAATCACAGGGAGGCAAAAAAACATGTCACACAACTGTGTAGCCATCTACAATTCAATGTGTACAAAAGAAATGCTTGTCAAAAGATGTCAGTAAATGTGGTTTAAAAAGAAAAATAAACTTAATAAATGCCTACATGCAATCTTTCACTTGGGAGCACTGTAAAGCGTACTGCAGATAGAACTGCCTACCCCACTAGGTCATTACAAATGTTAACACATGATACTGTTTCAAAGAATGATCAGCATTACGTACTTCTGATGACGACTCAAAACTTCCACTTTGCAAAATTATGAAATATTAGATCTAGGTAGAAAACTTCCCTTTTCTCTCAGACAGCATTTGTCCTAATGAATAAGTGCTGATACCCTTCCAACTTTTTTTTTTTTTTTTAAATATTTCTGTCACAGCAGCCAAAGCTGCAGAGTTTGCAGGCATTACTTCTACTAGAGCTTGAGGTCATTTAGCAGTCACTGGAAAATTATCCAGTCTGCCTCCTTGGCCCTCAAAGCTGCCATAAGAAAAAATGCAAAAACATACTGCTCTTAGATTGGTCTAGACAACTTTACACACACCAGCTGGCAGCGTCTTGTCATTATTCATAAATATGGTGTAAGAAATAACTGCTTCCCAGATTTTGTATGAATCCCAAATATAAGTGCCCACATTTAGCAGGCAAGTTGCTGCTGGTTTATGTAACAGTTGGGGATTTAAACCTCCTGGAAAAGCAGTGAGCCAGTTAACTGGTGACCATGCAATCTGAGTACCTGATTTCTGTACAAGCTGTAGTCTAATTGGACCTGAGAACAAAGGTGGCCCATCATGCTGAAGTGATATTTGCACTTCGTACTGGTTACAGCAATTAGGCTCAAACAGCCTGGAGAAAAGTCAGTAGTGGAATGTTGCTGGGTTTATTTGATATTTCTCTCTGTGAAGTACCACACACATCTGAAGGAACTAACTTTATGTGCACTCTGTTGTCTAAGAGTCCTTGTAGAAGTAGCAAGTCACACTACCTTTGGAAGAATAAAACTAGGCAACTTCAGAGAAGACTCCCACTCAGCAACTGGAAGCAAAGCAGACCCCGCAATGGCAAGTGTATTTTACATCTCAACTGAATTTTAGTTTAAGCACATTTCCCCTTCTATTGTTATTTCTCAATAGGAAAGGGAAAGCTCCAAAAGTAATTTTGAATTCTACTTATTTTGGTTAACAAGATTACTTTTCTTATTTATCCCCTCAAGCACATCCTTGTTTTGGAAAGCATTCCATCTGACATCTAAATCTTTCAAACGGGAAAAAAAGAGTTTGTGGCTTGGCTCTCGCTTTAACTTCTAGTGGATAGCTTCTGGAAGAACTAATTTAGTTAGAATCTTTCATCATTATTATAATTGATATTATACAATTGCAGGTTTCTTAGAAATTAGTTTTGCCATGGTTCAATCCTATTGGTAATAATGTGAAAAAACCCCTTGATTAATAGATTTTTCAGCTGCTTTTGGAGGAGGCGGGGGAAGAATTCAGCACGGCTAACTTCTAGTACCCTGCTCCAACAACGGAATGTTATCTTTCTGCTAATTTTTATTTTGAAATGCAGTGTTTTTATAGGTAACAAGTTGTCTCTGGCACTAAAAAGATTTGAAAAATTACCTGAAACTTGGTTGGCTGTGTTCTTCTATTGTGAGTCATGTATGTAAACCCTGCAAAGCAGCTGTGCAACACTGGGTCTTCTCATTCAGAAAACCTGTTTCCTGAATATTCAGGCGTATTCAGCCTTCCCATCTCCTGGCACAACAGCAGGGCTCTGAAAAGTATTCTCTGTTGACTGGGCTGCATTCCCATAGTTTTACTTTTGAGACCAACAACCAGTTTTGAAGATCTCACCTGAACCTTTTTTTACTCTTTTCATCACTTTTTTCTCCTGCTGACACTACCATGCCAGCACACTGACAAGAGACTTAGCTGACACTCCTCCACTTCGCATACACTGAGCACAAATTTTGAGTGAATGCCAATAGCAAGATAAAATACTTCCTGGAGATAAATCTCATGCAATGACCCCATAAGCAGAATTTGGATGGCACAGACTTTTTCATGTGCAACAGTGCACTAGTTGTGAACACAGCTCAGTCCTCACTTCCTTCTTCCAGTGTCCTGGATCTGCAAGCTTTCTCACTCCTTCCATGTTTCCTTCCCTCCTTTCCTTTTTTACCTTCTTCTCTGCTTTCCCTTTTAAAACTGCAAATTCATCAACTGAGTGTAGTAGCCCACTAAACACTGGTACCAAACAAAGGTGCCAACGATCCCCCAATAGATCTTTCACAGGAAAATGCCACTTAAAATGTTGACACGACATGGAGGGTATCTTAGATATATTTTCATTTTCAGTAAAACTCATTCTGGAAGATGGCAAACTGAAAATTTTTCAGGTTTCTCTCCTAACTCAGGAAAGCCTTGAAAGCAAGGAAAAAAAAACAATCTGGTTTGTTAGCTCTTCATCGTTTGGCCTGATGGAGCTGGATAGGAGAGAATATGGTTTTACACAGGAGGCAAGACTGGAAGACACATCAGGTCTCTGGTTGGCACAAAATAATCTCACACTTGCCAACAACCACTCTCAGGGCCAGTGTCAGCCTCATGCCCTAGGGCTACACTCCAGGCCAAAGCTTTTTAGAGAAAATGTGGTCTGGCCACACTCTTTTCCTTATCCAGAAAAGAGTCTTTATCCTGGCTGAGGTTGTAAATTGGTGGTGCAGAGCTGCTTGTGATGGCTCTCCACCCTCTGTAACATAAGCAGCATCAAAATCTGCCCTACCATTGTGCAGTGAGGCTGCAAGGAAGATTTGACCCAGCCTTACACACTTTAAAAAACTACCTTATTTGAATGCAGCACAGCAGGAAGATCAACCCTATCTGAATAAAACCCTGTGTTTATGAAACCCTTGGCACTGGATCTGTTATCACAAACTATTTTGATTGCATGTAAAAGAAAAGCCCTAAGTGAAAATTATTTATTCTTTATCTATTGTGCAATGAAAAGATTAACTCCCTTAACAGTTGGTTCTCTTTTTGAAGGTGTACGTCCTACTCTCATTGTCTTATTTTTACTAATGAGAGGTTTATAGTAGGTTTTAACTTAAGAATGATTGCTGATGGTGAAATGCAGTAATTATATGCCTTCTGACAAGACACGAAGGTGCATACTAGATAACTTGCATAAAATGCCAACTTAATCTCCCTCATAGAAAAAGGAATACTTTACAAGCTGGCAGATCTTCAGCTTTGAGTAACAAAACCCCTTTCTTTTTCAGCCCAAAACAAGAATGGGTTAACAAAAGCAGGAACTAAAATCTCTCTATTTTCTTCTCTCTCTTGTTCACAAAATATAGTATTACAGGACTTAAGGAATTTGAAATGCCATGATGTGAAAAGCTATGTGAAGCAAAAGAAGTCTCCTCTGATAATAACAAAACAGTCCTATTTGAAAATGAGTTCATACGCAGTTCATAATGAAGGCCTTTGAGATCCATCATATCCATCATATTAATTTAATTTAGAAGCAAAACAGAAATTCTAGGTAAAGGGCAAAAGGCATTATGGGCATAAAAGTTAAACTAACATCGTATCCTGTTAAAAAAAAGTAGGAAGAAAAAAGGAGGAAAAAAGAAAAGAAGGAGCAGTGACAAGCAGTAGGCAAGTCAATAGTGTTTGTACTGTTTCTGCATGACTGCATTTTCTCATACAAGAGGTACTTCTGGACTACAATGAGACTGTGGTAAACCATCTGTTTAGGGATTAAGGATCCAGCAACACTGAATGTTCAGTTCAACATAAACTGGTCACTTGTTTAACTCTGCATTCGCCATTGTCCCCTCAAAACACTCAACAAGTACCAGCTTTTTAATTCTGTGGGTAACTAGAAATGGGTTTTCTTCTTGGTCTTGCAAATTGTTTTACAATAAGAGTGATGTAGCTATAAATTTTAATGTAAATTACAGGCAATCTGAAACTTTTAGGCCCAGGAACGGGGCTGCAGCTGTGGGATTGGAAGGCCAGTTGATGGTCGTCAACAAAGACGGAGAGTTCAAAGAGTAAAAACACGGGGCGCATCATACAACATAGTGTAAACAATCCGAGAGTCTAAGAAAGAAAAAAAAAGGACTATTTAGTCTAAATTTCAGGAAAATCTGTGCATTCACGAGACAGCACTGCTGCATCTTTTCCCAAAGGAGTGGCATAACACTGCCTTTGCCAAACCAGAGTACATTTGGGGAAGTAGGCATATTTAAGATGTGCATTTTAGTGAGACATCTGATTAAAAGAGAGTTAGGTAATGAAGGTGTTAGTGTCCTTTACTGACTAGTATTACAAGCTAGTAAGAAGAATTTGAAAGCGTACATAATGTGTCTTCTACATCTCTAAAATTTACTGTATCAACAGCTTACTATCTTCCAATAAAATATATGTTGTGTTACTTTGTAACACACATACATCACTGCAGCAAAACCAAGATGCACATTTTTGCCAAAAGACTTAAAAAGCGGCTCAAAAAAGGGTAAATTATACAGATTTTACTGTTGATGTTTCACTAAAGTACATGTTGTCTTTCTGCTTTGAGCTTTCTCTGCTTGCCCTTTTCCATTTAAACTGTACCTATGAGTGGCAGACAGATCAGCAAAGTGCAAGCTCTGAAAGTAGCAGCACAACACAATTACTAAGTTTTCTGCAGCCAAGTCAAAACTCTTATTCAGCAAACTAAACTGCTTGCTCACTAAAGACAAAGTATACAAACTCCTGCTAAAGGGCAAAAGAAAACCACTAATTGCCTGAGCTTAGAAAGCTACTTCCCCTATGGGCAGGTTATTCTGTAACTGTCAATTAATGGGTTTCTTGCACATTCCACTGGCTGCTATCAAACACAGGGTGCTGCACCAAGCGCTAAGAACAGGATCCTCGGCCACTGATCCCATCTGATACGATAAAATTCCTGTGGTGATTGCACAATTCTATCTTACCATTTTACACACTTTCACACAGAAATCGTGGCCTTTGTTTAAGGGCTCCTCTGATTGCATGCCATTCCTCCCTGCTCAGGACATTTAAGCAGGTGTTCCAACTCAGTTTCTATAAGCTCCAAGAATGTGCTTAAGGATGCCCAGTAGAGAGAATGCCTTCCTGAAATGGTGACTATGTGTTCATGATCTGCCCACAGAATCTGCCTCCTCCACTAGGGAAAGGCGCTGAGGAAAAGGGGAGTTTGTGAAAGCAGCTAAAGAACGCAGCATCCTGTACCCACGGAGGTAGTTTATCTGTTTTGGATACACTGTATGTTCACTTCCTAGTTGACTCCCAGTGACTGAAATGTTCACACAGGGAAAGCATTTCTGTTATTCACAAATGCAAGGGAAGAAGAAAACCCTGAACTACTAACTTTAAACCAAACAATCGTCTTTTGGAAAATAATGTTCTCAGGATGCATGTCAGCATTGTTTCTCTGCAGAAGTGGGCATATCAACAGCCAGCTGGCTATTAAACACAGAGTTAATAATCAAGGCCCAAATTCTCTTGCCCACAAGCCAGTACAATAAAATCTGAGAAATAAAGCTGACAGTAGCTCTATCTCATAAATTCACCAAGCCTGTCACAAGACAGACGACTAGCCAAGATTACCAAATGCACCAGTGTTTTTGTTTGCATCTTAACCTCCCTGAATGATGCTGACACTGAGCAGTGTGTTTATCTAGCAAGACAGGATAGTCACAAGTTCCTAGAACTACTACCTCTTCCTTGTTCTCACTGCTTGCTACACCCTCTCCTGGCATCAAGCCTTGAAGTAGACCATAAACTCCTTAGGGCAGATATTATGTCTGTGCTGGCTTTGCACAGTGCCCAGTACAACTGAATTTTGATACCATTTGTCATTTCTACAGATTTTTCAAATATAAAGGAAGCGGGTTGGCGAAGGAGCAGCTTTGGGGAGCTGCTTTGTTTTTATCAAATGTCTTCAGGATATTGTTCACATTTTTCTTGGCCTCAGACTTTTACTTCTTGTAATGGAAAATTGTGAATTGAATTATGAATAAAAATACTTTTAAGTCCTTATTTAATCTTCAAGAGAAATCACAGACACACTGTCCTTAATGCTTTTGCTGCCCTCACACACTCGCAGACATCACCTATCCACACAGCTCCTTCAGCAGAGATGAAAAAGGTACAGTCCTAATTGTTCAGCTGATTTAAGCATTACTTGCTGGGGGAAAAATAAAGAACAACAACAGAAATTCCCTAACCTTTTTTCAATACCTTAAGATTGTCTTGCAGGAGGTGAAAGATCCTTGCCCATGTGACAAAGCCCAGTGCCTTCCAGCTGTCAGTACCACGTTTACTTTCTTTTCTAAATTATCCAAACAATCAAAATAATATCCAGCAAGTTGCATTTTGTGTACCAATCTGCTTAGTCGGATTTGAAACCTCAGTCCCTCCAAGTTCACCTTCTGAGAAATGTATCAGCTAGATGAAGGTAAAGAGGCCCTAAGCATGGCTCGGGCAAGTGTTTCTGCTGGCCCTGTCTTTTATGGGCTCTTATGTCCTCAGTCAACTTTAAAGCCACAGCCTCCCAGTCACAGAGAACTACAAGAAGGTCACATCTCTTGCTGGTTTTGTTTCAGCTTGCATGGCTGCAGACTAACAGGACAGTTGTGCACCATACCTCACTGTAAAGGATGTGCTCCCAACTGTAAGAGTAACATTTTTCTTAGCATTCAAGCTCATGAACACTAATATAAAATTTAAAAAACAAAGGAAGTATCAATGGAAGGGGTAATTCCAGCTGCCATAGGCTCTTCAAAGAAAACCTCATAGATGGGTGGGAATGCTGTAGTTGTTACCATCAGACAGTCCCGGGCTATCAAGTTGCATGGCAAGTTGTAAGATTTAAGTGCGGACACTTAAAATGTATCATGCTTTGGACAGGGTTCAAAAAATCCTATCTAGAGAACAAGTAGGTGGTTTGCTGGAAGAAAGAGGCAGTTGTTTGACTTGCTGCCAAGGACAATCAAGGAGCATCCCCAGGGCAGAATGTCCTGCGATTTCAGGACTGGATCTGAAGAACAAGGGGCCTTGAAAGTACGAGTCCCCATGAAGTTTTACACATACCATGTAACTTCTGCTGAGGTCCACTGTTGACTGTATGTAATTCCATCCCACTCCCTGGACAGGTAACCGCAGCAGGTAGCTGTGTAAATGATTCATATAGAAACCCACTTTCCCCTAAACCACAAGCATTGAAGGCTGATGCACTCCTGAAAGGCTCTTTCTTTGGGTGAAATCTAAAATGTATTAAAACCATTATGCTCTTGAGGAACTAGGATTGTTAGTCTTCATATCACATATGGAAATGCTCCCATGCATTTTTTGTAGCTGTTTATTTGCCATTCAACGTGTGTAACACAGCGTGAGGTGTTGAAAAAAGTCATCTTCCACTCTCCAGCTCACAAATAGCCAACATTGAGGCTTAATGCTTCTTTTGACTCATGTGCAAGCCATCTACTGGCATCAGCATTAAGTTCTGCCACAGCTCAAAAATTTTGTGAATTAAGTGAATTTGGCAGGTCAGAAGAGATGGACAGCTGTTTGGGTACAGCTTCTTTTCTGTTACACTTACAAGACTGTTTCTCCTGGCCTTAGTTGGTCATACAAGCAAAAGTCATTACCTAATTTTGCATCTAACATCTCTGCTGTTGCTTCTGTAATCTATGAGAGAAGGCCTTTTAAATTTCACTTTGAAGGACACACTGGTAACCTTTAAAGATTGAGATGGTAGTTAGAATTGATTATTTGTTCTCTGCAAGACGCTTACCTTCCTGATTAATGTAAAACCATGAGATACCCAAAATGGGCCAGTCCACAGGGATTACAGAGGGAGCATAATATAAAAGTATCAATGTCTATCTCTGTAAATCAACAGGGTAAGTGTTTTTCTTGAGAGTATCATTCATGACGTTATTATTTTTTCATATGCTGAAGAGCCCATAAGATGCACATTTCTCTGTTACTGCTAAATTCCACAAAAATTTTTGGACTCTGTTTAATGAATGAGGATGTATTTTCATATAGTGTCATTGTTTTACTACTTCCCATGTTTATTTGGACAGATTCATAGCACTGGGTAGGAAATGTATTGGTTGGCAACTTCAATTTTGGAAGGGAAAGTAAACACATGGTGATTAGCAAACAGTGTACTCTACTGTGTTTAATTTTGGCTTAACAAAAACTAAAAACACACACACAGACAACTACATGAACCAGGGACCATTTTCTATTTTGCTCCAAGCAGGAGCATTTGTCCGTACATCGCTTCCTAACCCCTCTTTGGAGAGTATCCAGGATCATACTTTTTTACTTTTTTTGTTGTTGTTGTTTTTTAATGTGTTCACTCACGCTGATTGCAGATGCCAGCAAGGGAATATTTAAGAAGAGAATGGTAAATCGTCAAGAAAAACTTTGCCTCTGAGATGTAAATAAAATCACTAAACCATACAGACTAAAAGGAGTGTAAAAAAAAATTTAAAAATTGTGTCTAGTGTTGATCAATTAAAGGTTCCAAGAGTAATTTACAGACGAACCCAGAAAAAAATACTGGAAAGAGTCTCAATGAATGTCAAGGCTAAAGATAAATACACAACGACTACAAAGTTTCCAGTTGCCCTTGTTTTTCTTTCAGTACTCTCATTCCTTCTTTTATTGCTTCATTGCTTTACTTACCCTGGGAGTTGGGATTTTTTAAGGCACTCATTCTCACTACATGCAAATGTGCCGTCTTTTCTGATATTATGACACCCAAGTTTAAGTGGAGTTAAGTAGTCAGAGCAGAAAAACAGGAGCCCAAACTCTTACAACCTATGTTCAGTTCAGCCACAGAATCCATAGCATCACTTCAGGCAAGACAAGATACTTTTTCTCTGTGCTTGATTTCATCTTGCCGTGACAATATTCCTCCGATTCAAAGAAGTGTTGGTGACATTTTATTCATAGCTGTGAAACAGGCTCAGAAAGATGCGGTGCAAGTAGGCAGCGCTCTCGCAAGTCATTAGCTCCCTCACTACACTTCTCCCACTACCTGGCGAGCACTTTTCCTGAAGTGCGTGTTAATCACCTCGGAGCCCCGGCTGGCTGCGGCGCACAGCAACACATGGCGAAGAGTTTTACACGACGCTTGCCGCATGCGATGCGATGCGATGCTAAACAGCACTCTGTACTCGATAAAGACGAGAAGCATTTCCTTCCACCAAGCCCTGCTGCCCCCGGCCGGCATCCGCCAGGGCTACTCGGTTGATTTCAAACAAAGGTAGGAAATGGCTGTATCCTAATGCTTCATTGTGGCCCCATGAGTCAGTGCTTTGGAACTCGGTACCTATTCTTCACTCTTTTACCAGAAGAAGGAAAAAAAAAAAAA
>VXAK01004324.1:15030-34114 GCA_013399435.1 Arenaria interpres
AAAAAAGCAGCAGATAAACACTCCAGGCTGTTCAGATAAATGCTTTGCTCAAGAGAAATCTCCCGGTCCTTAACTTTTCTTTTCATTTCCTAATCTCCAGCTCTGCAATAACATTTACTCACCAGCAGGAAATCACTGGTGGTGACGGGTTTTTCTACCGCTATGGTGGCCCAGCACCGAGCTGCCTTTTCAAAGCCATGGTTGTTGCAGAGAAAGAAAGAGAGAAGGTGCACAGGCTGTGAAGGTGACTCAGTAACCCTCCCGAGTGGAAAACCACTCTTGCAAACACAAACATAGGAAGGTTATTCACAATAGTAACTAAGGTAGCCAAGCCACAACAAGTTCAGTTTTACTTATCGGTTAGCGTATTTTTTCAGAGTTAACAGATACCTTTTTACAAAAAGCGTAAGCATGAAGAAACAGTAGAAGAGCTGCCAAAACCACATTGCACAGCTTTGACCCTGCTATTCTGACTAGCCTGCAAAACTGTTTATGATGTGGATGACCAAATTAACATTACAAGAGCTGTGCTATCGCATGCTGATATGGTGATATGGAATGCTACTGAGCAAACATCACAGCATTTTTAAAACTCTTTAAAAAAAAGGTATTGAAAAGTTTGCTATTGTTTTATACCACTAGAAACCATTTTATCCACCACAGATATGCAGCTTCCTCTGAGGCAGAGGCACAGATTTAACATTGAGGTTAAAAATACTCAGTATTTCAGAAGCTCAGTGTCTCAGAAATGTCTCAAGCCAGAATCTGACAAACCTCTGTAGTTACAAGCATTCCTATTTAATACAATCTTACCTTCTCAAAGGCACCTGTAGTGACTGCAAGATACGAGGGTTAAATCAGAGATCCCGCACAACCACTATATAGCACCATTGGATACAGGTCAGCTACTGCATTCAGGCAGGGACAGTTTTTTAGTTCAAATGCAGATCCAGTTAGAAGACCCATTAAAGAACAGCATTAAAAACAGACTAAAGGAGGAAAAAAGAATTGGGCTGAAATCTATTATACCATCTTTAACATTACTGAGAGGTATTACTGTGGTTTTTACAACTTGAGAACTTATAGCATGGTCTCAGTGCTGTGGTACGATACAGTTTTACATGACCATTGCCGATTGTAAAAATAATGTCATTGTTCTCCTTTGGAAAAGCTGAATTATCAGGCTATACATGGTTGAATAATTCGTGGATTAAAATTAGTGTTCTTTTTTAGATTTCACTAACATTCACTAAATTTTAAAATCATCAGGCTTTGCATTTTATGAAAAAGAAGACTCAGTTGACTCAGTTCCTCCCTAGACAACACAGCAAGATTAACCTCTTGTTTTTCTTAGAAAATCTTAATCTAACCATTGTTAAGGTACATCCTTACATATACTGTGACTATCATATTGATAATTGACTTCTTACTCATTTAAAAGTAACGCCTGAAATAATGCCCCTTTCTTTCCCCCTAATATCTACCAGTAAAACACTATTTGTCATCCAAGTTTTTATCACATTTTAGCAGGTCAAACTGACCACATTACCAAAACTGAATATGGATGGTATAATGCCATATAATAAGGAGGAAACGATAAGAAACTACCTTATACTTTGCCAACATATCAATAGTCAGAACTGTTTACAGAGGTACAAAAACTATGGAGAGCACAGTTTATAAAACAAAAAAGGAAATGTACTCTGTGCAATGAGAAAGTTAAAAGTGAAGTGCAGTAACAGCATTATCTTGTTACAAACACTTGGCAGTGTGTCTAAAGCACCATGGTCAAAGGCATGATGCAGTATGTGCTGTGTTCCTGTCAGAAGCACTCCCCTACTCCAAACCTCTCTAGCCATCATCACCACCTCATTTGGCAATGGCTCCAAAGACTCAGTTCATCTACTCTAAATTTACTCCACATGAAATAGACACAAACTTACTAGATCTGTATTGTGCTCCCTGCAGCAAGAAGGGAATATTGGCAAACAGCAGCATGGAGTATAACTGGGCAGCTACAAAGACAGTTGCACTGTATCATAAAAGCACAGTTGTACATCGTGTCCACATCCTGTTTTCATTTTAAAATTTCAGTGACACTTTTCTTTATTTGTCTTCCTTTCTAAGTTCTTCCAGTTTCTCAGCCCCACGCATTTTTTCCATGCTGCTGCTGCTGCTGCACTGGACACAAAAGTAATGTGTTCAGGACAGATAAGAAGCAGCATTTTGAGTGGATAAAGGAGGCAAAAGGACACAAAGAGAACCAACTGACATCTCTTTCATTAGGAGTTGAGCTATAAAAACTCTGGAGGCTGTATTCCACTCTCCTCAGAGTTATCACCAAAATTATTTTCTCAGATTCTCTATAACAGCCCACCAAAGGAAATTAATGAATTCAGGCACACTGATTAGAATGTACTGCCTGCTGTATTTCTTAAAAGGAACATGCGTAAACTGGAAAAGGTCTTTTCAAGCAGCCTTGGGGACTGAGAGATTCACTTTTCAGCAAACCTTGTAGTTGGTGTTTAACTACTCAGTAAAGTGAGGGTAACAAACAATCTCAGAGTCAGCCTGGTGGGTACCAGAACAAGTCAAACTCTCTGAAAGCAGAGGTGTTATGTTAAACAAAAATATTTTTCATATTACTATTTTTTACATTTCCTTGAAGACACCAAAGGGTCGATTTGTTTTATTATCTATCAAGATCCCTTTGAGTATACCGAGAAGATGGTTCCTCTTTAGTTTTTCTCTCGAGTTTGTTAGACAGGACAAACAAGAATGGAGGACTCTACGCCCAATATAGTGACTCTGAAAGGCTTTAAGGTGAAAAACTCAATACAAGCTCCCAACCACAAATATAGGACAAAATCAGTTTTAGTGTTATGAAAAGAGGAAAGTAGCAGAAGCACCATTCCATCTTCAAATTTTAGTGAAGGATTGAGACATAAACATTACTCAGAACAGAGGTGACAGAGTAAGTCCTATAACAAAAGACTTCTTCAAAAAAAAAAAGGAAAAAAGTGTTTTGATTAGGGTGTGTAAGTAAGTTCACAGAGAGAAAAAAAAACAGGTCCTAAAAACCGTAATGGCATAACAAGAACCATAGGGTGAAGCTAAACAACCTCAATTTAGCAGTAGCAAGAATGACAAATCATTGGAACAAACTATTCAGGGAAACAATGGATACATTTCTCCAAGCAAGGCTGGATAGCTCTCTGAAAATGGGCTTAACCAAATGGAAGTTACTAGGCCAAGAAGAATTGCTACTGGGTTACACTGAGGTCAAACTACCAGTTCAGATGTCCATTCTGACCTCAGGTTCCATGTATTTTTCTTTTTTTAAAGCAGTCTAGGGGATTTCTTCTTTGGAAGAAATAAATGCACAAATAATTTTAATTCTACCTTCTTACCTTTGATTTGTGCTTGACTCTTAGCGTTGTCCACATGGAACCATGAGGATAAACACTGGCCTGACTTAGAGCAAAAAACTGCATCATCCAAACTGATTCTCCAATGCTCTAATCATTTTCTCTCACAGTAACAAATTTTGAGACGCGTTTCTGTATCTTGGATGACTTACTTATTTCATGTATCTAAACTTTGAAATAAAATTTCTGTATATGGTAAGAAAGAGAACTACTTTAAGCAGAGGACTCAAGCACTCCTGTATTCTATATTCTGCCTCTTTCAAGAGATGTGACCCAGACAAAGTAACTTTGCACTACTTTCTTAATTTCTTCATCTGTAAAATTGAGATAATGCTACTTATTTACATATCTCAGTGTATAATGTGGATTAGCTAATGTTTTAAAGTGCCATGAAGTTGAAAAGCCATCTTTAAACATTGTTTGATTAACAGAACCACACATACCATCTGCAAATTAGTAAGAGTAACATTCTTTCTGAGATTTTTTGCGAAGATCAATAATAATTATACTGAAAAGGGAGTCTAAAGATTTTAATACCTTCAAGGTTGTTCTGATTTAGTTGTATTCATCAATGTCACAGTCTGAACTCAGAAATGCCAATGTAGCTTCTGAAAAATGACTGTGAGCAGCCCCCCTCTCACAACAAAGTGTGCAGGAGTTCAGGACTGAAGCCCTCCTACCTTTGCACAAACTTTGTGGCTGTCATGAGCCTTTCTCCTGTTCTATACATCAGATATGTCTACTGGGAGGGGAAAAAAAAAAGAGAGTATGATGAAAGCCAAGTTTTAATTTAGAATTTAATAAAAATTGATTAAGCATCACAGAGCACAAACAAAGCTGCTCCATAAATCTCTCAGCTCTTTTTGTGCAGGAATGAAAGAAAACACTGTCTGCTGAAGCAGATGACAGATGCTGGCTTAAAGATAAGTATTATTTATACTTCTGTACCAGATTTCTTCTTATGCATATCTTATCATGCATGGATATACAATCAACAAAGCAATTATTCTATATCAGTCAAAGACCTTACAACATACTTTTACTCCATGGGAATTTATTTTATACAGTTTATTGTTCAATAAAAATGGAGAAAGAAAACTTTCAAGAAAATGTTTAAATTATGTCTGAAATACTCTTTCACACTGAAGTACTGAAATAGAGCAACTGAAAGCTTTATAAACTGTAATGTTCAGAAATGCTCTGATGCTTTGCAAATCACTGGGGAATATCTGCAATATCGGCAACTATCTGCAATCAGGAAAGTTTTAATAAAATTAGCTACTGCAGATGATTCCTCCACAAACTAGTCTAGTAACCTCCCCCCTTGCTGCAAAATGTAGAGTATCTGCACACCTACTATCCATGGCAGCAGTTTTAGCATTATCATGGGTACGAATATATATATTTGGTAAAAAATGATTAATTTGTCCATAAGAAAAGTTGAATATAACTTCCAAAAATTTCCAAGTTTCAATGTCTTTTCTTTTACCTCCCTCTGAATGCTCACATTCAGCAGTAGCCCACTGAAACACTACATTTTTCTGGCTAAATGGACTAAAAGAAGAAGAAGAAAAGAGTACAATCAGTTAAATGGCTGAAGCAACCTTCCTGCAATGATCTACTGTAATTTGTCTGAAAGGAGAATTTGAGAAATGCAGACATAAAAGGCATGTTTCTGCCATGATATACAGGCACCCACATCATAATCACAAAAGCATGGTTCTGAGAGAATTCAAATGACAATTCTTAAAAATTACATTGGCAAAAAATTAACTTGTAGGCTTCTTCTTTAATTGAGTAAAGTTATCTCTTGAGAATTAGAAATGTACAACTAAAACAGGAATCATAAATCAGCACTTATGCTACAGTATGCAATCAATTTCTCTTGTTTGAATTATGCATGAATGCACTATAGGAGCATGTCATTTAGAGGACGACAACTCTTCATGAGTTTCTACAATACTCTCCTTCCCCATAAAGCTACACCACATGGGAAAGAGCCTATCTGAGTAAAGAACAAACCCTCTTTTCAAAATCTGGCTACTAATATCCACTGTAAGTATCTTGACAACTGGTGCTAGGATTAAGATTAGAGTAAATTAAAACACTTCAAAATAGTGCACATATGTATCTTATCACTGTATGAATACACTGTTTTTTCATTCATAGTGAATGACACTCACCAAGACTGACAACAATATTTATGGGACTTAAAACAGTTTTACATTCTTGCTTTTAATTAAAAAATGCTGTCACTACCTATTTTCTGTCATGCCTGGACCTTTCAAAGTGAAGACGTGTTCTGGGATAGAAAAGCAATTACAGGTCACAAGTAAAAAGCCAGAGAAACAAGTGCAGGTGTCTTCAGAGGAGACTAGTGTTTGCATTCTTGCTGTATTTTCACTTGTGAACAAGGACATTGTGTCCCATTTGAGTGGCATGCTGGGTGGGATGAAAATATGTACTTCCAGGTGAAAGAGCTAAGGCATATCCTAACAGGAATGGGTCCAAGCTATCACAGGGCTTCAGAAAGTCTCATCTTTTAGCAGGTAAGTTGATGAAGTTACTTACAGTGACTGGTCAGGCAACCAACCAACCATCCATTGTCTGCCAGGCAGGCATTTGAACTTATGATCTAAAACAAAGAGGCTTAGGAATAAGGTTACTTCCAAGATAAAGACTCTGAAAGCAACACCAAAATAAACCAGCTGTATGTAGTCTAAAAGTAGGAAGCATTATTTCCAAATTGTCACTCACTGGATGAGCTGCTCAGGGTACTGTCCTATAAATTAGTGGAGTCCAAGTGTTACATTCATAGCAGAAGGTAGGATGGTAGAACATATACAGGTATACATACATGTGTCAAAAGAATCTATTAGCGAAGAATACTCAGAATGTCATTTTATCTTTGCCTTTCTCTGGTTGCCATTTTCTTAACAGGTAGGAAAATAATCTTCAAATGCAGCAAACACGAAGAACCAGCTATCTTGCGTTGTAAGTAACGCAAAGGTACGCCAGCTTACACTACGTACAGATTTGACATTGTGTCTATGCATGTAACAGATGGAATACAAAGACATTCCAGAATAATAAGCTTTTATGCTTCTCATAATTTTCAGAGAGGGAAATGTCCATAAGAGGAGATTTGTGGACAAAGACTTCCGCTGACTTCATAAAAATTTGGATTATTTTGTTTGAATCATATTAACACAGCAAATTCCCTTTTTCAGAAACCTATCTAAAAAAGCCAGTGGCATGTTTTAAATTATCAATGACTCAAAGACAAATGTATCTTCGGAACAACCTCATTAACGAGCAAAATATTACACAAAATACCTGCTAAAAATACACCTATACTACAGTCTTTGTTTCACCACTTCCATACTTTTGGTGGGACAGTACAATAACTGTATTTCCACCAACTCACAGGATCACCCAATAAACAGACTTCATTAATATAACGTTTCTTGTTTATAATCATGACTTATTCATTACACTTCAGATAGCCAACAGTCAGTCTCATGTTTATGACAATCAGGTTTTCAAGCCTATTCAGAAGTGTAACTCTCCCTCTACCCTGAATAGCCTGTTTTATCTTTCATAGAGGACACATCAAAAGTTTTATTGGAAGAAATATACATAAGTACATCTGTCATAATAAATAAATACTAAATGTTCTGGATCTTTCAAAGAGTTGACTTTTCTTTTGTCTGTCTTTCCTCCAGGGATTTCTGCAGTGTAGGATCTTAGGGCTTGAGTAATTAGCAGAATGTTGCATTTCATTAAAAAATAAAACAAACCTTAGAAACTTCAAAGGAAAACAAATCTAATGGCATTTCTCTGAAATTTGGTGAGAAGGGCATTGGGGGAGGGAAAAAAAAAAAAAAGAAAGTCTTGCTTCTGAAGATTAAAATATGCAACAAGTGAGACAAAGAAGTGGCATCCCTACTCAACAATGTCCTCTCCGACACCCATTCTTCAAAGGGAAGCACTGTCAGTGCAGAGCCGCTAAACAGTTAATCTTCAGTAACTCCACTAAAGAGCAGTGGCAAGCTGCCCATCATTCTTTTAGACAGAGCTTGTCAGAAAAAGTAGGGCAGCTTGTCCAGCCTGGCCGTCAACTGATTACGAGCGAGCTCAATGGGGCTGCCGGCCAACCCCTGAGACTGCTGCCAGCCCCTTGGGTATTCAAAGGCCAGGATCCAGTGTGGCTCATTTTGCCAGAATCACATGATGTCAGTGCTGTTTTCTCCTGACCAGAATAACCAGTCATTCAGGTTGCTGCAAATGGTATGCAAACAAATGGCACCAGCTCAGCAAGGCTTGTGCCTGCATTAACTTCCAGGGGTTACAGGCGCGGGAAGGGACAACTCACCTCTGCAGCCTGTGTCCTGCGGTCGGGGGAAGGGGTGTCCGTTCAGGCCTCCTGCTGTAACTACACAAAAACTGCCATGGCAATTGCACTGACCAGATCCCACTCTGGAAAGTACACTTCTAAGTAATTTTAAAGAAAGAGATGACACCCGATCACTGGGTCTGGTAGAGCTGCACGGAAACCAGGGAGATATTTACAGCTACAGGTATGGAACGGAAATGAAACTCCTAAAATGTGTTAGAAGAGAATGTATATTCACTTAACATCTAAGGAAGTTTGGAACTGAGAAGAAATAATGGAACTGATGTCCAAGTGGTATGTTTTTCATAAAAGATTTCTCTCCCTGAAAATTGCACCCAAGCTGACACACAGACCTGTCCACGTTTATCTGATATACTCAACAGCATACATCATACTGTAGATATGCAAAGCATTTGCAAAGTGAAATGAAAAAAGAAGTAGGTTTCTTTTCCACTTTAAAAGTTTGCAGCTTCAACAATAACACTCCCCTGAGAAGGCAGCTGCGCTGGTACAGCTAAGGTTCTGAACTCTGGCTAAGTGGAGCTACACCAGGTAGCCCTTTTCCTGAAGGATACAGATATGTGTTTAGAAGGAGAGTCCTCTGGACGTCATGGAGAATAACCAGTAAGAAGAAGGGAAAATATGAAGAAAGGAATAGGGACTGAAGACTATCTCCAGCACCCTTATACCAGAAGAAAAAGTAATGAAGCTACCGTTCTTCTTCTTTCACATAAGCTGCAGGGCAGGGCAGGGCAGTGCAGATATTTTTATCACAAAAGAAACATATAGAAAAATGGCTGATTTAACGGTCACTCTTCAGGTGCCAGAGTAATTTTCACAAAGGCAAATTCTACTGCCTTTGACCGGTGTTAGGTAGTATCTCAATGTCAGATCCAAAAGAGGCAGTGATGCAAGATACAAACCAGATGAGTATAGTAGAAAAATTGGCTTTAACCACTGAGCTAGAGCCTCAGGCCCAACACAGCTGCCCAGAATAGTTAAGGAAGCCAGGAATTCTCACAACACAGACACAGAGTTGGAGGGGGGCGGGGGGTAATAAAACTCTGGCTGACAAAGTAAGCATGTCAGGATGGACGGGTGACAAAAGCAGACGGGGTTGAAATGCAGCCCCAAAGCCCTTTGGCTCAAATGCCTGTCCTTGTCCCTGCAGATATGCGCCAGTGTCTGTCTGCACAAATGCAGGGACTCTTTTTCATTTGGAGGACCACTGCCAGTTTCCCAAGTCGGTCTAACGGTCAGCAACTTCTTGGCTTTTGACTTGTCCTTGTCCACCCTAGTCTGTAACTCTCTTGTGGAATTATGAATTAGAGTTAAATCACACATAACTTTAAGCCTCAGCCAATTATCAGCAGAAGCACAGCACTCTGAAATAACAACAGGTGTGTGTTTCTCAGATTTCTTTGGCATCGGCAACATCCTCCTCCCCTCCAGCATTTGAGACTCTTGACAAGTGGCCCTTCTGTCTCTTCCCTAGTGTAAGGGGAAAGGGTATAAGGTTGCGTCTACAACAACCATTTCTATTAACTTGGAAAAGCAGCTATGACTGTACAAGGAAAATAATCTGTCAAATTCCAGAAGTTATAAAAAGTGGTGGTCCAATAATAACCAAAAGAGGTAAGAACTGTCACTCATTTAATTTGCAAGACGCAAGAACAAAAGCATATCACACGGTTTGTACGATTTGGGGGGGAGGCACCGTTTTTGTTGTTCAGCTTCAGTACTCTTCCACCTGGTGGCAATTAGACTTTAGTGTATATTCTTCCAAATCCTGTTAAAAAGGTATACCATATCACACAGTATCAGAGAGCAACTGATGACAGATGTGCTTCAGAGTAAAGTCACTTATTCTTGAGAAAAGCACAGTACAATAGCTATACTATATGCAAACTAAGCAAAACCATGACTTATGACTGACAAATTAAATCTAAACACTTTGGGCAAATCTTTTGGAAATCTGAATATCCACGATGCAAAGCATGGAGCTGGCATTCAAGATTTCAGCATTCTCTGAAATTCCATGTAAACTAATTGTTGTGCCTCAGTTTACTTCCTATAAGCCTGATAACTATATAAGGCAGTCATATTCATTTACTGAAAAATGTGCATTTTTAATGAAACGGGCTCTTCACTGCCACTAACAACTTGGTGTATGACTTCATCTCATCCCATATGTTAAAAAATCTCTCAATATTCTATACAATCTGTCATTTTGACATCTCCCTCTTGCTACTTATATCCACTGCTGTCAATCCCAAAGATAAGATTAATTTAATTAGTGGTATAATACTAAGAGTCAATTCCAGATTTCAAGGTCACTCTAGTTTTGGTTCCTCTGGTTTTTCATTCCTAACAGAATAGTGTTCAATATATCCATTCCATACAGAGGCTCTCTACTGTTACTAAATACTCTGTTATTCTCAATTTTTTAATACTAGAAACCACAATACATGCCACAGGACAATCCCAGCCCTTTGATTCAGTTGTTTCTTTATCAGATTGTATTTTTTCACCCAAATTCCATACTTAACTTTGTTAAATTGAAGTTAAGACTAAAGAAAGGGGTGAGGGAAACATGTTTTTATATTTTGCTTAAAACACAGAGCTGCAAAATGTTTACACTTATAACTGGCTGTAAGGTATTTTACTTTCACTGAGTCCATATGGCAAGGATTAAGCTATAGCGAAATACCAGTTGAATACCCCCTTTTCTGACAAGCACGTCAGAAAAGCAGTTAAATATCATTTTCTCCACAGGGACCCACAACATCTCTTATAAACTTTCTAAAAATAGGTAAACGATAGGGATGGAAAACCTACGGGTGAAGGGGTGTCTTAAAACTCTACACAGTGGTCACAAATCATAAGAACGGAAAGTAGCAAGTTTCCATGTTGCTGCATAAAAATGGTCATTTCTTGGACTGGCGGTCTAGAAGGCACAAGGAAATGGAAAGTCAAAAAATGAGGGGGAAAACTCATCTAATCTTGGAATGAAGAGATAGCCAGACCATGGGACTAAAATAATCCTGTCCATTGAACAGGATCATTGAACCAATTGGCCTTTGGTGTTTCGGTAAGCCAAGCAGCATCTAGGGTGCAGGTCCTCACCCCACTCACCAGGCTCACACAGAGTCATCACCATGCCCTATCACACAGGGACAGATAACCGAGCACAGGGTGCTCAGGCAGCAAGGAGACCACACGCAGCAAGCCCTCAGCAGCCACCGAGGAGCACAGCACGTAGCAGAAACAAAGCAGTTGTTCCTGTCCGTGCCTTGAAGAAACGCCTCCTCCAAGATTATTTTTTTTTTTTTAACAGTTCCATGGCAGGCTTTCACAGGACTGCATGAACAACACACCCAGAGGTGGCAGGCAGCTGAACTGCCTTAGAGCTCTGCATTTTTTAACCAGTTTTTCTTTTTAAGTCTACTGCAAGATGTTTGGAGAGCTGATGGAGAGCAGAACTTTGTGCCAGGAGTGAGGAGAGGGGCATAACTTGACACTGCAAGCCTCATCTTACTGAGGGAAAAAAGACAAAGCTGAAGAGCAGCCTGGTTTCTTGAAATTCTTCTTTGAAAGTAACTGGATACCAAGCATATTAAATTACAGTCTTTAATGAGACAATTTAGTTAGAACCTCTCAAGTTCATCATTTTTCATTTGTCTATATGCTTTGCTGGGATGAGGCACCTGCCTCTACAGGAGTTACGCTTCCTTCCCTTCCTTCCCCCCATACACATACCACCGCAAATCTGAAGGGATATTTCAATCACCACTTTGATAAAGGAGATCATTTTGGCATACAGGTGATCTCCTAGCAGATTAAGGATATTTACTTTCTTCCTGATGGATCATTCCCAGAGATACCAGCACAACACAGCCTACGCAATTAGTTTTCACAGGTGGCTGTTTTGCCTCCAGTAAAACTGCTTTCTTTCTCCTCCTGCAAGTCATAGCAGAGCAAATGTATATAAAAACATTTCAGATATGAAATAAACACTTTCATAAAGGCAGCTGTGATGCAATGCATCATTTCTGTCTGACCTGAGCTATGGAATGAACTTTTGTTGCCAGGATCAAAGATGGTAAGGAGAGAGTGGGGGATGGGGGGCAGGACAGGGCTAGGGGAAGATCAGGGCTCAGAATAGCACAGTGTAAAATAACCTCAAATACTCAAAGGGTAAATGCCAGTTCGGTGCAAGCACACACTCTCTGTGGACTCTGCTGGGCAATCTCTGCAACCAGGCTCATGCTGCCATGCAAGACAAACTAAGACAGTTGTCCACAACCTACCCTGTACAGCCAAGAGCTACGGAAAGACAAGCCCCTCACATATTATGCGCCTCCGGCAGCTGTGAACTTCCCAAAGTATGATAAAAAGCACATCTGAAGCTGGAATTTCACCCTCACATGCTTTCACTGGCCACCGCCTAGGCAAGTATAAAAGAAAAACTCTTTTTAAAATGGCTATCTCACATTTTCAAGAACTGTACTTTCAAGATACTGCAGTGTCAACGAGGAACTCTCAAAGTAAACATCCAGTAAAGATGTTTCTACATCAAGCATCTCAAACTATTGCAGAATAGGAGTTAAAACTTATTTTTTTCCAAAGTTCTTTCACAACTGCCTTATCTAGGAATTTGGTTATATTATTTAAACATCTGTCAGGCTTCTTCGAAAAAATTAATTATTTTTTTTTAACGTTAGAAGAAGAAGAAAACTTAGAAGAAAAATCTTACTTATATTTATTAAGTATCTCCTTCTTTGCATGCTCATGGTATGGAGCCTACAAAGGTTTTTGAGCATTCAGGCTCCACAGCTGACGCAGATATTTTACAAACCTAAAATTTTTTGTGCAAACCTAACCATGATGGATCAGGACTCACTTCTAGATGGTACCACTAAGCTACTCACAAGCCCCCTGTGAGCCAGCCTTCAACAAGGTGCCAACTGAGCAAGAAAACTCTGTCCTTAAAAATTTTTTCATGCATTTTGCTTTTCCTTTCAAAAAATTCAATGCATGAAGTAATGTTCTGATGCTAGAGAAAACAAAAAGAAAAAAAAAAAGGAGGGTGGGGAATCTTTGACAAGTCCTTCAGCTTATTACTTTCTGTGAACAATTACTATTTTTATCAGGTAATTTTATGCACCATAACATGAGCAAGCGGGCATTACTACTACAGGCTTCAATCTCATTTAGGGCACAAGCTTTTAGCCTTTTCAGAAGCACAAAGCAAAAAATACCTGTGACTAAAATGATGATGATTTTTCATGTAAAAGTTTGAGTGTGCAATTGACTGCAGAAAACATAAGCAGCAGGAGTTTACAGCTCTCCTAAGAAAAATCATTACTGACTAAAACTAACAATGCCAGTTTAGTCAATTAGACTGTAGTTCAACCAATAATTAAGATCTCAGTGATGAGCCGTGCAAGATATATTTATGGGGACATACTAAATCTATGGAAATAAACTACTGTAGATATACATATGTTACATAGTGATTAACTGCAAAAAGGTCAAAGGCCCAAATCTGTCATTCTTCTTCATGCGAAGTGTTTATGAAAGCAATCTCTTTTGTAGATATCAAAATTGACCAGAATGGTTTTCCTGTGTAATTCAAATATAAAAGTCTGAGTGATACTCCAAAGAAATACGAATAACTGCAAAAATGTGGTCAGACAAATTTGTGTAAATACATAAATTTAGTAATTTGTATTAACACAATTTTTCTTAGTCTGTTAAGACAAGTTTTGCTAAATAAGTGATGGAGAGTGTTGGACATTGGTGTGGGGACTGCAAAAGGGGCCAACGTAATAAGTAATTACAAAAACGTTTGAAAAGACTACTATGAAATTATATTTTTTTTTAAATAGTAGGTTCATTATTAAAACATCAGCAACATGCTTATCCAGAGCAAACATACTCATTTTGGAAAGCAAAAGAGACAGAGACTTTTGCTTTGATTAGCTTTGAAGAGCTTATATAGTTAAGAGAGCATGAGAAATATATTCTAGTCCTTCTATTACAGCTACATTTGTTTATTAAAGTTGCACACCTGTGCAGATTGACTCAAGGCAAAAGTGCAATTAAGGACACAGTTTGGCCTGCAGAATATTTGTTACTGGTAACAGATGAGAAGGAACAAGCCCCGTGCAGCTATAACAACTCAGGCTAAGTTTGCAAGTTGATAGGGTGGAAACCAGACAGAGATATTTTACACTGTGTTGCTCAGACACAAACAGAGAACTCTCCTTTCTCAGACTAATTTTTCTAGCACACTGTGATACCAACCCCTGCACACCAATTAATACTGCCATTCACAGCAGGTTTCTGAAGACAGCCTAAACTAACTCAACTTTTATGATGCAATCAAAACATTTTTAAGAAATCAGGGTTTGATTTTGTGTTACTAGGGTTCTTATCTTTATTCATACCTTTACCATAGAAAGGCACTTGCCACAGAGAAGAACCAGCAACTTCTAATTGCCTAATGACTAATGGCTGCTGACCACATCAGTATCAGATATAAAAAATACTTCAGCTCTGTGGTTTCATGGCTTTGCTATCATTTTCATTTTGAAGAAGAAATAAATAATGCCTAAGAGAGGCAAGGAGAAATAGCTGAGGTTTGTTCATTTCCTCTGTTCACTACTGCAGTTTCAGCAAGCCAAAAATGGTTTCTTGTTCCCTCTCTTAAAATTATCCAAAAAAAGACATGCATCTTCTAAAGTGGTATCATATAAATTAATAAATCCAATATCATCACATTATATCTATTACTAGTATAATGTTTACAAGTAACCCATTCTTCTTTAGTTTAGTTTCCTTCCTAGTTTATTAACATTCTTCTCTTCTCTGAAGTAACTCTTTGTCCCCACTGTATTAAAATCCAACAGCTTTTCTACTCACTTGCATTTTTGAGGAAGGACTGAGACAGCAAGAGGGAATGTAATCCTTTTCCTAACTCCAAAGAGGACCCTGAGAGCTGTTAGCAAAAACTGCAGAAAGTCCAGCGCTCTTCCTGGACTGGAACATGCTCAAAGCAGACAGCACCTTCCAAGGAATTTGTCTGCCAAAGTCTGATGTGACTGTAACTTAGCATGTGCAAACTGAGCCTTTGCAAAGGCTTATAACTTGGCCACATTCAGGTTTTGGTTTGTTTTGTTTTGTGGGTTTTTTGTTGGTTTTTTTTTCACAAGAATAGCAACAGGCATCCCCTGACACCAGAATGACCTCTATCCAAATTTCAAGACTTTGCTCAGAAGCATGGAGGCGCCACAGCTTCTCAATAAAACAGCTGTAGGATGTAATTATTACATCCAACATACTTTTATTTATTCTCATTTTTAGGAATGTCTAGCCCAGTTTTGCTGAAACTTTATAATAAAATTCAGCCCCAGGTGACACTCTGCATGGAAAAGTCAAAGCTCAAAGAAGTATAGCTTGATCAAGTTATAAGCAACGGAAAGCATAATTGTACATGTTGCTGGCTACCTCAACTCTTAGCAGCATTACCAGCTCCACTTAGAATAAAAGGAAAGAATGAACCTAGAAAAGAAGGAAAAATAAAGGAAAAGGAAAAGGAAAAAGGAAAAGGAAAAGGAAAAGGAAAAGGAAAAGGAAAAGGAAAAGGAAAAGGAAAAGGAAAAGGAAAAGGAAAAAAGGAAAAGGAAAAGAAGGAAAAGGAAAAGGAAAAGGAAAAGGAAAAGGAAAAGGAAAAGGAAAAGGAAAAGGAAAAGGAAAAGGAAAAGGAAAAGGAAAAGGAAAAGGAAAAGGAAAAAAGGAAAAAAGGAAAAAAGGAAAAGGAAGTAAGATGAAAGAGAAGAAGAAAGCAACTACACCTTTAATCCAGACATTTTAGAATTTTAGTAGCATGAATATAGCAAAAGTCTTTAATTGGGGTAAGAGCTGAAAATATCTTCCATATTGCTTCCAAACAGACAAATAACAGTAGACAAGCTTGATATCCAACATGGGTCTTCACTGGGTACAGTGACAGTGTTTAGCTTCTTACAGGATTTGTCTTTGAAATGGTTCTGGCTGACAAACTCCTGGGCCCAAAAGAAGTTGAGTAGTCTTACTTTCTGTCCAGCTGCTTGACTTACAGTTGCATATCTCTTTCTGCGTACCTTCTCCACAGAAATACGGAAAAG
This sequence comes from Arenaria interpres, assembly GCA_013399435.1. Lineage (NCBI taxonomy): Eukaryota > Metazoa > Chordata > Aves > Charadriiformes > Scolopacidae > Arenaria > Arenaria interpres. Next base: position 31,026 of record VXAK01004324.1, read on the forward strand.
AGAAGGTCAGATTTTAAGATTTCCATGATGAATGGAGGCTTTGCTTCTCACGTTAGGTGGACTCTAAGGAGGCCTACAATAGAGACACACATATAATGTCCTCTGCCCCTTAAGAACAGAGGCTCCTTTGCAACTCCCTGCAGTGCTATGACTAGGAAAATGCCTTCCTCCAATAAACTGCCCAGTATCATGCCAGGTAAAAGGCCATGCAGAAATCTTGTTCTCATATTGCCAATCAAGAATTCAGAAGCATGCAGCACCCTTGACTCACCATAAGTTGATTTAAATGTGCTTTTGAGAACGGTAGCAAGAAGCCAACTATACATGGTAGTAACACAACATAAAGTAGGTGTAAAGGGAACAATGTACAGTAAAAACCCAGCTAAATCACACAAGCCAATAATAAACATGTATACGAAAAAAAAAAACCCACAATGGTTTCTTCAGCAAATATAAAATAAAGAATTTATGCACTGAAGTCCTATATCATGCATACACAGAAACAAATTAAACTATTAAAGTACTGCTGCTACTAGGGAATTTGTATGACTTCGAGGGAACGGTGTATTGCAGCCTGTCTCAGGGGACGCGGCTTCTTGGAAAGACTGAAGACCACAGATACTCTAGCTCCGCTCAGTACTTGTACATTGGGATTCTGGACAGATTTGTATCGCTGGATTCTTAGACTCTATGAAGTGGTCCACCCTGGCATGGGGTAGCAGGGAATCTGCACTTCCTCCAACTTTACATATAGTCAAACATAGGAGTCTACCTCGCTTTCACTTATGTTACGCAGCGTAGGATGGCTGCTGGAAAAACATTATGGAAAAAGATTTAGGCTAGGATTTTCAAAAACACACAGGCATTTTGAAAACTCTAGATATCAGGTATTTGCCATTTCGCACATTTCATCTGTGAAATCAGAATCTCAATACCTGTGTAATATTATAAAGAGGAAAAAAAGTAACTGAAAGCTACTGCAGGGCTAGTAAAGGTATAGATCAAAAATGCAAAGGTTTCCCTGTTGTTGGTAAGGGCACTGAGAAAAGGTAACTGCTGTCTCCTTTGAAACAAAACTGATACACAGATTCTTATGACTTTACACTGTTTTGTGGATACCACAAATTATCAGTCTTTCTGTTGTGATCATATTCCATATTCTTTTGCAGCGCTTAATTCAGTGGATCGCATATCAACTTTTCTTAAAAAAAATACACGGAACAGGGGAAAGTACTTGATTTTCAGAACTTCAGAACTTCAGAACAGAAAGGTAAGTGAGGAGCAGTATCTTACCTGAAGCCTGATTTAACCTAGGGAAGTGCAACAGAACAACAGGTGATGCGAACACAAATGTTTCTGCAGCTGAACTGGGCACAGGCTACAGTTTTGCTGCAGAAAGTCACAGACTCTAGCCAGCGTTATCCAACTGGCAGAAGTTTTTGTTGTAGATCTGGCCCTTGCCTCATAAGAAGATATTTCAGGAAATGTTGGACTCAGAATCTTAGAAGATCAAGCCAATACTTTCTTTCTTTCTCCAACTGGAGCAGAAATAGTGTAAAAATTGAGTGACTTGCGGTATTTCAGCATTTCTGGTCCCAGATGGAAATATGAACTGCAGAATAATGCCAGAAAAAAAAAAAAAAGTTAGTGAAAATGCAGTTAACTATTTTGCCCCCTTCAAAACGCTTCTGATTCAAGGCTGGTTTAACTAGTTGATAAACTGTTACCTCAAGCAGTGTTCATCAAAGCACTTAGAAATTGTTCCTCTTGAAGCACATATGTTACAACAAAGCCTAGTATCAGTGACTGCTTCTGGACCAGGCAGTTAAAATGCCACCAGCCTCTTGTTTGGGATTTTCTTATTTATATATAAGCAATTCACACTTGTTGCCACATTTATCTTACTCTCTGTTGTCTATTATCAGCTAGTTTATAAGGTCACTGTTTCTCATGCTTTTAAGTGTGATTATTATTCTTTGCTCCATGCAGCTTTATATTTGGACAAGTTAGAAGGCATAAAGGAACAAACACATGAACCAGTCCAGACTGCTCAACATCAGTGCCTCTTTTTTTTTTTTTGCTATTATATTCCATCTCTCACATCATACGTGCAATTTTTACCAGTTAAGAACACTTTGGGTCTGTGTGAAATATGTCAGAAACTCTTGTAAGTGAAAAGGATGACAACCCCAGAAAAGTGTCTCCATTGATCACTTCCATGGGCTACTGTTCAAATACTGTTGCATTGTTCAAATCTATTACAGAGATGGTTGTAGCCATCTTGAATAAACATAATAAAATACAAAGAAAAGGATTTGGACTTTTATATGCACAGGAACTTTTCATTTCACATTCAACTTCACCTCTCTGGTTTTTTTCTTTAGAAGATTGCTGAGCCACCAGATTGGTGCCCTAGGGACTGTTAAAAATATGTTAATGTACCTTAAAACTCTTTTGACTTAATTTTTTTTCCATGACTAAAACATACTACGCATCTGAGAAGTTGAAAGACCATCGGGAAAACAAGGAACCATGCTGCAAATATACAGGTAATCATTCAGTGTTTTAGAAAGCCTTAAATATAAACTAACCAAATAATGTCTTTTTTTAATTTTCATTTGGTTCCTTTCCAGACAAAATTGTCACCAACTTCAAAACAGGTAAGATGATAAAAAGGCCAGAATGAAAATGTATAAGGCCCTTGACAGTAAAGTTTTTATTAAATATCTTTTGCAGGCTGACCATCTTTTTGTCCTAGCAGACAATCTGAGAATTTTTTTTAACAGAAAAACATGTGAGTTGTTTGGTTTGCCACCATATTTTTCTATTGGTAGACATACAGCTTGTTTGTTTGCTTATATTTTTTTTCATCAAGCCTAGACAGAATACGGGTCTTAATCCTAGGCATGCATCTGAATGAGACATGAAAGTAGCGCTGAAACACAGTTGAAGGACCAACATCTTAATGTTCACATCTGACACTTGTCAATCAAGGGAGAAAAACAAGTGGGATAAAATGGAACTAATGCCCTAAGGTACGAATTGATGTATGGAGAGTTTTACAACCTCAGCTTCCTGGAGCAACAAGA
>VXAK01004324.1:34135-51549 GCA_013399435.1 Arenaria interpres
AAAGTGACAAAACAAATGTTTCTGGGTCAGCCTGTTTGCCACGTGAAGATGTATAGAAGCTGTGCCTTCCTGTTCTCTCCTGAAAGTATTTGATTATTCAAATTTTGAAACATTTCTGCATTCTGTTATCTTTTTCAACTGTATTATACCTAGCTTTACAAATCCTAAAGGGATAAGGTTTCCAGCAGGTCAGCAGGCTTCCATGGATTTGCTGAAGGAACACAATGAAAACAACACTATTAAGATTAAGGAGAGATCACTGCAACAAGGAGCTTCATTTCAATCATGAAACAAAAAAATGAATTTTTGAATTTGGGAAGTGATTAGCACTTTTCTATCTTGTGAAGCATGTAAGCCTACCATGTTCAGAGTAAAAAATCAAATCTAAGCTAGTAAAAAAAGAACACCTTGGTAAATACACTTTGATCATTTATAATTCTTAAAACACTTACTGAAGAAAACTAATTAAGTTCACAAGTCAAATACAACAAATTCATAAGTGTGCATATTTGTATAGAATATATGGATGTGCTTTAAGCAATCTGTCCTTTTAAAACTAATATTAACTACATTTTAAATGGCAATGAAAGGTCATATGGCTTGCACATCTTGTCCCGTACCATGGCATGGTTAAGGAGAATATCAGACAGCCCCTTATCTGCACGTACCATATCAGTCGGCAAAAGAATTGACAAACTATCACTGTAGGCAACAGATAAAACATAGAGGCAAAAGTCTCATAACATCATCTTTTATGAAGCACAGTCACCTGAACATCACATCTTGTGATATTTTTATGCTGTATTTGGTTTAACAAGCACCTATTTAAGTTATTTATACTACACATACATACAATCCATTGATTTCTGCCAACCGAGAGATTTTCTTTGTCCACAGAAAGACAATCCATGCATATACAGATTTGAAAGATAGGATGGAAGTTCCAAGTGTTTTAATAGCCCATTATCAAAAATTATCCCTTGGCAATAAAAGCCCAGACCACTGGCTTGAGACCAAGTCAAAGAAAAATGGGATTATACAATTTAATCAAGAGAGAGGGAGAAAGAGGAAGAGAGACAGAGAGATGTGTTCTAAAAAGCCTAGGATCATAGAGGAAAAAAATTACCAGAGAGGGTAAAAGACAGATCAGCTCCATTTTCAGTCCAATCTACTTGTCTCTCACATACAAATCCACTGGATTTTCTAAGGTTTTTTCTTATTAAAAAAAAAAAAAAAAAGGACTGATACTTGGTATTTTTATCTTTTTAATAAAGAAGAAAAAAATCTCACCAGAAAAAAAAAAAAAACACTATATTGAGAGGTGACAGGAAACAAAACAGCATTTTGTCTTAAATTTGCACAACCTAATTTATAGTAATAAAGCAGAACCTAAGAGTTCTGGTAAATGTCAGTGCAGTCATGTTCATTACATATGTTGATAGGTATGAAGCAAAGTCTCTGTAGGCCCTTCAAAAATTGCACGCAGCCGATTTAATGCAAACCAGAAGTCACTGACTGCTGGATGAACATTCAGTTTCATTCCCACATGGATATTCAGACAAAGCAGGGGGAGGGGGCTTCCTCCTCGTTTATTTACAGTTAAAGGGTGGGTCTTGAGGAACGAGCGTGAGGCCAGTGAAGGATGGATTTGGTTTATGGGAAGACACCTCCCAGCCTCCCATTCTCCAGCCACCGCAGGGAAAGCGCCTGGGTTGTGTGTAACCTCCTCCCCCACCTCGCATCTGCCTTGCCCAATCTCGCCTGGGCCCGCTCCAATAACAACATCTGCTTGGCAGCTTTTCAAACCCATGGATAGTTATCTAACTGAGGCTTTTGTGCTGCACTGTTTATTCTATGTGAAGAAATGCCTCCTTAGTTGAAAGAGTACTTTAGAAAAGCTGTGCAGCTATTAGCAAGCGAAGCACAAGGCTAATAACCCCCACCTGCTCATCAAATTAATTATGACATCTGAGTCATTATAACTCAGAAAGAACACACGACTGCAGACTTGTCACATGTAGAAATAAACACACTCTGCATTAGGGGAGGGAAATATATGGCAAAAAGGTCCAGGAGAAAAACATCTAACCCTCCACATTTCAGTTATTAAAATGTGCATTGTTAACCTCCAAAGGCAAAAACTAAAGGAGAAATGCTAGGAGTGGACAAAATTTTTCTGCAGAACATATCTCTATGCCTCTGTACGGGCTTTGTAAAGACAAGGAAAAGCAAAGCCTATTAAAACAGTGATCTTCACAGCAGGACTGTAAATCAGCATGTTCTTCTGTGAGAAATCTTGTTTCCGTAAGATTCCATAACAACCTGGTGACAGAGGTGTACAAATCATCTTTGTGCCCCTCTTTCTCCCCTCCCTACCCACCTACCCCCCCTCAGTTCAACTACTCCGAATGCAACACACGTATCTTCAGTTAAGATAAATTTTTAGACTGGAACACACTTAAGAAGGACTAAGGTAGGGAAAATACTGGGGGAAAAAAGTTTAAAGTCTAAACCAAACTAACTCTCTGGCAAATAGCAAAAGGAGTAAAATTTTCAAAATGTAAAATATCTGCAAGTCAGATTCCTCAGTAAACTCAGACTGTAAAGGATAAAGCACAGCTACACTTCATATTCAGATGCTGCCTACTAATCTGATTATCAAAGCTGTTGGATCATTATGCCACAATCCATGTAGATGACAGTTTCTTTCTTCCAACCATAAGTATGAATTCAACTAAAAAGGTTAAATCATGAATTTGCTTGTTGCACTTCTAAAGGTCTCTGACATTCACAGACACGGTATGCGTTTTCTGTGTTTTGTAGCACGTTTCTAGAAAGAATTCCGATTTTTCACTGTAAAAGACACAGCCCTGCACCTCACCACGTACTCCACTCTCAAAAGTGGTTCTGAAATGCAAAGTGCAATTAATGGCTAATTCATTTTCTATAATTCTCAGACTTTTCTATTATTAAAATGAAGTGGTAGGTAAACAAGCAATTAATATATTTATGAATTGTATTTAAGTTTAGTGAATAAAAAATGTCAGGCACTAAAAACATAACTGTTGGACAAGTGTTTGTCTTGTATTAGACCCAACTCATTCTTTGTCAACAGTATTTCCTCCAGAACAGCAGACAGAACAGCCGAGTAACTTGCCTGTTACAAAGAGTCTACCTTCAAGAAATGTCTCTACCACAAGTACTTTTTTTAATCAGTTAGATGATCAGAAAACATTTTCTAAGTAAGCCACAAAACACAACCCAAAAAAGTAGATGGGAGGATATTACTTGTTACAGGTCAGCTTCACCTACACCATTTCTCCCATTAGTGCATATTTTCCAGTGTGTTACTAGCAACCACCACCCTTTGCAAATAAAGACCTCCAGCATTATTTCTGGTGAAAAAATGCTATAGAATTAACTTTCAGACAAGACGATACTGGTCGTCTAGCCTCCTCATATTTTTTAAGTAATATGTATGCTAATTATTGAGAAAACCATGTTGGAACTTCTTTTTACCTACCTGCTTTTATTAATTTTTATTTCAGTGATACATTTTTCCTATTTGAAAGAAGACTTTGGTTGATTTATTCAATTTTTCATTTAGCCCAAAGTTGAGAGGCATAAAAAGAAAGTAAATATTAAAAAAAAGATACTCCCAGCTTTGCTTTTGCCAGATAAGAAGACTGATACTTATCCTAGAAAGTAAATTACTGTCACTTGAATGTGTCAGTGTTGCAGAACCAGAATAAAGCAGAAACAGGAAATATATTATTCACACATGCAGGCTGTTTATATGCCTGGGAGGATGAGTCTCACATTCAGTCTTCTCAAAAACTCTGCTTTTTGAGAAATCCTCTTCACTGGTGACTTGATGTGTTGATATTGAAGCCCATGGCTTCCTCTGCAGTAAGACTGGGTCTACAGACAGAAAAAATGAGTGTACTCCTCCCTGCTACACTCGTACTCCCTGCCACAGAACTGTTTGCACTGCCATCCTGGCAACCTGTTCCTGCCCTGTCCACATGCACATACTGCTCCTTCACATCACCAAAAAAAAAAAAAANCCCTACAAAAAAAAAAAAAAAAAAAAAAAAAAAACCCCAAACCAAAAAACCAAACCCACCAGGAAAAGTGTGAAGAAATAAAGCGAGGAAAAGCACGGTGCATTCAGGATCCTCACTGATTTTCGTTTAGTGGACTATTTCGTAAAAAGGAAAAATGATGCATATACAGTTTTTATTCACTGATATAAACATGAATAATTCAATTTGCAGGAATATACTGCTTCTGTTCCTACTGTAAGAAACCACAAAGTATATATTGCTGTAGGATACGTTGCCCTACAGAAGCACTTAAGGGTATTTAAGCTATGAAGCACACTGAATCTGGCCTTGAGGTAGTATGTTTAGGGGTTTCCAATAGGAAAGGGAAAGAAAATTTTTCCTCAATTGGTACATTGTTAACTGAGTTTGTAACAGTGTGCATGACAAAAGTTTGAGTGGTACCATCAAGTTATGAAATACCGAGTAAATCTGGATTTCATCTGAATGCTCGATCTAATTTTTGGAAAATACTATCTCATCAGAAATTAAATTAAGTAGAAGCACAGAATTTATGGGTCCAAATTTAAAACCAGACTTTCAGATGCAACATCAGAGTGGGAAGAGTTAATGCTAAACCGGTCAAAATATTTTTAAAGTTATTTTTTAATAACTAGTTCCCACAGTTATGGAATTCCTTTACCATGATGAATAATAAATATGTATTCCAGAAAAACACTGCTAGAGTATTTGAAAGCTTGTGCACCCCCACACAAACACAAACACACTGCATATACGTTATGTATGCTAAAGTGCAAGAAGGGAAGAGTATGCCAAAAAGCGTGGTCTGTGGCAATCACACATGAAAAACGGTTCTACATGGAATGTTCTGACAGGTTGCTAGATTTAGCAGCCTTATCATTGAACTCTTCAAAATGCCAAAGGACATGGCAGAGAGAGTGTGTCTTTCTCAAAATTCTGCAGTTCCTAGATCTTTACAAAGCACACTGCTTCTCATATCCACTTAATCTCTGCACACATCTCCACCCCTGCTTCCTTCCCAATGGTATGTGGTCTTGAAAATACAAATGTTCAAGTTTCCTGGAGCTGAGCTAAAGAGGAAAAGTCCCACTCCCAAGAGGCAAAACTAAAGGCTCTTGGTGCCCCTGAAGTTGTTAACTACAATACAACATAACGCGGTGCTTCACCATAATTAGCAAGAGGGAAACAGCCTTTTTTTCACCTCCAATGGCATTAAAGAGATAAGCCAATGAATTCCAGATCGTATCTGAAGGCGCAGAGGTGTCTGATCAAGAAAGTGCTTATATGGACAAGGAATGACATTTTGTGTGACAAAGCAGGAAACGAAAAAAAAAAATTAGAACAACACAAATCTGCTCAAAACCAATTATAGCTGCAGGTATTGTTAGAAGCAATAGTATTAACATGCAAACAGAAAAGAAAAAAAAAACACAACCAAGAAAAAAGTCCTGTGATTACTTCTTCCTCTTTAAATTTTTATTTCTAAATGTGATCTGCAGAATTCTTCCTAATTTTATAAATACTATCCTCCTCCTTTATATGAACATATTATTTTTTAAAGGGCCACTTTGGGTACGCAAAATGGTTCAGACTAAAAAGCTTCATTTTCCAGCCTTTTGTAAGTAACATTACTCGTGAACAACGCTGAGCGTCTTTCTTTTCCTTTATCTGATCCTTTATCCAGCTTTTGCCCCTGTGCTGTAAGTCACTTTGAAAGCAAAGAACCAGAGACAGCACTGCAAACATTTACTTCTCTGCAGCCATTCATCATGAAACTTGTCGATAGCCATTCCAATACTTCAGGGCTCTTACAGCAGTTTTGATTTAATAGAAAAGGACCAAATGTGCTCAGTTTATTCGGGTTTTTGTGAGGTCGGAGGGATGTAAAACATAAGCAAAAGTAGCACATGGAACAGGCATGCTAATGGCTCGAATCCCCCATCTACAAAGCAAATCACGCAGGAACAAGAGCAGTAGTTTCCTCTTGCTGATCTGTCAATGTGCCTTAATGATTTTCTAAAGGAACCACATCAAAGAGGGAAGCAATTGTTCAGTTAACCATGCCTATTCATTCTTGGGTTTCTCTGCTGAGGCTATCAACCATTTCAGTGTTGCTTTTCTATAAAACAGTCCACCAGAAACCAGACTAAACCCTCAGTCTTCTCTCTTACTCCAGTGAGACTACCTCTTCAGCAGGAACTTCTGACAAAACTTTTATTACAGACTTCAACTGGTCAATCACAGTGGCAGCTCCTGGTTTTCTGGGGACAGATTTTACCATTTTCAGACTGATACTCACCCATGCTTAACATTATTAATTACCGTGCACTCCAACCACAACAGTGCTTGGAAGGAACACTGCAGAAGCCAACCCTGCCACAGCCATCCTCTGAACTGCAGGACAGCAGGGAGGTGGGCATCCAGCGCTAGCACCGAATAAAAAAGAAAGAACTCTTAAGTTTGGGGGGGTTGGTTTGGCGGCTTGCATTTCTTGGGGGAGTTTGTTCACGTTTTCATATATTCTGCCTTCTGATTCAGCATCCTTCAGTGCCAAAGCCAAGGAGACATTGCCATTCCACCCCTGCTAGATAAGGAGTGTCCAAATGTGTTGTCCTGCCTGTAACTATGCTTTCTATTTCTGTTCTGAATCATGCTCAATTACAGATTATACCAACAGGGTGTATGTTTCTGGTGCTGGGAGCCAAAATTATTTTAAAAAGCAATGTAGCTCACTGTCATTAAGCCAAACCAAAACTCAGTCAGTGCCAAACGTGGCACTACTGCCAGCAGTTGTCTACTGTTAGACTATACCATCCATTGTGGGATCCTTCTTCCTCTCTGTCTGTGCAATAAAGCGGCTGGACTCCGTTCTCCCGGAGTGACGCATCAGTGCTTTACTCAGAACTGCAAACTCATTTTTGGACACAACAAAAGCCTTTTTTCCCCTCAATTTTCCCCCAGATGACAGTTCACTTAGAAGATTTTAGGCACAATTGAGAACACAAAACTACACACACACATGACAATGAAGCTCCTAAAAATGAAGATGTTATTATTTTATATGGCAGCAAAACTGCATCTCTTCTGCTGGTCCATCAGAATGCCCAATTTTTCATTTTAATTTCATAGACGTCAAGCAAAATATTTTTTTTTTTTTCCATCAGCTTAAGATTAATATTCTCAGGATAAAATTTGAAAAACTTGTGCCCAATCAGCAAGTCAAAACAGAACACTTAAAACTTGGTCCGTAGCTTCTGGACTCTTATACATATTCCTTATCAGGATTTATTGACAGTTCCAAAACCACAACCTCTGAAATACCACAGTAATTTCCTATTTTAGAAACAAGGTAATACAGCAGTCTCCAAGACAGCACAATGCAATAACCACGGAGAATTGCAGATTTTATGCTGATAATCACTGCACTGCTTTTTATCCAAGCGCTTCGAAGTGTCTTGCAAACATGATTAAGCTTTACCATGACTGAGAGATAAGCAAATGTATTAAGAGTTTTAGCCTAAGAGCTGAGCAGCTGAGGCACCAACTGATGTCCAAAGGAGTTTTTGACTTTGACCTCCATTCAGGCATGAATTAATGAGGAGCTCACTCATGAAACTGAAGAATCTGACCCAGGTTCCCAGAGAATTTTTTCTACAGAACCCAAGTTTCCTGACTGATAGGAGCTCCAAATGAGTGTGTGCAAAATTAACATGGATCCCTGAAGTATTTGAGAAATCCATACACAGGTCCAAACACATGTGTATTGCATTTATTATCAAACATTAAAAAAAACCTTCTTGAATGAACTAAACTGGAAAAGTAAACCAGCAGCCAATCTTTTGCATCAATTTAATCGAAATTTACCCCAGGAATTACATTTCAGGAAATTAATTTCCCTGATTTGAAGTTAGGGATACATACAAAAATTGTACTCATTATAGCAGATGCATTTTTGTGATCCTCTAACTGTAGAAGAGTATTAATTATAGCAGTCATTTTCATGTTATTTTTCATGAACTACTTCTGCAAATTTTTAATCCCAATTCTGCTGATGATTAATTGTTAGCCTTAGAAAAGTCATTACTGAGGAACTTTTATTCTATTAAATGTTCAAGAAAAAAAAGACTAAATTTTATTCTTGGCATTGTCAGTGGAATTTCAGAGCAAATAAGTCAATTTTTAGCCTTCTTTTAAAAAGTCCCAAATATGGACAATGTACAACCAGCTGAATTCTCTCTTCAGCAGCCCATCCACATCATTTACACAGGAAAATACGATAGCTTCCAAGATGTATTTCATTTAACGGTCTGTCTACACTGGGCAATCACTGCAGTGTTGTCCAGGGTTAGCAATTCCATGATATTACTAAACTCTGCCAACGCAATAAATTCCCCTGCACAAAGGCACTCAGCACAAGTTGAGAATGTTCACACCAAGAGCTGGTACAAAGTTTTTACTGGAGCGTAGAAGAGAGCAGCTAAGTTTGCAGCTGTGGTTATTTAGCTTACTTTAAACTGCTTTCCATACAGAGAGAAAACCCTAAACCCATTTGAAGGATAGTAAATGTATCACACTACTGTCCTAAAATTGCAATTTCTCTATTGTTTTGGGGGAGGGGAAAGGGTGGAAGAAAGTGCTGGCCTGAAGAATGGTGGCATTTAGTTTTGGAGCGTCCAACCAAAATGTGAAAGTAAGCAGTGCAAAGTTTTATGTCGAAAGTTTTGAAATTAACAAATCAGTCCTGTAATACTAAACCACAGTTTCCCACACAGATGCCAAATAGCTGTTTACCTACACTAATAAAGATTTCACTCACACCTCCATGATTCAAGCTCACCCAAAACCTCAGCTGAAGCAACTGCTGACACATCTCATCCTCTTTACACATAGAGCTATGCTTGAAAACCATGTTCAAAGCAGCGAATGCAATTGTTAAAGTCTTTTTGTTCCATACCAAGTCTTTGAGGAATTCCTTGCAGAATACACTTCAGATGCTTTGCATATCTGATATATGCATAGCTTACTGCAGTAAGTTTGAAGGAAGCATGAAGGAAGGAGTGTCTCACTTCCTTCTTCGTTACCTATTAAGGGAAGGCTTAATGCCCCATGGCTTAAGCAGTGCATGGAGTCCTCTTCCAACAGGAAAGTACGTCCTCTAATGCTGAGCATACTGCATGCATGTAGGTGCTCAGGTGTTGTCAGAGGGGGCTTCAGGGGAGGTCTCTGTGGAAGAGTTAGGGGCTGCCCCATGGTGGGTACAGCTGACTCCAAGAGACCCACCACAAGGCAAGGCTGAGACCTCAGCCAAGCTGGTAGTGCCTCTGGGAAAATGTATTTAAGACAGGGCAAAACAGAGAGGAATGAGGAAAAAAAAGGTGTGAGAACCAGCCCTGCGAACACCAAGAAGAAGGGTATGGAGGAGGTGGATCAGGTATTTCCCTGCAGCCTGTGTAGAGGATCGTGACAGAGCACATGTCCACGCTGCACCTTGTGGATTGGAGTAAGTGGATATTTCCTAAAGGACTGTATTCCATGGAGAAGATTCATGCTGGAGCAGGGGAAAAGGAGAAAGGAGAGGCAGAGAGGAGCTGTTACGGACTGACCGCAACCCGAATTCCCCATCCCCCTGCACCACTAGGGCTTGGGGTGGAGGGAGGATTAAGGAATGAAGTTGAGCTTTGGAAGAAGGGGGAGGTGGGGGAAGGTGGTTTAGTTTTTTGGTTGTTTCTCACCACCCAACTCTATTTTAATTGGCAGTAATTCTCCCCAAATCGAGTCTGTTCTACGTGTGAGGGTAATTTGTAAGTGACCCCCTCATCTTTACCTCGACCCACCAGTTTTCTTGCCTTACTTTCTCCCCTGTCCTGTTGAGGGGGCAGAGTGAGAGAGTAGCTGGGTGGGCATCTGGCAGCCAGCCAAGGTCAACCTACCAAACTGAGAGAAGACAAAATGAGCTTTGTCTTTTTATTATTGTGTCAGAATATGCTGTACTTGCCTGTCTGTCCTAGCAATGAGTGTACAGGCTAAAAGCCAGAAGCTCATCTGATGGCATAAATTGTCTCTCATCACTCTCATCTTTCAGGACACTCTCTGCTCATCAATAAAGAAAAAAAACCAAACCACAGAACAATTGAAACAGTCAGGTGACAATATTTCCACATATAAGGTTTTGAAATCTAAGAAAATGCAGATTTCTGTCTCTGTTTTTAGATGTCTGTTATTGTTCTGCCTAAGTATGGACATAAGTATGAAACAGGTTTCCTAAGTATACATACATACATACGTAAGTATGTACAGGTTTCTTGTATATACAGTTTAAAATCAAAAAATACGCTTGTTCACAAAAAGATCTGTCCAACATAGAAAATTTACCACAAAAACTATTCTGGTATAATACAATATCCCTTTGGAAAGCTGGCTTCGTAATAAAAGCATCTTCTCCTCTTCTAAAGCATCTTTTTTTACTTCTAAAACACCTGTGCCCATAACAGTAATTTATACTGGAATAACTAATAAAGAACAAATTACTTAGGATTTACTAACAAATTACTTAGGATTTTGTATATTTACTTTTAGAGTGGCAAAGAAGCATGAAAGAAAAAGATTACTCTTTTAAAACTAAAGGACAAACTCAAGCCTCTTAAAAAAACGAAACAGCTGATTACTTTTGTGCTACGTTTCATTGCACTATATTTCAAAGTATTACAACACTACATCTGTTTTTTAAAATTTAATATTTTAACCAGATCTATTCCCAGACTAGATTTATCCCCAGACCACCAAAACACTTCTGAAGTCATGAAGGAGAGATCTTCAAAGTGGGGAGACAACAAACCACCAGCACCAGGGCAAGCGAAGGTTCATGTGGGAAGGTGGGTGGAGGGGGACCGATGGGGAAGGGCCCCCTTTTGCAACAGCTATCCACGAGGTCATCTGTTTCATGGAGTTTCACCCTTAAATTTACCTGAATATATGAAACACTTCACTATGAAATAAAAGAAGATGTGCCAGAGCCTAAGGGGATTAACATAAGGAACAATGGTTACTATATGAGGGAAAAAACTGGTTTCTTCACTGTGGAATTTATTTAATGGAGGAGCTTGTACTCCACTTTTGAGGTGTCTAAGCACTAGTCAATCCTGTATTTTAAAAGTTCAACAGAAAAACAGTAAAGAACTAGTAGAAAACAAAGTACCTGAAAAAAAAAAGTAATTCTGACTAACAAGTGCTCTTCATCACTGACCCGTTTCATGTACACTGTCTCTGTGAATTTGAATTTTCTGTTAGTGGAAACATCACCATCCCTTGCACACACACATACCAACCAGAAAAAAAAAAAAAGACAACTTTGTAATACATCTAGAACTCCTGGTAAATTAGTAGGGACACATACTCATCATATTCCCTATTCAAATGTAACACACATAGTTTTCTGGCAGAATTCATGCTAAACTCCTCCAGACACTCAGCACGCGCGCACAGGCAAACAGTATAGAATTTTTGAATCAGTAAGTCATTTGGAAGAATCTCCAGAAGTGTGCCGAGGCATGCTTCTGGTGCTGTGCCAAATTATGTGCTTCTGTTTGTGGCTTTCAAATATGGATTAGACAGATGCACAAGCATGTACTATTTGGCAAGTAGTGACAATAGCCTACTCTGAATTTAGCAATTGAAGCTTCACTTAAGTTTTACTAGGTGAAAGAAAAAATTAATGACATACTGCTTCTGCTCTGTCTTTATATCCTTTTGCCCTCTTTCTGCTCACTTGCCAAATACAAGAAGCCCCTGTAATTCCAGAACGTCCTCATTAGATAATTCTAGCACAGGAATTTCAAATGGAAGGTTCAAATGTCAAGTGCATTTAAAATAGAGCTTGCATTTGTACTTACTGTTATTCTAAGACACCTCAAAAATTCCAAGTCACAGTGTGGAAATCTCTTATACTTCAATTTCTGGCCACAAATCCATTTGGAAATTAGTTAAAGGCAAAATTATTTAGAACGTCAAAGTCTTGTGCCTAGACTGTGCCACAGGTAAATACAGACTTCTGCACAATGCATACCACGGGTTCATAGACTTACTATTACCAACACCCACAGAGCTCTTCCTCCTCTTACTGCCACGAGGCTGAATGATACACCTCAGGCAATACTTCTTGATTCTCTACACTTCAGAGCTAGAAACACAGGAATTTGAAAACAAGTTTTATTCTAGATTCTGCAATCATTACAACATCTGCAAATAAAAGACTTCAATCTTCACTTTAACCTGAATTTACCAGGAACACAAACAGAAGTGACACCATCTTCTATAAATCACATACAAAATGTCATGTAAGGTCAACCCATTTACAGTCTGTCACTTTCCTCAGTTTATAGGTAAGAATAATAGTTGAGTTACACCTGGAAAAACGTACAGAAATCAGGAAACTTTTTTAAAAAAGGACAGGATTAGATACTGACAGTGGCTCATTGTTAATTGAGTCCCATGTGTGAAAGCTACAGAAAGATTAGTTTATACAGCTGCTGCTATTTGTCAAAACATTGCTAACAAGGTACACATGTTAAATCTGAGCGTCTCCTTTCAGTCTCTAAAAAGAATGACCACACTAAATTCTATGACAAACATTAAATGAAAAAGAAAATCACTGTTATTTCCTGGAGAATTAAACTTTTTCAGATTATTCTTCTTATTTTATTATGACAACAAGCATTTTTAAAACAATTTTCTGCCAAATGAAAACTGAGTGTTTGGAGAGTACAGAGGTAAGAACAGAAGGAAATTTAAGGTTAAATCCTGGTAAATTCTCCTCTCTGTCTCCAAACGTAAGTTTTCAAGGACTGTTTTGAAACAAAAAAAGTAATGTTGCAGTCATTGCCAGCAGAAAACAAGACCTTTTAAATCAAAAGCATCCATATGTCAATAAAAAATAACACGCTGTGTTCTGAAAATAATGGGAACTTACATTTATTCTGCTATTTTACAAACACCCCAAAAAAAAAAAAAAAAAAAAAGTAATAATCGGGGGAGTACAGGTGGCATTAAATGAGGAAGCTCTAACCAGGAAACACAGAGAACAAAGTAGTCTAGAGCAAGCCCATCCCTCCGGCCCTCCATGCAAACTGCAGGCGGGCAACCAGGCCTCGCAAAGAAGGGGAGGTAATCAGCTGGAGCCACCCCTGATGCTGCTGTGCTCGGTCATGTTGCAAGGGTGGGCTACATTGCTAAGTGGCAGCTGGGCACTTCAAAGAGAGCCTGCTAGAAGACACCGGCTGCATCTGAAAAGCAACACCATCACCCTCCCCTAACACATGGCCTGCCTCATCCCTGTCACTTGAGCTGGAAAGGAGCTATTTGAGAGGCCAGTGATGACCACTCCCCTGTTCACATTGCTACTACAAGTATGGGTGTATTTACACGGTATTCTGCAGGCAGCCGTATGCAAGCCTTGGCTGTGCCATGAGCCAGCTGGCCAGAACCAAGTGCCTTCTAGTTGCTGCAACGTGCTTGGCTGGCTCAGAATGTAGAGGTTTGCCGGGTCTGCTTACAAAACACCGTACAAATATGTCCTAATTTTGCTTCAATTTTCTTAACATAACTATTATCTGATCCGCTTTAGCACAAAGCACTTCCCTGGAAGGTGAGCTCAGATTTTTTTCTGGAAGAATTAGGTTGTGAAAAAAATGCCCAGCTTCAGCCCACTTCACAACAGTGGCCAGAAACATCCTCGAAAATGTAATTGTGCTTTGCTCTCTAAAACGGGACACCAACAAGACAGTATCACACAGGGCTAATGCAAAAGGGAGTCTGGTGGAGTCTCACAAAACCAACAGGAAGCACACTGATAAATCAGAGCAGGAAACCAGCCCTAACTTTCAATAGTTGAGAACACAGTAATATGGCCCATTCGAATGGGCACAGGGACCAGCCACTGGATGTTGGAGTTTCCTTGTCAATTTGCCGTGAATTTTTTGTTTGGCCTCAAGGAATTTGCTTAGTACCTTAACTGAAGAAACTTTCTATTTTCTACAGACCTCCTGCTGCCTGTCATGTATACTTAGACCTTTCAATAGCTTCAGTACACTTAGAAGTTGTCTCTTGTGTGTCTGCTCAGCTCTCCCATGTTTGGCTTAACTTTTTTCATAATCTAAATTATGAAAGATTTTCATCTTTTCACATGTTGGGGGGAAAGGGGTTGTTCAGGAAATTAAATATTTCTTGTGTTGAATACAAGTCTGCCTCAGTAAGAAAATGATATTTAAATAATTGCATGATTATGGCAAGGAGAAATTAAAAACACATTAACCACAACAAATAAACTATATTCTCTATACTCAAAGAACATTTAAATTTAACTGCCAAATAACAAAAAATAATTAAACCTGTAAATGTGCAATTGAGTTGAATCCCTAAATGTTAAGACTTCCATTGTTACAGAAAACCTGTTGCATATTAGTCTCAATTAGTCCCATTTCAACCTTACAGGCAGCTACCTCATTTAAATACATTTAACAAATGTTAGCAAGTAAGCCAGGTAGAGAATAGTGGTAATGACACTTCACACTTGAACTTCGATGTACATGCTGTAACCTTTCTTACATACTTGCATCACTAGTGGTAAAAACTGCCCTGGTTCCACACGGCACAAATGCCAGGTTACTGTAGAAAGTTATTATTTGTAATTTACAGTTTTGCTGAGTCAGAAGGATGAAGTGGTAAATACATACAACAAAAAAGAAAGTCACAAAACACAGAACTTAAGTGCTCTTTATGTGGTCACATGAACACAACAGACAGTGGTAAACACCCCCCCAAACCAAATTTAAGTAGCAATTATCATGAAACCAAAAGAATGTATAGCAATGATTTTGCCCTGTAATTCTTATTGGATGTACTGCATCAACGGCATACTTTAACTTCACTTTCGTAATGTGCTGCTAAGCTAGGAACATGGATGTAATTATAGTTGTTGGCTCCTCTCTCTGTAAATCATGCAGAGATAAACTGCTATTAGTGAACATACACACTACAAATAATCGTGTTTTGACAATATAGGTAACGGAGACCAAAAAATCTAAAAGCACCAAAAAGAACGCCAACCACAGCAATAATAAAGATCATGCCAGAAAGCACACCAAGGTCAGTTATGGCTTCCACTAATTTGCTTCAGGCCAAAAGTTCATTTCATTCACATGAACAAATGCATTCACATTATAAAAGAGAAGCTTCTTAAAAATCTGGTCTTGCTTAGATGCCTCAGATTTCTCGCTTTTCAGCAAATCTGTGAGAACGTTACCTGCCATGCATGTTCAAATATTTACTTTGTGTAGCAAAAAAAAAGTGTCTTCAACTCATAAATCTGTAAGACACTTTTATTTTGATACCGTTACCTGGATTAAAGCCATGCCAGAGTCATACTTTTGTGGTTTCCAAGATGAACCTCTTAAGTCTTCTGATAGAAATAAACTCTTGAATTGTGTCATTTTTTTTCACTTCTACAGAGAGTTTGAACTGCCTGCAAAAGAACTGCCCGTGCTACCCAAACACTTTTTATCAATGAACACTATACTAATAATCTTCACCATTTCTTAAAAGTGACTATGTACTTTTGCAATTAAATATTTCATTTTTTGTAATTAAATATTTAATTTAAAAGGCCATTAAACACATTGTTCAATATGGTTCTGTGGACAGACAGCAGACTACTTAAACGGGTAATCTGCACATTACAGTTTGAAAAACACTCTTTTAGACATTTTTGCTTCTGAAGCCTACGCGTTTATGCATGTTGACGGTCAAAACCAAAAACTCACAACTGTGTCTGAAGAGTTTGGAAACCCAAAAATGGAGAAACAAAAATTGCTATTTAAAAAATTATGAATTTATTAATAAAATTAAAATGAATGATTGATCTAAAGAGAATTCATAGGAACACGTTCGGTGGTCCTAGAATTTCTTAGAGTCAGAGATGTTTAAAAATTATCCTGTTTGCATGAACAGCAATGACAGCATCACAAAGACAAGTCCCATCCACCGAACTCTCAAAGAGTACCAGGCATCCCCAGCACAACCCAGTAAACTGAACTCATCCTTTCCAGGTTATACATACGCTTTAGTTTGTTTGTTTTCTTTCAAACTGCTAACATTTAATCAAAACCTATTTAATTTCTCTCTTAGTAAAGTTTAAAGCATATCTGTGTTTATCTAGTGTCTCATGATACCTGGTTTAGTGTACTAAGCTGTTGCAACAGCTATAAAGATTAAGAAATTTAAGTATTCACTACAACTAACAGAAATCCGTTTTTCTAAAATAAAACCTAAGCTGCTTTCCAGGGTTTCCTCTATCAACAGGTATTTTGACAACTATCACACGAAAAAGTTAAAAATCTAAGCATTTATAAGCATGAGAGTAGTATTTCTCCATTGACTTTAGGTTTTGGTGCTAGAGGTAAGATACACAAATGCAACAGCTGTAAAGAATGTGATGTGGAACATAACCGTCTTTTCATGCTTGTGAAAAAATATTTTCTTATTCATAAACCGAAAGACCTCTAGAACGTATGTTCAGGATACATTATCACAAATGAACGGACCCAATCAGTTTAATGATTTGTTTTCTCTAGCAATAAGAAAGAGCTGAGAATCACAGCCTGCAAGTTGGAATACAGCTGTAGCGTGTCAAGTATTGCTTTAGCACAAAGACTCCACACTAATGTTTAACATTCCACCATACACCGAGATCTCAACAGGGATGAAGGTCTTGCTGTGCTTGGTGCTGAAGTGAGGCATGGGAGGACACCCATCTCAAAAACCTGCATTCTTCCTCCTTGCAGACACTGAGTTTCAAATCTGTGTAAAAGCAGTTATAGAAGCAGCAAGATAAAGCAGCATGTTTATATAAATAACTGTTGTTTCACTTAGCTAGCCAGGAGACAGCATGTTATTTTAAGAGGAAAATGATGCGAAACACTTTTTGCATTCACCTTCAGCAAGAGCCTCTTAACACAGCAGAATGACAGGACATCCCGTTATCTTAATGACTTAACGAGGTACATTGGTTCTGAGGAAGAAGAACATTACTTCTCCTGAGATATGAGATTGCAGTATAGAAAACCACAGAGGATGTGACAAGGAATCACTTGTTAGAAGTCTTCTGGAAAAAAAACCAATGAACTATTCTTCAAAACCAACTAATTAGTTTCCTTCATGTTAGAATCAGTTTCACCTTCTTCCCATACAATCTACTGTAATGTTACATTTACAAATCCTGGCAAGGATTGTTCTAAGATATAAAAAAATGAAAATAAAATAAATCCCCAAACCAAAACC